>CM060305.1:72453734-72476234 GCA_030674185.1 Monoplex corrugatus
GGGAATACAAGTTAGGATTACAAATTCAAATAAAACTTTTGGAATTGCCTTCACCACGAATTAATCCTAAACTATTATATCTGCAGAGTTATCCACAAAGCACTGGAAACTGACAGACAAATAAAACCAATGCTAGCACAATTCATGCAACACAAATATGGGCCCTTTCTGTGATTATCCATAAGAAAGCGTGCACATGTTCATAATGAAACGGTTTTCAAATGTACCCTGTCATTCCTCTAATAATGTTGACACTGCAAAAATACCATAAAAAACAAGAAAAATGAATAAGAATGTGTATTTAATACAAGACGAGACAGGCACAAATTTTCGGCCAACTGGCCTTTGTCAAGCGTAAGATCACAAACAAACAAACACCAGATACAAAAATTAGGAGAAAAAGACTGAAACTTCCCTGCTGCTCCGTCCAGCGTGAGAAAAGGATTTCTATCCCCCCCCCCCTCCACCCCATTTCAAGACTTTGCCAGTGCACAGAGATTTGCACAGGCTCAGGGAGTCTGCCAGTTAAATGCTGGCAGATATTGGTGCAGCCCATATGGAACTGGCCAAGCGTGATGAATCCCATCTTGAAGAAACGCCAAACTCCAAATTCTTGTCAATAAAATGTTAAAGTGGTTCATGCACACATCTACACACACACACACACACAGAGGCAAATACATATGAATAAAAAAAAAATAAAAAAAATAAAAAAATAAAGACTGAGTGTGTGTGATTCGCTTCCAGTTTATTAAGCACTCCCTTGGGCCTGCCTGTATGTTTCCCTCATTCCTTCTTATGTGTGTGTGTGTGTGTGTGTGTGTGTGTGTGTGTGTGTGGCGGGGTGTGGGGGGAGGTTGAGGGTTTCCACATTTAATCTTACACTAGGTACAGTGATCCATCTACAGACTCCGACTTATTTCTCAGTTTTTACCCAGCCATCAGTTTCTATCATTCAAATGAAACCTCACACTACCAAAGCTACAAGTGACGGAGAGAGAGACAGGGGAGGAAAGCGTTGGAGGAGATACAGACATGATACATCATGATGTGGGCCACAAAAGACACATAGACAGGAATGACTGAGCTAGGGACAAGGTGTGGACAGACAGACACAGACAGATAAGATGGAACTAGAGACAGGGTGTGGACGGACAGACAGACAGACAGACATAATGGAGCTAGGGACAGGGTGTGGACAGACAGACATGATACATCATGATCAGAACCACCAATGAAAGAGAAAAGGAAGACGGAATGGGGACAGAGTGGGTGAATGAGTGGTTTTACAGAGACAGAGACAGACAGACAGACAGACAGACAGACAGACAGACAGACAGACAGACAGACAGACAGGCAGGCAGGCAGGCAGAAAAACAGGCAGAGAAACCATCAAGCAGACAGGCAGGCAGACAAACATGCAAGCAGACAAACAGGAAGACAGACAAGCAAACAGTCAAACTAGAAGATGGGCAAACAAACAAGCGGACAAACAGGCAACCTGACAAGCAGATAGACAGGCCGAAAGACAAATGGACAGGCAGGTAGACAAACATACAAACAGGCAGGCAGGCAAACGGACAAACAAGCAGGCAGACAAGTGGATGGACAGCCAAACAGGCTGACAGACAAATCAAGTTCCTATTTACCATGTTGAAAACAACTCTGAGTTCAATCAAAAAGGCAACAGTTAAAAAATAAGCTCACGATTATCCCTGACAAGTCTAAAAGGTATTTTAAACATCTCTTCATATGCATATTCAATCATATAAGACGAAATTCATTGACCTCTTGTAAAAACTTGAAAATTGCATCCAGAAGAACATCTCTGAAGAGGTTCTTTAACTAGTTTAGAGTCGGGCAGACAGACAAACAGGTAGGAAGCCAAACAGGCAGACAGATAAACAGACAGGCAGACAAGCAAACAGGCAGACAAACAGGACACAGACAGACAAGCAAACAGGCATGCATGCATGCATGCAGGCAGGCAGAAAGACAGACAGACAAACAGGCAGGTAGACAGACCAACAGGCAGACAGACAGATGCAAGCACTCAATAAAGTATCAGTATCGATCGGGTAAGACATGATGAATTGATCAACCAACTGGAGAGACTCAATGTTGATGGAAAAGATCTTCGAATAACCAGAAATATGTACTGGGAACAAACAGCTGCAATGAGAATAGAAAAAATGTAAGCTCTTTCCAAAATATCAAAAGAGGAGTCAGACAGGGTTGTGTTTTGTCACCAGATCTGTTTTCACTTTACAGTGAAAACATCATGAGAAACCTAAAACAAGACCATGGATTAAAGGTTGGAGGGAAAATGATAAACAACATTCGATACGCAGATGACACCGTGCTAACTGCAGAAAGTGAAAGGGACCTACAAAACCTTGTGAATATACTAGAAATAGAAAGCAAAGGTAAGAGGCTGGAACTAAACAGCAAGAAGACTGAAGTCATGGTGATCAGTAAAAAACATGAAATCCCTCATGCAAAATAACAGCAAATGGCACAACCTTGACACAGGTTGATAAATTCAAATACCTGGGAAAGATCATTTCACCAGACGGCAGATGCACATCAGAAATAGCCGGCAGAATCGGCCAAGCCAAAACAGCATTCGAGAAGATGACAAGCATTCTTACCAACAAATGCCCATCAATTAACATCAGCAAGAGAGTTCTTGAATGTGATATAGAACCAATACTGTTGTACGGATGTGATGCGTGGACAGTCAACAAACAAAGCCAGAACAAGATTGAGGCAGCCGAGATGTAGTTTCTAAGAGAATGTTGAGAGTTCCATGGACAGCAAAGAAAACAAACGAGACAGTCTTGATCGAGGTAGACACAAGAAGGCCACTCATAAGGAAGATTAGGAAAAGACAGGCAACATTTATAGGCCATTTTATGAGGAAGGGGGATTTGGAACACCTGGTCACAACGGGAAAGCTGGAGGGAAAGACAGCCCCGGGTAGACCCAGGGAGAAAATGCTGGACGGACTTGCAGAGTGGCTGGGGACGGGGAGGGTGGGGGAGATGCTAAGGGCAACGAGAGATAGAGACAGATGGAAGTCCATGATCGCCAACGCCATGATGATGATGACTGTATCAGTTGCCAGTTAAGTTGCCAAATCTTGACTTTCTTCGTCAGTATCAACTGGAGCTGCCACTCACTCTTCTCCAGTACAACTGGATGAAACAGATTCAAAAAACAACTAGCAAAAAAGAAATAAGTTCTTATGAAACCTACACTTTGAAGCATTTAATGCATCCACTGGTCTCACATCACAAATCACCCTACTAGCCACTCTCTCGATCACTTAAACCTAAATACAAATGTACCATAACGCCAACATTACAACCATTCAAAATAAACATCTGAGCAGAGCAAAAGTACCCCCTTATCAAACAAGACGTTTCTACTCACAAGTCTTCCCCAACCCCATACACAGACACGTACACCTACCACATTCTCCCCAATCCCACACACCTACAAATGCATGCATGCAAAACATGCACTGAACACCTGCTCAACGGAACTCGTATAACAGCAGACTTTTTCTCACTGCCAGAAATGTCTGCTGCTTTTTTCCAGATTTGCTTCCCTCGTGCTGTTACACTTAACACTGGTTAAAGCAAAAACAGACAACTGGATTAAATCAACTTCTTTATTTTGGTGAAAATTGTGTTAGGCAGTATTAACCCCACAGACCATGGTTACCTCACACTGTGCTAAAGCCCTTCAGCAAATCTGTAAGAAATCTTGTGTTTTTCTTGATGAATCACAATCTATAGAAGCTCATGTTAACTACCTGAGCAAAATCCTGTATCTCCAACTCTGCAGAATAAGCAAAATCCGTCATTTTTCTCTGCTGACACCACAAATTAGCTATGTTTATCTTTGATTCTATCCAGATTAGACTACTGTACCTCTCTCTTAGTTGGATTTTCTAATGAAAAGCTATCCAAACACCAACAAGTCCAAAATAGTACAGCTTGACTTGTCCTTTGGGAGAGCAAACGGAGCAATGAATAAGTACACTTGTGAAAATTACACTGGCTGCAGGTCAAAGAAAGAATCAAGTGTAGAACAGCCACATTTTCCTTTCAGTGTCCGAGTTCAAAGACAATGACAACATATATATATCAGACCTCCTCCTGCCATACAAACCTTCCAGACTTCTCAGGTCTCTTAATTTAAGCTTCTCTCCAAACTGTACCTTGGTTTTCACTAACAACTTGCTGAAAGAAATCTTTCTCTGTTTTCACCCCAACAACATGGAACTTCCTCCAAGTATAGTTTTAAGACAATGCAGTTGTCTGCTTACTTTCAAGAAGCACCTCAAAACACATCTCTTTCAGAAGTATCTCCAAAAATCATAAATTTATCATTTCTGGAGATACTTCTGAGAGAAATTGAGTGTGTGTGTGTGTGTGTGTGTGTGTGTGTGTGTGTGTGTGTGTGTGTGTGTGTGTGTGTGTGTGTGTGTGTGTGTGTGTGTGTGTGTGAGTGTGTATATGTGTCAGTGCATGTACATATGTATGCACAGAGTGGGTGTGTTTTATGTACGTGGGTCTGCACGCTTATATGTGTGCATGGCTCAGATCATGGGTACAAGAAAGGTTACATCCATGAGAAGAAATAAAATTGATTTCATGGAACTCAAAGTTGATTTGCTGTGTTCCTTAAGGTCTTTACCAGTTGAAAACAAATTTCAGTTGAAAACAAATTTTCCACAACAAGAGTTATTACATTTTTACTTTGACAGCCATTTTACGGCAAGACCTTACAAATCTTCTGTTCATAACTTGGTGTCCAAAAAAAATTATCTGTATTAATGCTATTTTGAAAATAATGTATATAATAGCATTTACTCAACTTTAGTTGATGTATCTAACTCTAAAATGCAAAATAAATGACAAAATTGAAAATCATTCTTATTTGATACATTAATGAAATGTGGACACCGTTATGAACAGAAGACATGACTTTAGCACTTTTTCTGGTGATGATAATTAATGATAAACAGATGTTTATCTTTCCAAGTTAAACACTTTACATCAAAAAGAAAGCATGATCATCTAAACACTTTACATCAAAAAGAAAGCATGATCATCTCCATGTCAGATGTTTTGAAAAACAAGGTGCTGAAAGCTGTTTATTTGATTTGTCTTCCGTACATAACTTGGACACCATCTGCACTCATAACAACAGACCAAAGCAAATGTGTTCAACCACCAAGAAGTTTTATTGATAGATTTCAGAAAAGTGTCTTCCTCTGCCATCAATTCTTGGAGGGGGCAAAATGTCCACAATTTCTTCCCACAAAACGATGTATTTTCGATCAATTGCAGGCAACACATAGTAAGAGCCACTCTTGTCGAGGAACTGGACTTCTGCACCATGTTCTTGGAGTCCTTGAATCTGCGGCATACAAGGCCGTTGCTGTTAGCACACTGAAAAGAAATCCTTTCCTATAAAAATTAACAACAGTAAATCATTAATATTAAATTTATGATAATAATGATACTTTTATGACCATTGTTTTGTGAAATTATAATAGGCACAATCTTATTATAATTTACACATATATATATCACGCCTAAACGAATATTATCCATCAAGGAATTTCACTTACTTTTTGTTAGGCCTGATCGGTTCAGCGAACCCTCGTCAGACTGGTGGGCAGAGGCTTGTTGTAGAACTATTCAGTTGTGAGAACACTTCTCACTATCCGTGTGTGACCCCATTCTGATTCTCTGTTCATCAGTAGGTTGCTTGGGGCGTTGTGTATTTGGACTGAGTTTGTGATGACAGTGACAGGCAAACATAAAAGTGCATTGGACCGACAAATCAGTGAAGCAGTCCAAATACACAACGCCCCAAGCAACCTACTGATGAACAGAAAATCAGAATGTGGTCACACACGGATAGTGAGAAGTGTTCTCACAACTGAATAGTTCTACAACAAGCCTCTGCCCACCAGTCTGACGAGGGTTCGCTGAACCGATCAGGCCTAACAAAAAGTAAGTGAAATTCCTTGATGGATAATATTCGTTTAGGCGTGATATATATATGTGTAAATTATAATAAGATTGTGCCTATTATAATTTCACAAAACAATGGTCATAAAATTAAGTAACGCCTATATGGCTGAAACAAGAAAACTCTCAGCATGGAATAATGATACTAATATCTTCAAAAGTGAAGAAAAAACTTGTCAAGCTTGACAGCACCAGGCATTTTCTTTAATTTTCACCTGCATAGAGTTAATGGTTTTATTGAAAGAGATTGTAAAATTGCGAGAAAAGCCAATATATACAAAACAGAAAAGTAATAGCCGACCACATAAATTATGATCTAAACACTAGGAATTTCATAACCTTTTAATGGTTGGTCAAAACTGGAGTCACCCATATGGTGAAATGTAAAATGATCACATTCAGATTTCTTTACTCTCTTATGCCAACATAAAACTATACAAAAATAAACAAATAAATTGAAAGTACTAAAATGTGTTGTCCTCCAAACTAATGTAACAAAAACAACGTCTGCATGACCTACATACTTCTGTTCATAACAAAGCACACGATTTTGATCACTGAATATGGCGTCTTTGTGATGAACACAAGATAAATTCACTTTCATAACTTAGCATTCTATTTGAAGCTGTATAATTAAAACAGCAACAATATTCATTGTCATGAACTGAAGTCACCGATTTCTTTTCATATGGTCAAACAGCTGTGTGCTAGAAGCGCTTTTGACAGTTTCGTTCATAACTGAAGACACAACTGTTTGAGTTGCATCGAAGTCCTTGTTATGAACAGAAGAAAAAAACAGAAAAGCTCTGAAATCAAATCCATTATGACATGGTGCTATATTATTTTATATTAAAGTCATAAAGATTTATTTACTGGACATCATCATGTGGCACACAAGCTCGACGAAAACAAACACCCAACTTTATTTAACAATAAAACGGAGAGCACTGATTTTTGAAAATTTGTTTACGATGAACAGATATGCAATATAGCATGCAATCATCAGATAAAAACGTTAAAAACTAAATAAATCTTCAGTGAAATCATAGTTAAAATAACACTTACCTCTGATACGATGATCGGCGATTTTGATTTAGCGCTATTGATGAAAATGCTTGATGACCCTCTGTTTCTTCCGTTCGTCACGCTCTCTCAGAATGACCGGACACCGAATGAAACTTGGCTCGTGACTAAGCTATTCAAAGCAGAAAAGCAAAAACCTGTGACGTCGTTATATAACAAGTTGTTGTGACGTAGAGCACAATTTCTCTCTTGACACGAGAATGTTGCTCTTAATAGTGTTGTCTTCCGTTTCATCACACACTGGACGCGATACACGGTTGGTGAAATCAAAGTTTAATTTCAGCAATATTATCAGTCTGCCCCCGTTTTAAAGGTTACACACCAATAAATTATATTATAATTTGTAATAATGGTGTGATTTGCGTTTCCAATCTTTATACTAATGTCGGACGTGATGTTTCCATTTCACAGAAAGGATCAGACACAACGGGTGATGAACGGAAGCAAAGAATTATGGCGCTGTTAATCGCATGTCAAAGCTTTCGGAACTTTCCACATTGCTCATGCGGGTTTGTTGATGTTTTATCTTAAGTGTTTAACATTTAACAGTTTCTTGTGACTAGTTTTAATACCTAAAAAAATGTTTTGAATGCAGTCACTGTGGCGATGTAACAAAACGGAAGTCGCTTTGGGGGCTGAATTGGGAAAAACAAAAAAAACAAAAAAAACGTAATAAATCAATTGCTTCGGTTTTTAATGTTTTTTTGCTTTTGCTTACTTGGCCATTCATGCATGCATAAAGGTGTGTTTAAATCATGTGAAGATGAAACGTGGATGTTGAGAAAATCATGTTTTTGGGTGGCAAAGCGAGGGTTAAGAAGATTTCGCCCGCCGAATTCTCCAACCCACAGACCGGTGGCGCACCAAAACCCGCTCTCTCTTCATCTTTGTCTCTCCCTTCTACGTCTTCTCTCTCTCACTCTGTCGACAATTCATCGCAACTCAGCTACGGTTCTGTTGCGGTGACCACGAGCCCTCAACTCAGCTGCAGCTCAGTTGACTTTTCATCATTTTGCGGCCTTCACACTGCCCATCACAGTTATCGACTTAACTGCGGTTCTGTCGATTCTGTGCTCGCCCCCTTCGTACAGCTCAACTCCGGTTCTGCTGATACTGTTTCAGCCCCTATGGCTGAAGGGCGACTTAGGTATGGGTCTCCTTCGGGAGGCAGGAAGGCCAGCACTTTGACTGAAACTGGCTCACCCCCTGGTTCGTCAGGCGGGACACCCCCTGGTTCGCCAGGTGGGCCAAGGGAGACAACCCCCCTTTACGGGCGTCAGATCGTCGATCCGCCCCGGTTGCCTCCCTTCCTCCCCCGCAGCCTGCTGCTGCCCCCGCCCCAACCTCTGTCCCATTCCGGACAGAGCACTTGGGCGCCTTGGCAAATACCAAGCGACCCACGGCGGGCTGGCACCTCTCTGTCCCATTCTGGACAGAGCACTTGGCCGCCTTGGCAAATGCCAAGCGGCCCCCAGCAGGCTGGCCCTTTGGGCACTGGGGAACCCCCGACCCACGGGGACCATTACCCGCGGGCGTCAGACCATAGGTCCGCCCCGGCTGGTCATCACAACTCAACTACGGTTCTGTTGCCATGACCACGAGCCCTCAACTCAGCTGCGGCTCTGTTGACTTCTTGTCATTTTGCGGCCTTCACACTGCCCCTCACGGTAATCGACTCGGCTGCGGCTCTGTCGATTCCGTACTCGCCCTCTCAGTACAGCTCAACCCCGGTTCAGCTGCTACTGTTTCAGCCCCTATGGCTGAAGGGCGACACGGGTATGGGTCTCCTTTGGGAGGCAGGAAGGCCAGCACCTTGACAGAAAATGGCTCACCCCCTGGTTCGCCAGGCGGGACGCCCCCTGGTTCGCCAGGCGGGCCAAGGGAGACAACCCCCCTATTACGGGCGTCAGATCATAGATCCGCCCAGGTTGTCTCCTTTCCTCCCCTGCAGCCTGCTTATGGCCCCGCTCCAACCTCTTTGTCCCATCCGGACAGAGTGCTTGGTCGCCTTGGCAAATGCCAAGCGACCCACTGCGGGCTGGCACATCTCTGTCCCATTGTGGACAGAGCGCTTAGTCGTCTTGGCAAATGACAACCGACCCCCAGCAGGCTAGCCCCTTGGGCACTGGGGATCCGGGGACTCCATCGGCTCAGCCCATGACGCCTCCCATGGCACCGTACATGGCGCCATGGCAGCACTACCCATCTATGGGATTTCCCCTTGCCTCGTTCGCAGGGTATACTTGATAGCCCTGCTTTATGCCCGGCGCCCCACCCACACAGGTGTCTGCCTTGACCACCCCTCTGGATCCCCCCCCCCAGGTCGGATTCCTCCCCAAGGGGGCCTCCCCGGGGCTTCTGACCCCAGTCCGTTTGGAGTTGTCCCACACTTGGGCACTCCACAGTCCATCGCCTCCTCTGTAGGCGGGCCGGGGGTACACTGACTCCACAGCCCCAGCCTCCCCTTTCCTAAAAGAGTCAGGCTTGGTGACTGACTCGGTGAGGAGGGCCCATAGCAAGGTGAGGGGCACTGAGGCACAGGACATCCTTCCAGGCTCTGTGCCCGACTTCCTTGGAGCTCTGGCTTACGGGAAATTCCTGAGGCCAGAGAAACTCCCTTTCCACAGAGTGGTCCTCATGGTCCATGAGGCCATTCCAGAGTCGCCACTCTCCCTCACACAGGATAACCTCCTCTTAGCGCAAGAGAAGTCTCAGGCCCAGCAGCGGCATATCTCCCTCTCGCAGCGCTGCCTGGCAAACTGGGAGGAGACTGCCAGGAGGGGTCTGGAAGTGGATCCAGTGGTGGATTCCTTCTTGGGTGTGGTCTGGTGTCCGCTCTTCAGGACCCAGACTATGATCCCGCTTCTCTCCGTCAGTCACCTGTCTCTCCCGCAATGGTTGCTCCCATTCACTCCATGGCAGAAAGACCTCAAGCACTCGGCCAGTGCCCTTCGCCAGATTGTACCTCAATTCAGTCCTGTCAAGGCCAAATGCAGTACTCTTACCATCTTTGGTCACCCCTCTTCATCTGCCAGAGCTTCCTCGAGAGCTGTGCCCTCTTCGGGACCCACGTGCAGGCCACTATCAAGAGTCAGGACGAAATCAGGAGGGACCTCGCCCTTCACTCTGGTCCCGCTTGCCCTGCAGCAAAGCGCCCTGCTCCGGCGGCTCCCCCACCTTCCAGGGGCCTCCACAGGAGACGTTTTGCGACTTCTTCAGCCCCAAAGGGGCTAGGGCAAGCACCCACCCACAGGCGATCCTGTGGGCAGTCTGTCCCGACACATACACTTTCAGATGGAAACCCCTAGGTCCATCTGTGATGCCTTGCTCCCGGACGACTGGGGGATTTCCACTGATCTCAGAGATGCGTATTCCCATCTCTTTATTCACCCAAGGGACAGGACGTACCTCCAATTCGTTTCGAGGAACCGATTCTTCCAGTTCAGGGCTTTTCCCCAGGGTTGCTTGGGACCAATCATCAGTGAGCAAATGGCACTCCCGGTCCCGGTTAGCCCAGGGATTCCATATCACACACACCCCTCCTCAGTGGACTTGTTCACGGATGCGTCCTAATCCGGGTGAGGGGCCTAAGTGGGCCTGCTAACAGCAGCAGGTCAATGGTCACAAGACCTCCTTTCCTGTCACATCAACATTCTGGAACTGGAGGCAGTTTTTTCAAGCCCCCAGAGACTTTCTCCCCTTTCTTAAGGGAAAACATGTTCGCATCGACACAGACAACACTACTATGGCTTGTTACATCAACAAGCAAAGGGGCGCCCGCTCCCACTCCTTGTCTCGGAGAGCGAAACAGCTTCCACTCTGGTGTCCAGAACAATCCTTTCAGATCTCAGCGATGCATGTCCCGGGAAAGATGAACATACTTGCGGCCTCCGTCCGCAGCTCCCACAGGATTCTTCCCTCAGAACAGGCACGGGTCTGTGCAGTTCTGGAGCCAGTGTGGGCAGCGTGGTCCAAATCACAAGTGGACCTGTTTGCCACCAGATTCCACCGCCGCCTTCATCTGTATGTCTTTCCAGTCCCGGATCCTTTGGCTTGGCCCGTGCATGCTCAGTCCATCCCACGGTCAGTCCTGTCGGGCTACGCCTTCCCTCCGTTCCCCTAACTGGGAAAGTTCTGCGGAAGGTGCGGGCAGACTCTGCCACGATGGTTCTCGTGGCGCCTCGATGGCCTGCCCAAACATGGTTTCTGGAACTGCTGCACCTGTTCCATGTGTCTCCAATAAAACACACTGTCACAGGCCGGTCCTTGCTTCAACCAAGGTCACGCATTCCGCACAGCAACCCGGAGGCTCTAAACCTTCCTGCTTGACTGCTGTGCAGGCCTCAATGTCTCCATTAGGCTTGTCCCTGGCAGTGATCGGCCCTGTGGTGCAAGCACACAGACCGGACACTCAGGGAACGTATAGTGCCCACCGACACAGTTGGCCTTCTGGGTGCTCCTCAACTTTCCAGTCACCCCCGCGCTCGCAGTGGGCCAACTACCATGGCCTTCTTCGTCGGGGAAAAACCTTTTGTCCTCCTCAGTGAAGGGACGTAGGGCAGCCATCTGCAATACCATCAGCCAGTCGGGTAGTCCTTCATTCGTGGACAACCCTGTCCTGCTGGATATTGTCCGTAGGGCTCCCCTTCGGGAAGCCTGACCCCCCGTGGCACCCGGCCGGGGATGTCCTTCTCGTCCTCTCCTCCCTGGGACTTTCGCCTTAACGAGCCCATCAGGGAGTGTTCTCCCAACTTCCTCTCATTTCGGACGGCCTTTCTACTCACTGTAGCGTCGGGGAGGCACTGTAGCGAAGTGCACGCTCTTGGCGGACTCCCCGGGATGTTGCTTTTGAACCGGAGGGTTCAATGTCTCTCCGCCTACTCCTGGACTTCTTGGCCAAGAACCAGTTGCCAGGTTCTCCTACTCTGTCTATCTCCATTCATCCCCTGACGTCTATCCTTGCTCCGGATGACGAAATCTTCTCGCCAGAAGCAGCACCACCTGTTTCTCTCTTACAACGAAAGTTATAAGAAGGCCATTAGCCACGCATCCCCCTCTTGATGGCTGTCAACAGTCATCAAGGATGCGTATGCCAGGCCGGGCTCAGATTCGGCTGTCTTCTCCCTGAGGCCCCATGAGATTAGAGCATGGGCCTTGTCACTGGTGTTCACTCAGGGCCAGCCCCCTGAGTGTCCTGGACGCCACGCATTGGCGTTCTCTGGGCACGTTCATTCCATCCTACCGGCGCGATGTATACCGTCTGCGCGACGATGGATCTAGGAGTATCGCTTCCACTGTGGTGGCTCAACACCCCATCTCTGCTGCATGCCCTGACTTCTCATTCCTCCAGGCGTTAACCAGGTAAGCCCTCCTTCCGGGTAGCGCTATTCTGCATCAGTGAGCCACGGTACAGTATGTGTAATTAAAAGGAAATTTTCCTTCTAAAATTACGTTTAATCTAACATACTTACTGTGGCTCACGCAGAGTCCCTCCCATCCTCCCCGCCTTCCTGGTTCCTTCCGTTCACAGTCAGGGTCTTGGTTTCCTTGAAAAGAGGAAGAGCACATGCGCATGCGCAAGACATGGATACTCTCAGAGTTATAGTCCCTTCGGACTTTATTGTTTATGAGGCAGGAATGGCAAATCGCTGCCGCTTATTGCATCAGTGAGCCACGGTAAGTATGTTAGATTAAACGTAATTTTAGAAGGAAAATTTCCTTTTTGTGATTCATGTGTTGAATGTACCCATGATCTGAGCCGTGGACACGTGTGTGTTTTCATGTGTGTGACTCTCATTGAGAAATTGAAAAACGTATTTGTTTTTATTTCTGATGAACCATGTTTATGCAGCACTGATTTATTGGTGTGTACATGTATCCCATATGTCTGTACTGCTTTCTAATGTATTAGCATTAAAATGTTTATATTGCACTGATATATTAGTGTATCTATCTGAGGATGGTGAGGAGGGTGGCTAGAAACCCTGGTGGAAATAAATTAGATCCATCAAAGGGCGCCAGCTCTGGAGAGCTACCCGCGGCCATCTAGCTAAGGGAGTAAACCCTGACAGTAAATCCGGTGCGGGGCCCCTAAGGCGGTTGGATGGCAAACTTTGTCACTTTCTGGCAGCTTCTGCGGCCGCGTTGGCACCAAAACGTAACAGCCCTGCTGTTCCTTTGGATCTGTCAGCGAGGTGGAGAGGGGGACAAGTTGCATGGGCAACAGCCTGTCTTCCATATTACACTGCCCAGGCTTACATCCGTCCATTCATCCACAAACACTCTGCACCTACGACCTGGAGAGGACACTCCAGCCTCGCTACTAACACTAGTGTCGGCACAACACGGGAAGCAACAGATACCGGTGATAAGTCATTGCTCAACTGGCGTAGAGCTGACGCCAGGGGTTGCTTTTGACGGTGGGAGAGACCTTCGTGTCTTACTGGACAGCTACCGCCCGCCTAAGCTGGGCAGCCCCCAGCCAGTTAGGTGCTGTCCCGCCATGACCTGCCTTCTTCATTGGGTGCATGAAGATTAGGAGAAAATCTGACAAGCAGGTCGTTAATTACCGCACCAAACAAAAAGAAAAATTCAAATTCAAGACACGGATCAGGAAAAGGATCAGCAGTGAAACTGGGCTGTTGGAATGTCCGAACAATGATGCCTGGGCTCTCTCAAGATCTGCAAGACATCAGCGACACCAGAAAAACCGCCGTCATAAACAGCGAACTAAAGAGGCTCAATGTGGACATTGCCACTCTGCAGGAAACATGGCTGGCTGACTCAGGAACACTAAAGGAAAGGGACTACACCTTCTTCTGGCAAGGAAAGAGTTCTGATGCCCCAAGAGAGCACGGAGTAGGCTTTTCAGTAAGGAACAGCCTGCTGAACATGATTGAACCAGGCAGCGGCGGTTCAGAACGACTCTTGACTCTCCACCTCAACACCACCGAAGGCTATGTCACTCTCATCAGCGTTTATGCCCCAACTCTGTCCGCCTCTCCAGACACCAAGGATGAGTTCTACGAAAATCTTCCATCAACCATAAGGAACATCCCCAGGACAGAACAACTTGTTCTCCTGGGCGACTTCAACGCCAGAGTGGGTGCAGACTATAGACTCATGGCCCTTCTGCCTCGGTTCCTTTGGAGTGGGGAAAATGAATGAGAATGGACAGCGACTGCTTGAGTTTTGCGCCTGCCATGAACTGTGCATCGCCAACTCCTTCTTCAAGACGAAGCCTCAGCACAAAGTCTCCTGGAGGCATCCCCGCTCAAAACATTGGCACCAACTGGATTTGATCCTAGTAAGACGTGCCGCTATCAAAAACGTTCTCCACACTCACTCTTATCACAGCGCAGACTGCGACACAGACCACTCTCTGGTATGTTGCAAGATCAGGCTACAACCAAAGAAGTTCCACTGCTCAAAGAAACAAGGGAACCCTCGCATTGATGTCAGCAAGATGTCTCAGCCAGATCTTGTAGAACAGTTCGCAGAGGCCTTTCAGAGAGAATACGATGCATTGCAGCCCAGAGACTCTGCCACTGAGAGATGGGAAACGCTACGAGACACCATGCACCGCATTGCTATGGCCACCTTTGGGAAGAAAGCTGTGAAGTCCCACGACTGGTTTGAGGCCAAATCATCAGAGATGACTCCCACTGTTGAGGCCAAGCATGCCGCACTCACCAAGTATAAGCGGTCACCCAGTGAGAAGAACCTGCAAATCCTCAGGGCTGCCAGAAGTAAGGTTCAGCTTAACGCCAGGCGCTGCGCAAACGAGTACTGGACAGAGCTCAGCGAAGAGATACAGTGTGCTGCTGAAAGAGGCAACATCCGAGGAATGTATGATGGCATCAAGAAGGCACTGGGACCAACACAGAGCAAGATCGCCCCCCTCAAATCCTCCACTGGGGAAGTAATCAGAAATCCTAGCCAACAGATGGAAAGATGGGCGGAACACTACTCCGACCTCTACTCCACACAGAACATGGTGTCCCCCTTAGCCCTCGATGCCATCAAGTGCATGCCGGTAATGGAAGAACTTGACGCAGAGCCAACTGCGGACGAACTCAGCAAGGCCATTGATAGCCTGGCATCAGGGAAGGCACCTGGCAACGACGGAATTCCCCCAGACCTCATCAAGCACTGCAAGACTTCTCTTCTGCACCCTTTGCACGCAGTTCTCTGTCAGTGTTGGAATGAGGGAGCTGTACCACAGGACATGAGGGACGTCAAGATCGTCACCCTGTACAAAAACAAGGGCGAAAGGAGCGACTGCAACAACTACAGAGGTATCTCGCTCCTCAGCATTGTTGGCAAAGTCTATGCTCGGGTCCTCCTAATCCGCCTGCAGAAACTGGCTGAACGCGTCTACCCGGAATCACAGTGTGGTTTTCGAGCAGAGAGATCCACGGTAGACATGGTCTTCTCCCTTCGCCAAATCCAGGAGAAGTGCAGAGAGCAGCGGATGCCCCTGTATGTGGCATTCATTGACCTCACCAAGGCCTTTGACCTAGTCAGCAGAGATGGCCTTTTCAGAGCTCTCCGAAAAATCGGCTGCCCCCCCAAACTGCACAGCTTAATTGAGTCCTTCCACTCAAACATGAAAGGGATGGTGCAGTTCAACGGAAACCTCTCCAAGCCCTTCGACGTACGCAGCGGTGTGAAACAAGGCTGCGTCCTGGCCCCAACCCTCTTTGGAATCTTCTTCGCTCTCCTCCTGAGGCATGCGTTCAGCACAGCGCAAGAAAGGATCCACCTGCGGACCAGATCAGATGGCAGGCTCTTCAACCTCGCCCGCCTCAGAGCAAGGACAAAGGTCCGTGAAGCCCTCATCAGAGACATGCTATTTGCCGACGATGCCGCAGTTGTGACCCATACTCAGCGGGACTTGCAGTCACTAATGGACCGCTTCTCCCAGGCCTGCAAAGATTTTGGTATGACCATCAGTCTTAAGAAGACAAACGTCCTGGGCCAAGACACGCCATCTCCACCAGCCATCACCATTGATGACTACGAGCTTGAAGCCATCCATCAATTCACATATCTTGGGTCCACCATCACCGATAACCTCTCCCTTGACACAGAGGTCGACAAGAGGATCGGGAAGGCAGCCACAACACTAGCCCGCCTCACACAAAGGGTGTGGACAAATCCCAAGCTGACAACAAAGACAAAGATGGCTGTATACAACGCCTGTGTCCTCAGCACCTTGCTGTATGGCAGCGAGGCGTGGACCACGCATGCTCATCAGGAGAAAAGGCTCAATACCTTCCACCTGAGAAGCCTACGGCGCATACTTGGCATTTCCTGGCAAGACAAGGTGACCAACACCGAAGTCCTAACCTGCGCTGGCCTCCCAACCATGTATACCATGCTGAGACAGCGTCGGCTGCGCTGGTTGGGCCACGTTCGCCGCATGGAAGATGGTCGCATCCCAAAAGACATCCTTTATGGTGAGCTTGCCACAGGGCAGAGAAACATTGGCCGCCCACAGCTGAGATACAAAGACGTTTGCAAGCGTGACATGAAGGCGCTTGAGATCAACACTGAGTCCTGGGAGGACCTCGCAGACGACCGCAACAGCTGGAGAACTACTCTCAAGAAACAGCTGCGGATTGGTGAGGACAAACTGTCAGCTGCTGCAGCAGAAAAGCGAGTTCGCAGAAAAGGGATGACAGCCAACAGACCAGCATCAGCATACACATGCGACCGCTGCGACAGAGACTGCCTCTCTCGCATTGGTCTGTACAGTCACAGGCGACGCTGCTTGGACCAAGCAGACAGCCCATCTAGACATTAGAACGGATGTACTTTGTCCATGGTCAGTCATGACCGAAGGAGGCCTACTATGGATCTGACTGTTGTACCACATTACTGTATTAACATTGCAACATTTATGCTGTTTGTAAAGTGCAATGCGCATTCTTTGACATCTGTATCTGAACAATATAAATGGAATTATAGTACATTTAGCATGGAAAAGGCTGCCACATCTACCAATCGCTATGACATGATTTTAACCATTAAAACAGTAAAACTGTTTTCCTTACTCTGAAAGTGCAGATACATGTACCACTGTCATAGTAATTTTTTGTAACTGCTTATTTCCTAGAACTGAAATTATCCCATCTCCCCCCCCCCCCCCCTTTCTCTCTCCCCTCTCACATATCAACCTCTATTTGAGCCACACCAAAGTCTCTCTCTCTCTCTCACACACACACACACACACACACACACACACACACAGACATACACACCCACCCACCCACCCACCCCCACCCCCACACCAACTTCTGAGTCACACCAAAGTAAAATTCCTTTCATACAGTAGTATCATACCAAAACCAGTAGTAAAGAGAATAAAAAACATTTTGTTGTTGTTTAAAAAAAAAAAAAAATCAGTTTACCAACGTTCTTTATACAAAATTCATTAAAGATGAAAGGTCTCCCCCTTTTGGACAGAGTAAGAATCAGACAATATTCGAAAACTATACATATGTGAATTCACAGCACGACCTTGCTGCTGCTGTGATGAAACATTGTAAATGCATTTTTGATGCAATTTTCTGATTTTGGATTGTGTTTTGTTTGTACGCTGTAGTACTTGGAAAGCAATGAAAGAAGTGTAGTAATTATGGGTAAACCATACTACTTGACATGCAATCTCTCTCTCTCTATTCATTTGTGCTTTCTTAACTTGAGCTTGATAATGTTCGCTGCCCATCTGCTGGTAAATTTCTATGGTGGTGTTAGCCCATCATTAAACCAGCCATCACTACCAACTTCTCTGTTTGCTTTCCTGTTTTAGTTTTGTTTCTATGTTGTTGTTGATGATCTCTCAATTTGAGTTGACACTACTTATGCTCCAATGGACAATAGTCTTCGTTATCGATGGAAACAACAGTAGACAAATTCAGTCCGTATCTCTCTCTCATCATCCTCAACCTGCAATGGAGTGTATTTATTTTCTTGGTTTTTACCCTGTTTTTTTCAGGTGGTCAGACCTGATGGCTGACCTGCCTGCAGGCAGAGAGGGCTTAGGCCCTTTAAATGCTGGTGGAGATTTCTTCTTCTCCACCAGCACGACTTTCTGCCCTCCCCCACTCGCTGTGGAACGGCTCCCGGACAGCTGGGCCTGAAGGCAGTTTCCCAAGGAAGGTGGGTTTCCCAGGCTGTCCAGCACTGGATGGTTTTGACTGCTAGGCAGTCTGAGAAACAGCCGATCTGACGCTCTCGCTGTGGGCTTTCATATCTTGCAATGTCTCAAAAGTAATTGTCGTTCATGTCTACAACGTGAACATAAGACTACAAGGCAGACTCCTTAAAGAACCTCTTGAGAGACGTCCTTCCTGATGCAATTTTTCAGTTTTTACAAGAGATCAATAGATTTCACCTGGTATGATTTTACATCTAAGCAGGTTTTTCTTTAATTGCATTTTAGACTTGCAAGGTTAACAGTGAGCATAGTTTTTAACTGCTGTCTTTTATCTTAACCAGGTTGTCGTTTTTGACGTGATGTCATCCCTGATATGGCTCTAGTAGTTGGCTGGGCTATAAGCAATACGAACTTTAACTTGTTGATCTCTCTTCATCCTACGTAAAAAGTAATACGAATCAAAGCTGACTGTGGCTGCCAAATGGAAGAAGAACTACATTAACTCACTCTGCCCTGGGCGATTGTGTCAGTCAACAACCTTTCTGCCCTGGCTGTTTGGAAGGGTTACTAATAAAATTGTAAAAAAAAAAAGTTTTGGAGTTAAAGACTTGAAACTTTCTGGTATTGCTAACATAAGAACAAACTAACTTTTGTGCAAGTATAAAGGTGATCTGTTGTTGATTTTTTTTTAATTGAATTTTGAAAAAAATGACACATTTTCAAAAGTTTGCACGGGGGGGGGGGAGGAGGGGGGTACCAATACATGCTAAGAATAAGAAAAACCCACAAATTTAGACTTGATATCAAAAACACTTCTAGACAGTTGCAATATGACTGGGCATTATGTTTACCAAGTCTCATGAACTAGCTGCAAGTCTTTCTTTGTCAACAAACAATTTGAAGTATGCAAATTTTAAATTGTACACACACACGCACAGACAACAATGGCCATTCATACTAAATATACACACAAAAAATCATAAAAAATCAGAGGAAAGATAGACAGATTTGAAAGTTTCTGATGATACTAACATGGTTACAAACCAGCTTTTGTGCAAGTATGAAAGAGTTGACTTGTTTGGTACTATTTTTTTAAAGTTTGAGATGAATTATTTTGTTTTAAAAGTTTGCGCGGGAGGGGGTACCAATATGCAAAGAATAAAAAACTCAAAAATTCAGCTTTTTGATATCAAAAACACTTTTAGGCAGTTGCAATATGATCAGGTATTATGTGTACTAAGTATCAAAAACAAACACCAACTCTTTCTTTGTGATCAAGCAATGTTTATTATGTCAATATCATAATGTGCACACACGCACACAGACAATAATAGCCATTCACAACATTACATAAACAAACAAAAAATCATAAAAAATCATAGGAAAGATATATAAAGTTGAAAGTTTCTGGTGATACTAACATAATTACAAACCAATGTCTCCTGCCATTTTTTTTTTTTATTATTGATAATCTCCCGATTACCTGTCAAGCCTACTTGAGATCTATGTTCCCTCACGTACCCTCCGCTCTGCCTCCGATCCTCTGACTTTTCGCTTTCCACGCACTAAGCTCAATACCTATGGTCCACGAGCCTTCTCTGTTTCTGGTCTGCTCTCCTGGAACAAACTTCCTCACTCAGTCCGTCAGCAACCTACTTTTGTCTCCTTCAAGTCCGCTCTCAAAACTCACCTTTTCTCCTCTGCATAAAATCCTGACCTCACTCAATCCCCTCTGCAGCCTGTCTCCACTCGGAGGGGAATCACATTGCAATATATAATTGTATATAATATGCTCTCTATAATTTTCCATTGCTTTTATTCTTTCTCCCCATTTTAGCCGTGTGCGTGTGTGTGTGTGTGTGTGTGTGTGTGTGTGTGTGTGTGTGTTGTGTGTGTGCATGAGTGCGTGCGTGCGTGTGTGCGTGTGTGTGTGTTTCAGCGCTTAGATTTGATTTTATCAAGATTTTGCGCTATATAAATATTGTAATTTTTTTTTTTTTTTTTTAAATTGTGCAGCGGGGGCATACCATATATGAAAAGAATAAAAAAAAAACACAATTTAAGATTATTGAAATCAAAAACACTTCGAGACAGTTGTAATATGATTGGGTATTATGGGCACCAAGTTTCAGAAACCAGCTGCAAGTCTTTCTATGTAAACAAGCAATGTTCATTATATCAATGTTATAATCAACACACCCACAGACGACAATGGCAATTCAGACACATAAACAAAAAAAATCATAAACAATCATAGGAAAAACAGACAGACTTGAAAGTTCCTGATGATACTAACATGGTTATAAACTGACTTCTGAGCAAGAATGAAATTGTTCACTCGTTTGGTACTATTTTTTTTAAATTTTGAAGTAAATTATTTTGTTTTTAAAGTTTGCGCAGGGGGGTACCAATACATGAAAAGAATAAAAAAAAACTACATTTAGCTTTTTGACATCAAAAACACTTCTAGACAGTTGTAATATGATTCAGTATTATGTGAACAAAGTTTCAGAATCCAGCTGCAAGTCTTTCTATGTAAACAAGCAATGTTCATTATGTCAGTATTATAACATGTACACACGCACAGAGACAGCAATGGCCATTCACATTATATAATAAAAAAACACAGCAAAGGTATACAGATTTGAAAGTTTCTGGTGATACTGACATGTTACAAACTGACTTTTGTGCAAGTATGAAACTTGAAAGTGTTCACTTGTTTGGTATTATTTGTTTTATAAATTTTGAAGTAAAATGTTTTGTTTCAAAAGTGTGTGCAGGGGTTTACCAATACGTGCAAAGAATAAAAAAATTTAGCTTTATGAAATCAAAAACACTTCTAGATAGTTGTAATATGATTGAGTATTATGTGTAGTAAGTTTCAGAAACCAGCTGCAAGTCTTTCTACGTAAACAAGCAATGTTCCTTGTCAATGTTATAATATACACACATGTACAGACACAGCAATGGCCAGTCACACTTCATGAACAAAAAAAATCATAAAAAATCATAGGAAAGACAGACTTGAAAGTTTCTAGTGATACATGGTTACAAACTGAATTTTGTGCAAGAATGAAACAGTTGACATGTTTGATACAGTTTTTAGAAATTTTACTGTAAATTATTTTGTCAAAAGTTTGCGCTGGGGGGGTACCAATATATTTAAAGAATAAAAAAAACAACACAATTTTAGCTCTATGATATCAAAACACTTCTAGACAGTTGCAATATGATTGGGCATAATGAGTACCAAGTTTCAGAAACCAGCTGTAAGTCTTTCAATGAAAACAAGCAATGTTTATTATGTCAATGTTGTAACGTACACACATGCCCAAAGACAACAACAGCAATTCAGACTACATCATGTAAAAAAATCATAGGAAAGACAGATAGACTTGAAAGTTTCTGGTGATACTAACATGGTTATAAACTTTTGAGCAAGTATGAAAGTGTTCATATGCCTTCTACTATTTTTTTTTAATTTTGAAGCAAATTATTTTGTTTCAAAAGTTTGTGCAGGGGGTACCAATATATCCAAAGAATAAAAAAAAAAAAAAGTCAGCTTTTTGAAATCAAAAACATTTCTACACAGTTGATAATATATGACTGGGCATTATGTGTACCAAGTATAAGAACCTAGCAGTAACTCTTTCTTTGTCAAGAGGCAATGTGTAGTATATGTTATACTTTACAAACACACACACACTGACAACAAATTACAAAGGTCATTTGCGTTAGGTAAAGAAAAAAAATCATACATAATCACAGGAAATATTGAGACTAGAAAGTTTGCAATCATGTAGGCCTACACAATAAAAGTGTACAAGAGCAAATAAGCAAGCTTGAAATCATGTTTCAGTGATTCATTCTGAATTGAAAATAAGAAAACAAACGTTTTGGGGGGTAGTTTGAGCTTAAATCAAGATATCAGACAGTCATCATATATTCTGGTCCATGCAGTATTCTCTGCACATGTTTTGTAACAGATTTACTCACTGTTCCTGAATCCAACATGTCCTGAATCCAACATGCTCGACATGCAGACCACACTCTTCGTCCTCAGTGAAATTGCTGATCACAGGGAAGAATGTGAAGTTCTCGTTCCATGGTTTTAGAAAAATGTCCAGAAACGCTTCAGTGCTCTCTTCACCACCCACTTCCATCTCCTCAGCACTGTCATCGTCCGCAGGCATCGCTTCG
>CM060305.1:72486234-72618734 GCA_030674185.1 Monoplex corrugatus
AAGTTTATGAAGAACTGCCAGCCTGCGCCTCACTTTTGCCTCCACCTTCATGATGTGCAGCTTCCAGGTTTGCCTCTTGTCAAAGGTGACGCCAAGGTATGTGGCTTCTTCATCCTCCTTCAGAGAGGTTCTACGAAGGGTGATGATGCCAGCCTTCTGTTTTGGAGACAAGGTGAACAGGGTGGTGGAAGACTTGTCCTTGTTGACAGCAACAAACCAATCTTCAGCCCAACTGCTGAGCTTGTCTGCCGCCATCTGCATTCGGTATGTGGCAGTTGATGCATGCTCTTCCTTGCACCACAACACCAAGTCATCTGCATATAACGCAGCCTTTATCCCCTTGGGCAGTTCAGACACAAGGTCATTAATGAAAAGCAAGAACAGTGTGGGGGAGAGGACTCCTCCTTGTGGTAAGCTATGACGCAACAGGAACTTCTTGCTATGTACTCTGTCTGCTGAGACTCTTGCCCTGTGGTTGAAGAGGTAGGACTTGATCCATTGGAACATATTGTTTGCCACTCCATTCCTCAGCAGTTTGACAAGGAGTCCCTCCATCCAGACTTTGTCAAAGGCCTTTTGGAGGTCAATCCAGGTGACAAAGACCAGCTTTTGTTCCTGGAAAGCATCCTCTATTTCCTGAGACAGGTAAGTAACCTGATCTTCTGTGCTGCGGAACTGTCGGAATCCTGCTTGTTCTGGCACAAGGATGTTCTCTGTTTCTAGGTACCAACGGAGGCGCTCATTCACAATTCTTTCCATTGTTTTCACCACACAGCTGGTCAGGCTAACTGGTCGACAGCTAGAAGCCCTCTTTGGATCCTTTCCTTTCTTAAGGATGGGAATCATGGTCGCTTCCCGCCAAATCTGTGGTAGAGACCCTTCTTCCCAGCTGTGATTGAAAATCTCTAGGAGCTTGCACACTGCTGCACTGCCTAAATGTGTCAGCATCTCATTACTGATACTGTCTGGTCCTGGAGACTTCCTTGGCTTCAGCTTCTTGAGAGCAGATTGAAGCTCTCCTAGTTTTAGAGGCTGCTTCATGGGTTCCACTGGTGTTCTGTTGCTCTGTCTCTCTCTTAGCTCTCTTCTTGCTTCTCTTTGTTTTGCCGAGCTGATTGGGATGTTGCTCTCATTTGCATAACTGTCTGCAAATTTATCGGCCACTTGGCTCCCAGTCAGCATCTTCCCATCATCTTTCAAGGTTATTTTCGCCCTGGTACTGTCTTCATCGTTGAGCTGCTTGGTAAGTCTCCACAGCTTTTGGCCATCTCTCTCGAAGTTAAGGGAGGCTGTCTTCTCCCTCCAGCTTCTGCGACTTGCCTGAAGCTTCTGTTTGAGAAATGTGGCTTTGGTTTTCTGGAGCTTGGTGTTGTTTTCGGGAGACGGGTTGACTACTACTTCCTCTCTGGCTTCTGACAAATCGTCCTGTAGATCTTGCAGTTCCTTACTCCAGTATGGTTTGTAGTTCCTTCTAGCGCCTCTTGGTATGGCTTCATGGGCTGCCTGCAGTATGCATGAGTTGAAGTCCTTCACCACCATGTTGATGTCTCTGCTTTGGACCGTGATGTCTTTGGCGAGAGTGCTGGTGCGGTGTGCAAAGAGAGCCCAATTGGCCCTCTTGTAATTCCACCGTGGGCAGGTGGCTTCTGTGCTGGCTCCAAGATTCGTTGTCAGGAACACAGGCCGATGGTCACTGCCTCCCAGCTGCTCTCCAACCTCCCTCCTGACACTCTTGTGAATGTCTTCGGTGCAGAAGGCTAGATCAGGGGTGGATGTAGTGTGCCATCGCCTGGAGTAGAATGTTGCACAATCAAAGGGACTGTTGATCAAGATCAGGTGATTGTCATCCTGCCAATTCTCCACTTCTTCTCCTCTTCGATCCACATGCTGATAACCCCAACTCTGTGAGTGACTGTTAAAATCTCCCACTAAAAGAAAGTTGGAGTCCTCTGTGCTGATGGTATCGAGAGACAAGGGCTTGTGATTGGGGCAGTAGAAGTTGACTAAATGTAGATATGCTGCATTTGTCTGGATTTTCAACACGTGGTATTCAGAGTCTTCCATGTGCGTTTGGACAAGACAGGCATTTAAGTTGTTCCTAACAAGAGTCAGGATTCCTCCTTTGCTTCTGTCATTTCTGTCAGATCTGAAGCACTGGTAGCCTCTCATTTTGAAGGTTTTATGACTCTGAAGATGTGTCTCCTGGATGCAGCAGATGTTTACTTCTTTCTCATGCAGGATATGCTCCAGTTCTGTTTTCTTATTCAAGACACTCTCTGCATTCCAGTGCATGACCGTGAAGGATTTATGCTCAGTGGAATTCTTGCGTGCTCTAGTGCGACCAGTCGCTCTCCTCCCTCGCCCCCTGGTGCAGAAAGGCGGATGGGAGGGACCTCCAGTCGCTGAGAGCGGACCCCGTTGAGGCGCGGAGCCCGACGCTGCACCACCCTGGAGAGACCTCAATGGGCGAGCGCCATTCTCGTTCGAACTTGATGAAATAGTAGCCATTATGCGAAAAGTGCATGGTATCGTGGTTTGTTAGAAGGCGCACGCTGGCCCAGTACCTCTGTCTTCAGCCTTCTAGGTTTTCTGTAGGGGTTGCCCCGCCCTTAGCTCCTGGCCCATACGTCCTGCCCTGGAAGCACAGGGGGGGATTGTTTCTCCGAGGATCCCACCCTGTAGATAGGGCTTATAGTAGGTACCGGCAGCCAAAAAATAAACTTTTGAAAAGGTTATTAACACTCATATTTCTGAAAAGTACAAGAAAAAATAAGCACAATGCAAAAAAAAAGTAAGTCTCTAGCTGTATTAGGTCCAGAGATAACACTTTGAAAACGGCAGTTTATGTACGTTTTCGCCAATTGTGAAATGTAGCAAGTTTGCAGGAACCAAAATTTTCCAGAAGTCCTCAGACAGAGAATGTCATTCCTGATTTTAATTCTTAACAACATAAACTACGTAAAAAAGCAAGCATACAGGCAGATCTGTTCATACATTTACACAGCAGTGCTGCAAACTTCATAAATATACCATTTTGTCATTGTTCGAAATTGCATGACAAGCCATTTTTGCACCCCCATTACACAAAAATAAGAAGACAGAATTGGCTAGAGTTTACTTTTCCTCAGAAACAATGTTATTGTATGAAACTTAAATTTTTTAGGGCAGCATAAAGTGACAAAGTCACGAGTTATATGGCTCCAAAATTGGCAAAATATCTCATTTGAACGATGGAAAAAGCAGGGTTCACGTACCAGACCAAATTTAAACGCACATATTTCGCTTATTTTTTGATGGATTTCCTTGAAATTTTGTGTATGAATCAAATAGACAGAAAGCTACAAGTGAATTATTTACAAGCTTAGTTACAGTCAAGATGTAAGATATTTTGTATGCATTTGCACCCAAATAATGTGAGTGCCCATGTGTCGGGCCAACTTAAAACAGACATAACTCACATTATGTCTTGATGGAATCTCCTGAAATTTTGCATGTGAATCAAATACAAAGCTACAGCTTCACTCTTTACAAGCAAATGTTGCTAATATATGAGATTTTAAGATTTTGTACGCATGTACTGATTTAGTCTGAAACAATGTGATCCACAGATGACTTTGTATCATACTAGCACAGAAAGACATCCTTCTCAATAACTTAATGAAACTAAAATGTGTAACAGAAGAAGATACATGCCTGGCAATGCAGTATATGACTTACAGCCATTTCTATTCTCATTCCTAATGTTTATCAGTAAGTTATTTTCATCAGTTATTTCGCAGTAACATGCATCTTCCCATATCCACAGACAAATTTTCAATGTCTGGTCTATCTACTGAAAATCTTTCCGCTTCTTTTAAAACTGTCTCAATTTTTGTCTTCAGATTTAGCCCCTGAGGTGATGATTAATCAGTGTTACTAATTTTTAAAACAAAAGCCCTGTTCTCGTCCTGTGACTTATCACACTCAGTTCTCAACAGTTTTAACTGTAGAAGTAGTTTATTACTATTAGTGAGTGTCTGCTGTTGAAGTTTTGGTGGCAGTGATGGTTAATTTCATCCACAAAAAATCATCATTGCCTTGAAAACAAACAGAAATAAAATCCTGATTTTTTCTCAAGTGTTTTCTTTAATTTGTGCAGGCTATTACTTTTGAGAGTAAAGTATTCTTATATTGTGCCATTAGAAAGGCTCAATGGACTTTGTGGAGCTGTGTCCGTGTTTGCCTGGTGCTATATAGTGTTCTGATAATGTGTGCGTGCCTGCGTGCATGCGTGCGCGCGTGTGTGACTGTGCAAAACCGCTATTTGCTGTTTCTTTGCGATGATAACGATCCGATAGACGACATGCACTCGCCGACCAAC
Organism: Monoplex corrugatus; assembly: GCA_030674185.1. NCBI lineage: Eukaryota > Metazoa > Mollusca > Gastropoda > Littorinimorpha > Ranellidae > Monoplex > Monoplex corrugatus. Next base: position 72,490,595 of record CM060305.1, read on the forward strand.
TTCCGGTTTGAATTTCTGGCCGAGTACTAACACAAATATTATGATTTCCTTTCCTTTCCTTTCCTTTGGTGCCCACGATCTTGAGGATGATCATTCCGGCACGTAAAGGGGGGGTGTTGTAGACACATCCATTCGTAAGCTCTGATCATTTCACTATTCTCATTGTCCATAGACATTGCTGAAATCCGTTACCGAAAGGGCCACGTGGTGTCCAGAAACTCACTGTTGGGCGGAGGCTCGCGACACAAAAGCATCGACTGTTGCTGCCTCTACTGTTTCTTTGGGGAAGATGGTTCCAGTCCCCAACAGTCCTGGGTAGAAAAGAGCCACCTCTGTACTGAGTTCTGGTGTTGATGAGGCAGAACTGCTGGTTGTGGGTACGGCGCTGTCGTGGTGGGGGTGGGACTAGCTTGCTCCTGATAATTGGGCACTGGATTAGTCCATGGTGGATTTTATAAATGAACCCCAGGCGTGTGGTTCTTCTTCGCTGCTCAAGAGATGGCCAGCCCAGTTGATCGATCAATCGGCTGACACTTGATGTGTTGTGATATCGGTTGAGCACGAAACGGGCGGCATGTCTCTGAACGGCCTCCAACTTGTCTATGCTCTTCTGTGTGTATGGATCCCATACTGATGATGCATATTCAAGAAGGGGTCTCACGAACGCCTTGTACGACTTCTCCTTGATGGAACTGGAGCTGATCTTTAAATTGCGCCTGGGGAAACCCAACATTCGGTTAGCTTTGTTTACCGTCTCATTCATGTGGGTGTCCTATGTCATTTCACGATGTAGTGTGACGCCCAGGTATTTGGCTGTGTGGACAGTGTCTAGGTTGTGGCCGTGCAGGACGTAGGAGTGATCCAGTGGGCTCCTGCTCCTGGTGACTGGCATAGACACGCACTTTGCAGGGTGGAACAGCATGTCCCAGCTCTTCTCCCATTCTGATAGGCGCTGGAGGTCTTGCTGTAGCTGGTCTTGTTGTACGCTGTTGACTACAACCCTGTACACTGCTGTGTCATCCGCAAATAGTCTTACCAGTGCCGTCAGCTTGTCCGGAAGGTCGTTGATATAGGCCAGGAATAAACAAGGTCCCAACACGGAACCCTGAGGGACTCCTGACCTAACGCTGACATAGGAGGAGTGGTGACCGTCAACTACGACTGCTTGGCGTCGATTCTTAAGGAAGCTGTTGATCCATGTGAAAGTGGAGCCTTGTATACCATAGCGTTGGGAGTTTGTGGATCAGCAGACTGTGGTTAACACGGTCAAAGGCCTTTGCGAAATCCATGATTAGGATGTCTGTCTGCTTCCCATTCTCCAAATTGGTGGTTAGCTCCTCCACAAACTCCAGGAGTTGGCTCTCACATGATCGCCCCCGTCGAAAACCATGTTGGCTGTCGCTGAGAATGGTGTGAGCCTCAAGGTGTTGCATCACAGAGCTGACGACTATGTGTTCCATGAGCTTGCATACGATACACGTCAGGGAAACTGGCCTGTAGTTAGCAGGGTTATATTGTTCACCCTTCTTGAAGATTGGTGTAACGTATGCACTCCTCCAGTCAGTTGGGACGATGCCTGAGGATAACGATGACTGGAAGATGGTGGTCAGCGCTGGTGCTAATTCCTCCGCGAGCTCCCGTAACACTCTCGGGCTTATACCGTCAGGACCTCCTGCTTTGTGTGGGTTTAGGTTTTTCAAGAGTCCCTTCACTCCTTCACAGCTAATGGTGATGTTGTCCATAGCCGGCATATTTTTGTCAGTCATTCCAGTTTTGAGTTCAAATTCCTCAGCTGTGTACTCGTGACCATCCCCAAAGACTGACTGGAAGTGCTCGTTCAACAACTCTGCTTGTTCCTTCGGGTCTGAAGTAAGGCAGCCATCTTTCTTGAGTGGGGCAACGCTGACGTTACTTGAACGCAGGTTCTTGATGTATGACCAGAACCTCTTGTTGCCTGCCTGGTAGGCGGTCACCTCTTCAGTGAAGACAGAGTTAAGGTATCTCCAGTAGCTTCGACAGATCTGCCGTTGAATGGTACACCGTAGGACCTTCACCTCCTCTCTCAACTCTGCAGATCCTGTTTTCTTCATCATGCGGTATTTTCTGTCCCGCCTGTTGATGAGCTGGCATATGCCTGGTGTACATTAAAAACAAAATTCCACCGTATTCATTAAATACTAGCAATATAAACACCTTTGGAAAGCAGTCGCTTCACACAGTTTTACTTCTACTAGTTCCAGGTCGCTTAAAAAAAATCCCTTGGCGATAAAACATCAAACCAGAGATCGTATTTTCTATTCTTTGCTTGTGCAGGCTATACCTCCCGCAGATTTCTTTTAAAATCTTTCTAACTAAAGAGAAACATCAAAAACAATTCACTGAATCAAACTTCCAAGTCAATTTTCATGAAAAATCAGTCGATGTTTACAACGTTTGTCCTTCAGCTTGACGATCACAAGTAGAAATTCGTTGACTGGACTTTCAGCGATCGCTTCGAAGGCCGCCATGATTCGAGGTTCCCCATATGCTGAAATGGCAGATCACGGATACTCACCCTTCCGAGACTCGCGCACACCCCGTATACGTCACATCCACAGTTCCGTCTACGGTTAAATTTAGCAAAAAAATAAGCTGTTTGCGCATCCGCGGACATGATCTGATATATCAAAGAGATCCTCAGATATTCTTCTTCAAAGTTTGCCAATATTCCGACCTTTAGAAGAGTAACAAACTAATAATTTTATAAAATAAATATTATACGGGAATGAAGGACAGGTTTCGACCTGTCAACTGTACTAATTTCTATGACGGTAGTCCTATGTGACCCGTGTAATTTAAGTTGCGGTGACCTTGAGGGGTCAGCTGAGGGACGCAACAGGTGCTAACATCAGCTGCAGCACGGTGAGAAGACGGCTACATGAGGCAAAATTTGAGGTCACGGAGACCGGCCGTCCGACCCGTGCTGTCACCGGTCAACAGAGTGCGCCGCATGACCTGGGCCAGGGAGCACGTGACCTGGACAAGGCAACAGTGGGCCCGGGTCTTGTTTTCGGATGAGTCCAGGTTCACCCTGACCTTTAACGATGGCCAGGCTCGGGTGTGGCGCCGTCAAGGGGAGAGGTTCGCTGACGCCACTGTCCAAGAGCATAACCGGTACGGCGGCGGGTCGGTGATGGTGTGGGGTGGCATGAGCCGTGGTACCCGGACCCCCCTGCTCCCCATTGACGGCATCCTGAACGGGGTCCGGTACCGGGACGAGGTTCTGGCGGCCGTGGCACTGCCTGCGCTTGTGGACCTTGGTCAAGGCGCCATCTTCCAGGACGACAATGCACCTGCGCATCGAGCACGCCTTGTGACCGACTTCCTGGAGCAGCATGAAGTCGTCCGTATGGCCTGGCCAGCGTGCTCACCTGACCTAAACCCAATTGAACACCTCTGGGATGTGCTCGGGAGGCGCATCAGGGACAACCACCCCCCACCGGGCACCCTGGCCAGGCTGGTCGACATCCTGCAGATCGAGTGGGCGGCCATCCCTCAGGACACACTCCGTACCCTTGTGGGGTCGATGCATCGGCGCTGTGAAGCATGCATCCAGGCTCGGGGCGGACACACGCGATATTGAAAACAGATTGGCCAAATCTGACACTTTCTGTTTTTTGAAAAGGGGGGGATGTTCCTTTAAATGCATGTGCTGTTCACTAATGGGTCATTGTGCTAATTTCTTTTTCCAAAACAGGTGTGGAAATGATGAAATAAAACATAGAATCAATTCTAAACATTGTCAATTATTTCAACTTAAAATTAGAGAGGAAGGAAGAAGTGGCCCTTAAATTATGATTAGGAGTATATGCACCCAATTATCAATCCTAAGAGAAAGTATTAACTCACTCGGTACGGAGAGTTTTCCCCCTTGTGTTTCCCCAGGAATGGCCCATTTTGAAGGGTTAGGAAAAAAATCACAAAAAAATACAAAACATAAAGGAACAAAATGAAACTTTCAGATCTGAATATTTACATGTTGGGTTAGTTTGCTGGGTTAGTTCATGCCAAATACTGAAGTTCTTCCTTGAATTTTTCTTCTTCATGTGCCACGTTGAAAATACCCCAAATTTTGTGGTCAGGATCACCGTACAGTCACACACACTTTGATCAGCTCCATGAATACACAGTCAAAGGTGAGAAGGTCTTTGTATGCACAAAACAACATGAATAAAGTAGACTTTGCTCAGGGTAAAAAAAAAGATTATTAGTGATATCATATGAATAAATGTTACAAATTGTTACACAGGGGAGTTATGGGGGCGTGGCACTCAAATGAGACATGCAGGCCACAAGAGCCAGAGAAGGAGGCAAAGTGGGAGAAAAACTAAAATCTTCGTGCCAGTCATGCATAGAAAAGTGAATAAAACCTCCATCAGACATGCGACACACTGTACTTGGCTCGCTGACTGCTCGCCTCTCGTGACGTGTACGCCCACCTCCCTCTCCCACTTCACTGTCGTCTGAAACTGGGTCACTGTCAGTACCTTCTTGCTGGCAGCTTCCATCACTTGATACACTTTCACCATTATCTTCAGCATACTCCTCGATGTCCAATCCTTCAGTCTGAAGCACTTCAATCACTTCAGCAGCAGTAAAACGCCGCCGTCGCGATCTACTTTGTTCGAAAACTCGTACTCGCCTGCGACGCCATTTTTGACACGAATGCAGATTACCAGTCGTGGGGTGCCGAAGTCAATCGTTTCCTGACGAGTGTATGGCTACGGAATCTCACGAAGCAACTTTCCCCTTGACCCTTGACATGTTTGCAGTGACCAGTGTGGCTATGGTAGGCGTGCAAGGTCTAAAGGGGAGCGTCTAAAAAATTTTAATTATCGAAACCGCTATAGCGTTCCGTCGTACGCAACCGTGCCTTTCATCACGACCGCTATAGCGTTCCGTCGAACCGAGTAGGTTAAATTAAGACTTTATCGAACATATACAGGTGAATGGACCAGCAAGGCAGAAAATGATAGAAAGAAATGACAATCAAAGGAACTAGGCAGAAACGAAGAAAGTGACAGAAAAGAGGAATTTTCCAGCACAGAATTTCCAGGTGGGTATACAATTCATACTGACAGAACCCCATGGGGGGAAGGGAGGGAGAGAGAAGCAGGGAGGCAGAGAGAGTGAGTGTGAGTATGTATATATGTGTGTGTGTGTGTGTGTGTGTGTGTGTGTGTGTGTGTGTGTGTGTGTGTGTGTGTGTGTGTGTGTGTGAGTGTGGGTGTGGGTGTGAGTGTGAGTGTGTGTGGTAGCTTGAGCATGAAATGTAAAAATTCTTCCTGGGGCTCTTTCAGTACAAATAGTATCCCCACCTTCTGGAAATTCTGTGCTAAAAATTTCCTCTTTTCTATCACTCGCTTTGTTCCTTTGCTTTCTGTCATTTCTTCCTATCATTTTCTGCCTCGTTGGTCCATTCACCTGTATGTGTTCGACGGAGTCTGAAGTACTTTCTCTAGTCTAAGGATTGGTAATTGGGTACATGTATTAAGTGCATTTTTGGCTCTAGGGAAATCAGATATATGAAAGCAATTAAGGTAATTTAGGTCGGTTTTTATACATGTTTTAGTGTCATTAGTTATGTTTCGATTTGTATTCAGGTATGTTTTTTAAATCCCCTGCGAGATAAATTGGACGAAGTGGTTTACACCAGGGGCATCACCTTAGAGTATGTACACAATTGCATCGATATGTGTACTTTTTTTTTCCTGTTGAAGTATTGTGTGTGTATTGAAATGGTTATAGCCTTGATATGGCTCTATGCAGTCGGCTGGGTTTTAAACAAAAATAACAATAACATTAAAAATGTAAAAAATATATGTGAATGTCTGTGGAAAGATCACTGGTCAGAGACAGAAAAGCACAGTGATTTGTATGGATGTAGAATGGTCCAGAAGGCAATAAAGACAGTGTCTGATAAGTCACATCCTAACAAACCATTCCCAACTGCTACTTTTAGGTCAATGTTTTTGTTCTTTAAAATGTGAGATTGTCTGAGGGTACAAAAGCCAAAACTTTGAATACAAATGAAAAATTACCCAAAGTGTAGGATGATAATGTGTGCATGCGTGCATGTCAGCATGCCAGCTGTTTATGCATAGTTTTGAAAATATTCATGTCATTTCATGTTTGTGGGAGAGTGTGAGTGAGTGATTGCAAGCGTGAGTGAGTGCATGCATACGTGTAAATGTGTGTGTTAACTGAGGTAATTTATTATAACCTTTATATCATTTTTTTTATGCCAACCCAATGGCCATAGAAGTTGGAACAATTATTACAATGCTATGAAGATGATGACAATGGAGATGATAACAATGATGCTATGGAGTTCCATCTACTGATGATCTAGGATTGAGATTACATGAATAGGCCTCATCATCATCATGTGCCCTGCTGCATGGCATTGGCGATCACGGCCCTCCACATGAATCTATCCTTTGTCGCTTCATCTACCACCCTCTCCATCTTCATCCACTCTACAAAGCCATCCAATATTTTCTCCCTGGGTCTACCTAGTGCTTTTCCCCTCCAGCATTCCTGTTGTGACTAGGTGTTCTAATTTTCTTGCCTCATAAAAGGTCATTTAAATTTTGCTTGTCTTTTTCTAATCTTCTTCATTAATCCTTTGACTCCTGCATCCTATCCACCAACTGCAAAAACTTAACCCTTTGACTCGCTCACCCTATCCACCAAAGGGTTAATGTTCTTGTGTCTGCCTTCTTCAAGACTTGTCTCATTTGCTTTCTTTGCTGTCCATGGAAGTCTTAACATTCAATCATAATAAGTCGTGTAGTCAATCAGGGTAAAGGGATACAGACACCTGTACTGTTAATTGGTCAAGAGATTTGAGCAACACCCTAAATGACACATCCATGAAGTGGATGACACTTAACTGTATGATTCCGGTCATCCCAATGAGCCCTTAGTACACCCAGCTCTGGGTAGGAGCAGGCTGGGACTGACAAATCCTACAATGATTCTGACACCACTGATGGGGATTCTTACCCACAACCTTCCTGCTGGATGGTAGCCCTCTGTGCTAACAACTGCACTAGGGCAACAGTTTACATCAATTATTTCTGGTATCACTTATCACTATTTTCACATGGCCCAACTGTGAAGGGAGCTATTTCTGTAGGCCTCCATGCATATTTGATGGTGTCTATGCCTATGACCTCCTATCTGCCAGGTCATCACAATGGTGGTGCCCACAATCTATGATATCCCTCAATCCTAATTCATCCAGTACTAGTGTGTGTGTGTGTGTGTGTGTGTGTGTGTGTGTGTGTGTGTGTGTGTGTGTGTGTGTGTGTGTGGTGTGCATGCGTGCATGCATGTGTGTGCGTGCACGTGTGTATGAGTGTGTGTGTGTGTGTGTGTGTGTGTGTGTGTGTGTGTGTGTGTGTCTGTGTCTGTGTCTGTGTCTGTGTGCGTGTGTCTGTGTCTGTGTCTGTGATGTGCATAGGCCTACTTGCTTTTACATTGGTTTATTTTACATACAAGATGAGTTTATGTTACATGTTATGATCTGTTACTGTAAATGTTTAACATGTTTGTGTTTTTGTAGACTACAATGCCATTTCTCTTTTTCATTAAACAGAGACAAGAGAGACTGTGTGTGTGTGTGTGTGTGTGTGTGTGTGTGTGTGTGTGTGTGTGTGTGTGTGTGTGTGCATGTGTGTGTGTGTGTGTGTGTGTGTGCATGTGTGTGTGTATGTGCATGGCATATGAGATGTGCATGCATGCATACATGTGTGTGTGTGCATGCATACAAGTGTGCATGCAAGAGAGGATGCACGTCTCCATGCAGGTGCATGACGACAGAATATTTTTTTAAAAGAGAAAGAGAATGGCTGCATGTATCAAATCTACCATTTGACAATGTAGAGCATTATGTACAATACTATTATTCAACACACACATACAGATGTTACAAGGTACAAGACAGGCAGGCATGTACCACTGACCAACATGACACTACAATAACAGACTTCACTGTATATGTGACAGTAACAACACGAACAGCACAGACACCATTGGTCAAAACAATGAACACCGCTACGTTCAAGCAAACTGGGACCAGAAAAACATGAAAATAGAATCAGAATGTGTATCTAATACCAGACAAAAAAGGAGTAGAATATTGGCCAACTGGTCTTCATCAAGCGCAACCTTAAGACAACAAAGAACAAATATACAGGTAATAAAAAAGAAAGAGAGATAGCTACTCAACGAAACAAAATGGGAGCTGAGGTTCGCTGTTTTCCTCCTAATTTTTGCATTTGTTGCCTGATATTTGTTCATTAGAACTGGCATGGCAAAACAAAAAAACGGTCCAGTTAAACAACATATGAAAAGACACAGGGCTTCCCAAAGAATACGAAAATCAATGCAGCAGAAATGTGGCTCTATAGACGACTTCTCAGAGTCAAATGGACAGACAGAGTAACAAATGACAGCATATTAAAGGAATTGAATGTTAAGCGCCAACTGCAAACAGAAATCAACAAAAGACAGCTGAAATATGTAGGCTATGCAATCAGAAACACCCAAACAGATTTGATATCAACAGTCCTGAGGGGAAAACTGAGGCGAGGAGTAGAAAGGAACAACCACACTCCTCCTACTTCAACAACATCGCTGATGTCTGTGGTCTGGGGATCCAGGTCACCCACAGATGTCTCAATGGTGTGACCTGGAGAGGACATGTGACCTGGAGAAGACTTGTAACATGGAGTGTGGCTTCTACCGCTGAGCCCAGCGAGGGAGAGAAGTGAGGGGAGGTGATTTGTTCTCTGTCTTGTGTCTGCGCTTGACAAAGGCCAGAAGCCTGAATTTTGCACCTGTCTTGTCTCCTTGTATTAAACACATGTTCTGGATCCGTTTTCGTTTTCTTCTGATTCCTATCAAAAAGTATCATTCAGTACAGTTTACAGGTAGAGAAATTCCACACACCCCACTCCGTTGCTACTCCTTATAACCCTCTGGCTCCCTCACCCTATCCGCCAGCATCCCACACTATCAGCCATGACAGCACAGCAAAAACTTAACCCTTTCAATTCCTGACCCTATCCACCAGCTTCCTGCAGGAAGCTGGTGGATAGGGTGGGGGAGTGAAAAGGTTACGTTTCTGCAGCTGGTGGATAGGATGCAGGAGTGAAAGAGTTAAAGGGTTATCTAATGAGGGAAATGAGACATCTACACTTTACAGGGTCAAAAGCATTTCAAACAACAAAACATCACACAGGATTTGGCCTGGAGGAAGGAAGGAAAGGAACGTTTATTTGTTCAGCTTTCCGTTTGTTTACAGCACTGGTCATTTCTAATGATGTCTTAGTCAACAGCTGTTTCCTGCCAGTCTTTCTTTCTTAAGCAGCCACACACACACACACACACACACACACACACACACACACACACACACACACACACACACACACACACACACACACAACACACACACAACACACACACACACACACACACACACACACACACACACACACACACACACACACACACACACACACACACACACACACACACACACACACACACACACACACACACACATACAGACAACCACTCAGTTACTCACACACTCTCGTCTTCTTTGAATTTTTTCTTTCAAAAGATACAGCAATGTGCAGTTATTCGTTGCCTGCCATACATTACCAGTCCTGAAATTTATGACATGTTTTTCCATGTCCATATTATGTCTGAAATAAACTGTACTTCTTAAACTATGTGACAAGTGTTGGCAGGTTGATATCAGAAAATTTTAGTCTGTGTATAAACGTGCAACGTGCACTGAACATTCTACAGGATGCATTTCAATGCAAGTAACTCATACCCAACAAAATATGCTTTACATCCCTCTTTCATTGTATAATCATGTAAAATGTAACAGGTGCATGCCCTTTATCAATCATCAGTGCATACAATTATTCATTATAAAGCTCCTTCATATCTGAAGCAAAATATCTCTTGCCAAGAGAAACACGACTCTACAAAACAGGCATTTTAGTGTTGCCCCAAAACAAGACTGGATCTGTATAAATCTTTTAGTCTAGTACATCTTAGTACAACCTGTCATCATCATCATCATCATGTGCCCTGTGGGAATGATTTACCACAAAGCCTGAAAGGCCCATTGTCATCAGCACATGTGGGCTAATATCAAATGTTTACCAATATCATTTATGTTCTATTCCACTTCCCCCCCCCCTCCCCCACATCTGTATCATGTGTATGTGTTGCTGAAGACACTGATATTTTTGACTACCATAACTATACAAATCTACATATGTTTGAATATATGTATGGTTACCGAGTTCATTCTGATATGACCATAACATGGAAAAGTAATACTTGTAATACCATATGTGACCTCCCACCACGAAATCAGTCTTAACTCGCAGTCAGTCGAACAGCACTAGGATCTGAAAAGGTAACTGAGGGTCTATCTGGGGTGTTTTGACTTTTTCTCAAAATTGATTTCTGTAGACTATGATCTATCCCCCACAGAATTTTTTTTCTTGAAAAAATATTATTAATCAATTTAAAGTGGTATTTTAATGCACTGATTGCAGCAGAAAGAACGCAATTTCCTACCAAAAGTACCTATTATTGTAAGTTATTATGAACCGTAACCTGTACAGTACTCGCACATGTAATACACTGATGGAAAGCTCTTTGGTGCACCTTTCAGATAATGACAGCAAAAATTAGAAACAAACTGGGTCAAAGCCACCAAATAAAGAAATTTAAGGAAAATGTGTAGGAGAGCACACAAAAACTTTACAGGCCGTTTTCTCAAAATGGCTGTCATACAACTTAATGACTTTAAACATACATAACGTCTACATTTTTTTGAGTACAAGCTTCATTCAAGTTCCAAAATAATCAGCAGAATGTACACTTTCCAGTGATGTGTAGATATCTCAAAATGCCCAAAATGTTAGTTAAGACTGATTTCGTGATGGGAGGTCACATATATGAAATGGCTTGACTGGAAATATTGTTACCATGTAGTTAAGTATTCAATAATTTTCTCAAATGAATCAATTTTTTTTCTTCTGTTTTACACACACATGCACAAATTCAAGTATGTGTCTACACTGTATGCATTCATGGTGAAATCTCCTGTCTTTTTTTTCTTTCATCTTCTGTTAGTGTTTTTGGCTGTTTTCTTTTAACAATAATTTTGTTGGCAGTAGTTTAACTTAAGTTCACCTGTGCGCCAGTATCTCAACCATTGGGCTTTATACTGAATAATTTCATTTAGATTCATCTCTCTCTCTCTCTCTCCCCTTTTAGATTCATTTCACTGCTCTCGCACTCTCACTTCCACTTCAGTTCCCTTTCAGGGAAAATACATTGTTATTGTCAATTTTGTTTAACTAAGGGTAGACTACTGATTTAAACCCAAACTATTACCAAGAGAGAACGGATGAAAGTTTTAATTCTTACTTCAAGCGTTTGCTTGCTGCTTGCTGCTTGCTGCTTGCTGAGGAACGATGCGTTACATCCCCTCGTTCGTCTTTTTCAATATTTATATGTACTGCATATTTGTAATGGAAGATTACGTCATGTTGACAGGAGGGCTCTCTCTGTCTGTCTGTCTGTCTGTCTGACTGTCTGTCCATCTGTGTCTGTGTGTCTCTCTCTCTTTGTGTGTGTGTGTGTGTGTGTGTGTGTGTGTGTGTGTGTGTGTGTGTGTGTGTGTGTGTGTGTGTGTGTGTGTGTGTGTGTGTGTGTGTTTTCAGCAAATTGTGCGACGAAGACATTCTCAGCTCTTCATGGATGGATGGATGTATGGATATGTATGTATGTATGTACGCATGTATGTATGTATGTATGTATGTATGTATGTATGTATGTATGTATGTATGTATGGATATGTATGTATGTATGTATGTATGTATATATGTATGTATGTATGTATGTATGTATGTATGTATATATGTATGTATGTATGTACGTATGTATGCATGTACAAACATATCTATGTATGTATACTCACAGTAAGTACACACATCTTGCTTTAAGATTATCAGGCCTGTATGTCCAGTACGTACAGAATGTTCTGCACAAGATACAATACGCTTTCTGGTTAATGTGATACGAAACAAGCCACACTCGACTTGCCACAAGTTAATGACATTCACACTGCACGTTCAGTTTAAACGGAGCACATTCCATCACTTTGAAATGCGTTGACAGCCATGCCCACAGGCAATGACTGACGATTTATCATCCCTTCACCGTTTTACCCTTAGCAAAGCTTGGGAAGACGGCCTTCAATAGATGCCCTCCCCCCGACTCTCTCTCTGTCAATGTCTGTCTGTGTCTCTCTCTGTCTGTGTGTGTGTCTCTCTCTTTCTCTGTTTGTTTGTCTGTCTGTCTCTCTCTCTCTCTTGTCTCTCTCTCTCTCTCTGTCTATCTCTCTATTTATCTATCTCACTGTCTGTCTGTCTTTCTCAGTCTCTCTCTGCTGTTTGTCTGTTTCCCTCTCTGTCTGTCTGTCTGTCTATCTGTCTCTCTGCCTGTCAGTCTCTGTCTCTGTCTGTCTGTCTGTCTGTCTCTGTCTGTCTGTCTGTCTCTCTCTCTCTCTCTCTGTCTGTTTCGATTTTTTTCTCAACGTAAAAATGCGTACATGCAGATTAAGTAATATAAAAAGTGTATTGTATACATGAGTACCATGTAGGTTCAGAGACAAGTGTATACACTGTAGGTCAACAAATGCCTTAATTTTACAAGGCTGTGATCAGACCTGTTGGCAAAACTAAACTGTACATTATCATGTCTATTCATTAGTTTATTTTCGAATAGTTTTATGTTTACCATTAAAATAAATATGTCACATACATAGGGGCCTACTACCAATTCTTTTTTTTTTTTTTTTGCGTTGTAGTGTTACTTATTTATTTCTTTCAGCTCAAAACAGTTAAGTGCCAAAGTCATACGATTGTCTACTTACTACACAAACTAAAAAAAAAAGAATCATATTCACACTTGATCTAGTTGGGACCAGATTCCCTGCCCTAAATACAGCGCGAACCTGAAAGTGAATGAGTGACTGTGTAAATCGCAGAATGCAGTTCAGCTCAACAAATAACTCGGGATCTAGATTTTTTCTGTTCTATTGGTTGTCTATTTGTGTTACTAGGATTAAGCAATCAGTCAGGCAAGTATGCATTATTAATTAGCCAGGGAGACTTAGCTGATTTTTATAAGTAACTTGCGCATCTGCGCCTGCCAGAAGTAGGCCTAAGAGAGAAAGAGGCAGGGGGGGGGGGGGGGGAGAGGTAGTGTATAGTTTGATATGAAAAATAATGAGGAAGGGGAGCATGCAACAGGAGAGAAAGGGGAAAGGGGGCAGGGGCGTGTTTATGAACTGGAGCTTAAACCTTGTTCTTGTTTTGTATTATCGTCCCAGCGTGTTTACGATTAGGGACTGTCTTGAGGATGAACCATGTCATATAATTAAAGAAGGAGAGCGATGTCTTGTAGTTTTCATGTCAGTTTAAACCGACCAGACGGTCATATTTGAATAGGCAAGTATTACGTAGCAACTTTTATCCAACGATATGTGCTTGACGTAAGTGGTCACCTACGCAACATCTCTGCTTGCCGCTGCTCTCTCTCTCTCTCTCTCTCTCCTCTCTCTCTCTCTCTCTCTCTCTCTCTCTCTCTCTCTCTCTCTCTCTCTCTCTCTGTCTGTCTGTCTGTCTGTCTCTTCTTGTCACTAGATAGTATCAAAAACTGTAGGTATGAGTAATAAGTCTATCTACTTTTCAGCGGCAGCATGCCCCCCTCCCCTGTGAAAAGAAAAGTATCCTGTTTCTTCAACGAAAAGTTAAGAGAAAGTGAAATAATAAAGAGGTAGTGATCGTTCTGTTTTTTCTTGCACATAAATGCTTGATAGAGGGAAGGTGATAAGTTTATACCCTCGTGTATGCATGTACTGTCTGGGACCCCCACATCCAACAACACATTGATTATACCAAGGCCATCTAACATCAAGCAGCACAGTTCATCATGCGACGATACAAAAATCAATAACCTCCACTGAGCATCTCCAACGACTTGCCCAAAGAAATCATTATGACCAAGACCATCGAGATGTTTGTATCACGGGCCTTCAAATTTTAATAAATCTTTTTTGTTTGTTTGTTTCTTTCTTTCTGTCTGTCTTTCTTTTTCTATCTGTCTTTCTTGTTTTCTTTCTTTTTCTTTTTAATTAATTTACTTATTCTTTTTTTTTTACGCTTCAGACATCTGTCCACCCTTCTTACCCCACCCCTTGCTGTTAACGGTCTTTTTCTCCTACTGGATGAAACAGCAGGGAAGTTTTGGTCTTTTTCTCCTATGTTTTGTTTTCGTTGTTTGTTCATTTGTGATCTTTTACGTTCATGCTTGACAAAGACCAGTTAGCCGAAAATTTGTGCCTATCTTGCCTGGTTGTACTAAATAAGCGTTCTGGTTGATGTTTATGTTTTTCAGGTTCCTGTTTGCTTGAACGCGGGCGGTCGCACTTGTTTGGGATATTTTCACAACAGGAAAGGTACAGAGGAAAATGAGCACCAGGTAGACCCCGGGAGAAAATATTAGACAGTTCTGCAGAGGGAATGAGGACAGAAAACGTATGAGACATACATGCAGCAACAAAGATTGATTCGTATGGATAGGCATGTTCGCCAGTTCCATGCGACATTGCACATGATGGTGAGCGTTGGTGTGTGTTTCTGTTGTAGTAAAAAGATGTTCCGTATGGCCTTGACTTTTCAGGAAAGGTCGTGAAAAAGACTCTGTTGTAGCTGTATTACTCCCCTTGATTCAAAATGGCCGGCCGGGCTGTTCAGCAAGGAGTCAAACAAGTAAAGCCGATATTGTCAACAAATCCAGGCGAAGCCAAACGACGGGTCTTGAACTTGTACAAGGCATGGTACAGACAAGTACCATACATCGGTAACGCATTTCATTTATGATTCTTTGGACGATTTAGGTTTTAAGTTGCATTGTGCATCCCATTCCAAGGTGACGGGTCTTTGCAAAGGGCATTCACTAGAGATTGACTTCCAGACACACTGAGAGGTGAAAAGTAATCTGCTGTCATTTCTTATTTTCTACGGTGTGCAAGCCTGACTTCCAGACACACTGAGAGGTGAAAAGTAATCTGCTGTCATTTCTTATTTTCTACGGTGTGCAAGCCTTTGTAGACCTTTTGCCTGCAGTACAAGATGGCATTACAATGAGGCTTTTGTTACTAATTGTTGTCATCTGTGCCATTCGTGATTAATTTGATTAATCTGGCTTGTTTGTATTTTGCTAAACCTGCGCACACCCCCACCCGTCGCGATAATGCCATAGGTCTTGGCGACAGCGACGTATCTTACAGATACAGATACAGATAGAAATGAATATAATAATAATAATAATAATAGTGAACATTTATGGCGCTTAATCTAAAAAAAGCCCTAAGCGCTTACAGTAAACACACGCACACACGCACACACAACACACGCACACACACACACACACACACACACACACACACACACACACACACACACACACACACACCGCACACACACACACACACACACACACACACACACCCGCACACACACACACACACACACACACACACCCGCACACACACACACACGCGCGCGGGCACAGATTTCAAGGTGGCAGCTGAAGTAAGAGTACAGAACTACAGGCTAGGATTTAAAAAGAGTGGTTTTTAGACTGGACTTAAACGAAGAAAGGGTACAGGTAGAGCGGAGAGGAAAGGGAAGTTTGTTCCAAATAGAGGGGGCCTGATAAGAAAAAGCACGTTCACCAAGAGTTTTGTTGCGGAAGCGTGGGATTCTAAATAGGTGGGCATCAGTAGAAGAGCGTAGCTCTCTGGAGGGAATGTAAACAGTCAGGAGATCAGAAAGATAGGGGGAAGCTAGACCAGCCAGAGACTTATGGCATAGGAGGGAAAGTTTATAGTCAATACGCTTTCGAACAGGAAGCCAGTGTAGAGTTCGAAGCAGAGGGGAAACATGAGTTGACCTTGGGCATTTCCGTACAAGGCGAGCAGCGTTATTTTGAACTTTTTGCAATTTGGATAAGAGTGTTTGGGGGCAGCCAGCAAGAAGCGAGTTACAGTAGTCGAGTCTGGAAAGAATGAGTGCAGAAATGAGAGTTATAGTGCTTTCTTTAGATAGAAGATGACGCACAGAACTGATCCGTCGAAGTTCTAAGTAACAAGCACGACAGACAATTTATAAAACAAAACTGAGTTTCTGGGGGCCTGTTTTAACCCTTTGACTCTCGGAGTTGTAATTTTTTTTGGAAAATCACAAACATCACGCACACACACATACATGCGCACACACACACACACATGAACTCTGTGCACTAATTCTAATTTGTGTCACTGTGTGTGTGTTCTCTGTATGTGTGTGTGTGTGTGTGTGTGTGTGTTCTATTTTGACATAAGTTTTTATTTATTACTGATTTATGTAGTTCTGTTCTGTCAACATAGTATTTCAGTATATATGTGTTGATTTTTTTTTTAACTTGAGAATATTTTGGCCAGAGGCTTCAGCTTGGACCATATGGATGTGGGCACTCGGGCCTTGGAAATTCCACCTTTAGACATTTCAGTTAACTGACATGCTGGCGTCGAGACATTCCTGCCTCTTTCACTCTTTCATACACATGTGCATTTACACACACACACACACACATATATAAACACACACACATGTGCACGCAAGCGCAGTACGGCTCATGCTAAAGGTCAAGCAGCCATGTGTTGTTTGATTTTAAAGAATTGGTTTTCAAACTTATGACTTTGTAGGCCCCTACATTAGAAAAAGAAAGGTTTACTCTGTCCTCAAATAGCCTACACGAACTAAAGAAATTTGTAAATATCAGTCATTCAGTCATTTCAGGTAGGCCTATATAAAGTGTTGTGTATTTTCAGTGAAGGACTATGATGTACCTATCAATGTGAAGCAAGGAAGGGACAAGGTGCGGGAACTATTCTTGAAGAACAAGCATGTCACTGACATCAGGACGATTGATCTCCTTGTGATGAAGGTGGGTGATAAGGAAGAAAGGAAATGGTATTGGTAATCCACAGTGCACATACTACATTGATTGTGTGTGGTTTGGTGATGCCATGTCAATGCAGGCCTATGCTCAACTCTCTTGCAAGGCTGACCAAGTTTTGGGTAGCCCATATGAGGTTGCTTGAGACCTGAATGCTCAGGAAGATTTGTAGGGCAGGAGCAGTTTTGAGATGTCATGATAATTAGTACATTGAAAGCCATTTGCTTTTCTGTAATACAAACCGAGCTGCACCATCTTTGGTTTTACTGGAGCCTGGCCTTTGATAGCTTGTCAGTATGTCAACTTTGTTTCCTACTGGAATTCTTAGCCAAAAATCAACAACTGAGGATTCTGTCCCCAGTGATTCACATTAAGCCCCTCTCCCCCTTCCTCAGCTCTTTGGATAATTCAGATCACAACCTTCATTCTGTCAGAATGCTCCACCACAACCTTTGATGCTCTACTCCTTTAACACACCCTCAGCAGCACTGCCTCTTCATCTCCTTTAAGCCTGATTATTCAGCTGATATCAAGGCTCTTCTCTATCCTGATGGATCTCAGTCATCATTATCAAGGCTTACAGGGCTCATGGACAGTGGCTCGACTCTTCCGGCCCATTGTCCACGAGCTCTAGGTCATCATTTCCCCCATGGCTTTTCACCACAACTTCTTGCTACTTGACGTCTTGGATGCCACTTACTGGCATTCCCATGGAACCTTCATCTCCTTTTACCCCATGAACATCCCACGAGCACGTGAGGATGGGTCCCACAGCATCACTTCTGCTGTTGAATTCCAGCATATCATCTCTGCTTTTAACTATTAAAAAGTAATGTCACCCACCTTTCAGGTAGTGCCACTCAGCACTTGTAAGATATGATTCAGTTAATGGCTTTTAAAACAGGGGATTTAATTTAAATCTCTTTTTAATAAACATATTTACCATATTCACAACTAATACCTGCCTAACCACCCTTCTCTCCTCTATCTGGCAGTTAGCAAAAGATATTCCTGTTTAAACTACTTGGCCAAAGAGGACGATGGTCACTTGAGCCAGAACTGGGTACCAGGATGGGGATGGGCCTGACAGCAGCACCTGGCAATGGATATCTTTCTACCAGTTTCTTGATGACCCAGTCGAGTATTTTGCAGTTCAGTCAGTATGGTCTTCTGCACCACCTAAGCTTATGTAGTTGTAAGATAAGTATGTTTATGAAAAGGGGATTTGAATTATAATCCCATATTATCGTTGATTCAGGAAAAGCCCGAACACTTTCTAATTCAAGCTGAGGTGTCTGTGCACTGGAGAAACACAAGAGGCCACTTCACACAATGGCGTATACTCCTTTGAGTGAATCACAGAGCAGAATCTTCCACCCACCCATCCTTTCTTTTTTTTTTATATAGGTTTTTTTTTTAAGAGAATGTTGCAGAACAGGGTTTTGAAAATGGAAACACTGAGGGAATAGAAGGGCTAGCTGTTGAGGGAAGCAGTGGAAGCTTCTCGAATGTTAGAAGGTACAGGAAGGTACGCATCTGAGGGATTGAACAACCACAGACCATTCGTGAAAGAACTTTGAAGACACTGGAAGAAAGGCCTTGCCTTGGAAGGAGAAATTTGATGGGAGAAGCTGTTAGAGTTTTAAAATAAAACTAAGGAAAAAAGGTTAAGGAGCACCGACAATCGAGCATTCGGTGATTGGCTCTCATTGATCGAAGAAGACGACAGGAGAGAAACAACAGAGACTTCCAAAAGGGGTGTAAATTGGCCAAAAGAGAAAGTGATCTTTTCCAAAGAACAGAGGGGGAACATAGTGCAGGGTACAGTGAGTGGTAAACATTAGTAATCAAAACAAACACCAAGAAGGTTTAAAAACTGAGCTGGGGAATACAAGTGGGCATACAAAGAAAGGCTATACAGAGCGCAGACAGTATGGTCTTGATGCTACAGAGTGTGAGACAAAGGGCATGATGGTGACAAAATCAGGCACTGGGATAGCAGCACCTGGCGATGGATATCTTTCATCAGTTTTTCGACCACCTGGTTGAGTATTTTGCAGTTAGTATGGTCTTCCACTGAGCTTGTTTTTGTAAGGGAATGGTTATGTGCAATTAAAAAGAAATTTAAAGAAATGGAAAAGTCAGTTAACCTTTTTGACTCTTGCATCCTATCCATCAAATGCAAAAACTTCACCTTTTGACTCCTTCACCCTATCCACCAGCTTCCTGAAGGAAGTTGGTGGATAGGGTGAGGGAATCAAAGGGTGAAGTTTTTGCTTTGCTAACATGGTTAACAGTGCACGATGCTGGTGGACAGTGTGCAGGAGTCAAAGGTTAAGAGGGACTATGAAGAGGAAAGTGGTGGATGAAAAAAAAATGTCATGGCGTTTTTGTTTTTTCATGCTTTTATTGTATCTTGTTTTTTAGTGTCAGGATGTTTGTTTTCTTTTTACTCAGTCTTTCGTATCTGCGTACTTTTTTTTTTTGGTATTTGTGTGTGTGTGTGTGTGTGTTTTATCAGGGGTGGGGGATGGGTAGTTTGGGATGATGGAGACAATAATTTAATCAGGTTGGTGTGCTGGAGGATATGTATCTGTCATGTGCTTTGGGTGTTGGGTAAGACTAAGAGGCTGTATACGCTATGTGCTTTGGGTGTTGGGCTGGAGGCTATATTTCTGTCGTGTGCTTTGGGTGTTGGGCAGGAGGCTATATTATAGTAGGCCCATATATATCTGTCGTGTGCTTTGGGTGTGCAAGTTATTTTTGTTTGATAGGACATTGGTGAGGTTAGTTTATACCTGTATTTTGTCCTGTTCCTTTTTTCTTTTTTTTTTAAAGTTTTTTTATAACAGTCAAGATTGAGGTCAACAGGTCACTTCAGTGTTATCTAGGTTGTTCCAGTGAAACACTGAAAGACTGATTCAAAGATATAAAACCCATATTGCTAGATAGGACCTCAGTATCTTGCCAATGCATAAGGCTTATGTGCAGGTTTAAGACTTATGCTATGATCACTTTTGTGTCTTCTTTGTTATATGGCATCAGTGCACATGGAATTTATTCTGATAGTGATATCATCTCGAGTAATTGTAATTGCAGAGTCTGATCTAGATAGCATAAATGCCAAACACTAGCGAATAACCTACAGTCTTCAGGAACTGTCTTCCTGACATCTTGTAATGCCCCTTATCTTCATGTTTTTAAACTACTTAGAGATATTGTTTCAGCCCATCTTTCCCTCCTATTTATTCAAAACTAGAGGAAATATTGAAAATGGGACTATGTACGAGGGTGAGTCAAAAAGTAATGCCTTTTTGTTTATATTAGACAAACTTTTTGATAAAATTACCTGAAATGTTTGCTCAGTTACAAATGATTATAACTGTTACAGACTGAAATATTTTGTTTGGTATGTTTCCAGTTCATAGACTCATGAGGAAAATTCAAAATGGCTGCCCCCTTAGAGCTGCGTCAAAAACAGAGCAGTGATTGAATTCCTTGTTGCTGAGGGGGAAACCCCTGTGAACATTCCAGATGAATACAGAATGTGTATAAGGAGAATACTTTAGATTATAGCAATGTTCACAGGTGGGTCTGTCGTCTGAATGATGAAAAGGTGGGAACTGTGAGCATAGCTGATAAACCCCTTTCTGGCCGGCCGTCCACTTCTGTGAATCCTGCCAATAAAGCAAAAGCAGATGCTCTGATTAGAGAAGATAGGCGCATAACTCATGAGGAGTTGGCAGAAAACCTTGAAGTGATCCATGGAAGTGCTTATAACATTGTTGAATCACTTGGGTTTTCAAAAGTGTGTGCCTGTTAGGTACCAAGAGAGCTGACTACCAAACACAAGACTGACAGGGTCTACGCCTGCTTTGAACTTCTTGAACAAAGTCAGAGACAGCACTTCTTTTAAAGGCTCGTTACCGGTGATGAAACATGGATTCACCATTATGAACCGGAATCAAAGAGGCAGTCAATGGAATGGCGTCACCAAAACCGAAAAAGTCCAAGACAGAAAAGTCAGCTGGAAAAATCATGGCGACTGTCTTTTGGGATGCTCAAGGTCTCATTCTGGTTGATTTCTTGCCAAGAGGAGAAACAATAATCTCTGAGGCATACATTAAGACCCTGATGAGGCTCAAAACAAGAATCCGACGAGTGAGACCCAACTTGCAAATTGATTATGTATTCCTTCTGCATAATGCTCGACCACACACAAGCATCAGGACAAGGGAGACAATCGCCTCATTCGGGTGGACAACTTGACCGCATCCTCCATACTCACCATACTTAGTGCCTTCAGACCATCATCTCTTCGGCCCCATGAAAGAGGGTTGAGAAGCAAACATTATGCCAACGACAAGGAAGTGAAAACTGCAGTGAAGACGTGGCTCCACGCACAGTCAACAGAATTTTACGAGGCAGGGATACATGCCGTCATTCAAAGGTGGAACATTGCTATTGAGAGAAACAGTGACTATGTTTAGAAGTAGGGATGTGATCCCCAGAGAATCAGCTTCATTTTGATGTATGATACATGTCCCTGTGTTGATAATTGTTCCTGTACTAAAGAAAAAGGCATTACTTTTTGACTTCACCCTCGTAAGTTTGGAAACGGCGAGTAGTCTAGATCATACACATTAAGGAGGTAGTAGTGTTCATGTGTTACAGTATCCAAGTCTTTTTTTTTGTTTTGATTATTTTCTTTATGTGAATATTGTACACTGAAAGGCATTTGGGCACTGGAGAGCTCTAAATCATGGTGAATTATTGTTAAGTCAGCACTGCAAAATGTTAAGGGTAATGATAAACTTTGTGCAATGCATATGAAAAATATATTAATTATAGCCTGTGCAGAGTGCTGCCACTGGTTTTGACATCAGTGTATTCTTTTCTCTTTCTCAGGGTCAGATGGATCTTGTGGAGACTGCTCAAATTTGGAAGCAACGGCCCCACATCATGAAATATTTTGAGGATACTGTCAATGAACGGCCCAAGGACTTCCTAGGAAAGTTCTATGATGGTCATGACCCATGAAACATTGGCTGATGTAGAACTTTTTGTTGCCAGTTATGGAAATGACATATTTAGAACTTACGTGAATTGTGTGTTTGTGCTGACATGTTTCTCACTAGGTTTAGTGTGATCTGGTTTTGATTAGTGTGAATGAAAGTCAAGATGCTGTGAAATTACCAAATGCTGAGACTTAAAAAACAGGAGTAAGTGTGGGGCTTATATTACCTTACTGTTGAAGAGATAAAAACCTGGAGTCAAAGATCAGATGCATAAAGTTTGCCATCCGTTACCTGTGAATTTGTCAGCAGTGTCTTGACACAACTTAAAATACAGTGTGTTGGTAATACCTTTTGCTTGGTAATTGCTTGGTAATACTTTTTGCGTGTGATTTTACACAGTATGTCTGAAATAAAGATGCATCTTGGGGAATGGAAAAGCTTTCTGGGTTGTCATTTTAATTGATACTATTTCCATTTCTTCTTAATTCTTTATTTAAAAAAGAACAAAACAAACCAAACAAACAAAATAAAAACGAACTAAGGATAACGGAGGTGAATTATATTGATGGGTTGAGTGGTTATTGAGTGGTGGATTGATGGGTTAAAACCAGAATCAGTTATCTCAAAGGTAATTAGTTGTGCAAATTTATTCTAGCCACATTCTATTTATGAAATTAATGATAGTTGTGTATTCATTCATGGTTTATCTTTCCTGTAAGTCTTTTGCCAGTTTCACTTGGAAGCAGTACCCTAATTCAGTCAAGCTTGAGGCAGAACAAGTCAAATCGATCTGGCAACATTCTTCAGTCAGGATATCAGAGGAAAACACAGAAGAGCGATCATGTGCCTTATTGTATAAGTTTGATATGGCAGAGTGTATGATACTATATAGACAGTTTAAATGGTGCTAAACCATAAAGTTTAAATGGTGCTAAACCTTAAAAGGGACATTTTACAAAGGACAGATATTTTTTAACCTCTGTAAGAAGGCTAGCCTAGTAGCCTATATAATACTGTCTACATGTATGCTCTGTATGCACAGTATGGTGTGTTTTGCCTGTTGCACAAACCATAGCATAAATTGTGTGAAAGCAGCTTGCTAGTGTTTCTGTCTTCAGGACTTACAAAGGCAAACTGCCGGTCTTCTATAAACAAAACAGACTGCGCCATTTCTATGCGTGAAAATCAGGAGTGCTTCTAAATAATGTTACCTGTACACACTGACCTTTCTTTACAAAGCATGAAGGCTGCGTTTAGATTTTATTTTCCTTTATGTTGAAATTTTCAAAAAGGCATTTCTCAGACTGGCTGAAAAACAAGCTGGCTCCGATTTTAACCTACTAGTATGGGGTATAAGGTGTGCATGTGTGTGTGCAGTCACAATTTCTAGGATTATATTCTTGTCCCTTATCGTTTTTTAATGGTTGTGACCTTGAAGAATTGGCAGGCATGTCTCATTTTAATCTGCCAATGTGCATGCTAAGACAAAAAGCTAAGTAAGCATTTATGCCTTTACATAGAAAGAAGCAAAATTTTGGTCACAACTGCATACAGACACATTTTGTTCTATTGCCATTTTGGTGCAGATTTCAAATACAAGCAACAGACAAACACTGGATAAGCTTTGTCTTTCTTATGTCATGAAGCCCTTTGTGACACATGCCTGCTACCAAGTCAAATGGGAGATATTCCTGACATGATCATAACAAGGGTGCAACTTAGAAAAAGTAAAAAAACTGAAAGGGGTCCAGGGCCCGGCAGATGCTGAAGCTTTTTCAAAAAACGGATTTTCTGTTTCTGACTCTTTTGAAAAAACGGATTCCGTTGTCAAACGGAAAAAGTTGCACCCATGTCATTATAAGACAGCTAGCTTAAGTTTTGTTTTATAAACTTACATATTTGAAATTTCTGATTAATAAAGTTCTCTAAACCCAAATGCGACCCATTTTCACAAAATCACCCTCAAGTTCTAAAGGCCAATAATTGCACTGAAGACCTGAAAGGAGATCAGGGGCCTGATGATAGGAATTTATATTTCTGCAATTTGAGGTGTACATGTGTCCATTCTATCACTTCACATTCACATTTTTGAAAAGAATAAATTTCAATGTCACAACAGATTATCTTAGCACCAATTTGCTATTTTTGATGTCTGCAGTTGCATTCTTTTTGATAGTTTAACTAAACCAGTAAAATTCACCTAAGCTGATTGTATGCATGAAAATTGCAACTTGCATTTTATGTAATTAAACCGTTTAAATTTTGTTGACATCTATACCTGTTGCTGAGGACCTAAATCAGTTGTGTAATTAAAATCTTTGAAGCTTGTTTTCTCAAAGACCAGTTCTAAATTTACAGACCTCAAAAATACCATATCTGTCAATTTTTGCAGCAGACAAAAAATAGTAGGCCTACCATTACAAACTGTACAGTCTGTAATTTTTCTGGTATAAAAAACAGTTTATGGGTGATTTTGTGAAAACACATCACATACTTTACTAAGCATGAAACTCTCAAGTTAAAAAAATACTAAAACACCAGCTGATAAATCTCTCCTCAAAATTTTCATTTTAGGGGATTGTAGTGACAGTACAAATGGGCCAGCTTATGCAATCATGACTTTGTCTGGGTCTATACTTGATCCGTTTTCAAGTTGACAAGAAATCTATGCACGCACATTCTCCACATACATACCACTTTCTCTGTCTCTCTCTCAAATTCGTTTGCAAATGGTTTGATATAACAAAGCTCAAATTCAGAAAGACAAAACACAATGCTGTTTTAAAGACCATTCATTTTATTTTCAATAGTTTGCCAACTTTAAAACACAAACATCAAAAGTGAAACTTCAAAAAAAAAACCAAAAAAACCTCTCAGCTAAGCAGGTTAATAATCTGATTCTCTTTTCGAAAAAAAAAAAATAGAACAGGAAAGTTCACCCTTTGACTCCAACACCCTGTCCACCAACACCTGCATTGTCAAGCATGCAAGGAATGCAAAAATGTAACCCTTCGACTCCCTTCCTGCAGGAAGCTGGTGGATAGTTGAGGGAGTTACATGGTTTCAGTTTCTGCAGTTGGTGGATAGGGTGGAGGAGTCAAAGGGTTAACAAAAAGAGGACAAGCATGTTCAACACACCTGTATCAAAGTCATCAATTTCTGGTTGTAGAGGAGGGAAAGGGACACGCTAGCATTTCTAACCACCATTTTCCCCACATCCTTCTAAATGTCAACTTAAAATGATCCAATATTTCTCTTCTACCATCATCTTCCACATCTCTTTCTAAATGTCAGCTTAAGATGATATAAACCCAATATAATTTCTGAAGCACTAATTTTTGACTTGGGCTTTAACAGGTACAGACATAGCAGAAAAATTCAGACTGACACCTTTTGAGAGCATGGAGAGTCTACAATGTGCAAACACTGGCATGGCCTGTCTAAAAATGAAAAAGTGGTGAATCTGACACCAACTGATCCAAATTAAATCTTAATGGACTCATTTACCATGACCCATCTTCAGCTGATTTGAATGCAGCTCTCCGACCTTATCCACCCCACCCCCCTGTATTTTTATAAACACATGGCATGATAAGGCAAGCTTATACCAAGCCTCAAAGCGAAAGAAATTTCAGTCAGGATGGACCATCAAATCCTCTATGTTCATACTTATGTAATCACTTTTTATAACATCGTCAGGACTGGATTCAAACACTGGCAGCAAAGAGAAAGCTCAAGATTCACATCAGTGGATAAATTCAATTAAAACTATCAAAAAGAAAGGTTATCAAAAACAAGTTTTATTATAATAAACTAATTAAGTTAATGTGACAGGTGTCAAACTGAAAACCTTTACTGACCACAATCACTGATGGTAATTCTGGCTTGTGTTGACCTCTAACTCAGGATATAATAACATCCACTGATAGCTAATAAATCCTTGATGAACCACTGTGGTGACATGCTCACACACTGATATACGCAACGCTGCATCTTTAGATGATCCAAATCCTTCCCGATACTTTTGCAATGAAAACAAAGCAAATGCATGGAATACACAACAAAGATGCTGTGAAGTGTTTTTGGTAAGGTTATCTATATCAATACCAATTTCTTAACAACGTTTTTTCCCCTTACACAAAAATCTGTTTAAATGACCCTGTACATAATAATCACTAAGGACTGAACTCGGAATGAAGCCAATAACATAGAGGAAAGTACACACACATTATTTCAAAAAGGAAAAAGGTGGGGGTGGGGTGGGGGAAGAAAGCCCGGAATGAAAAAGCTGTACAACAGTCTACATAACCAAAAAAATCAGAATTCATTCCTAGGCTGTTAATAGTTTTCACAAACATCTGAAGGACCAGCAGCAACATGGCAACGATGATCTTGCCTTTGACAGCCAGTGGCACTGGCCAGTTTCATGCACTTGTTTCTTTAATCACCACCATTCCTGGAAATTCAATAGAGAAATAAATGCACAAATAAATACAATCAACATATACATTACAGATTACATTATATTAACTCGCCTATTTTAAACCTCTTTTCTTTTATATATTTTCCTGCAACACAAGTTTCATGGTTCGTATCGGTAGACTATTATGAGATGTAAAATTTTAACATGTTCGATGAAACACACTAAAAGCACACACAAAACTGAAAATAACATTAACAGTTAGTCCCCTAGATGGAAACTCTATAGCATCATGATTATCATCCTCATCAAAATCATCATCACGCACTGTAAAAACTGTGCCAGGTTCTGTGGCCGCCAAGGTGGTGTAGAAAATGGGACAAACAAAAACAAGCAAACAAACAAAAAAAAACGTAAACATTCTTACTTTGATATGAAGACATATCTTTGCTAATAGTCATACCTGATGACAGACAATTTTGATTTTTATCTTATTTCTATTACTGACCTGCTTCTGTCACTTTCTGAGTCAGAAGATCGCCTTCTCCTCCTCCTTCTCCGAGAGCTGGAGGTGCTTCTAGAGCGTCTGCCGTGTCGATTCCTTCTTGAACGGCTGCCTGATCGAGATCTGGATCGTCGGGATCGGGATCTCCTGAACACAAAGAACATTTTCTTTAATAAATCATACATGCAACCCAGAAAAGGATTCATGCTTAAAACCCATAAAAAACAAATCTCACTTATAAAAACATGTACCTGAGCCACTCTAAAAAAAGTTGTTCTTTATGTAAAACGCAAAATTCAAATGAACTTCCACTAAATATTTTTGTACCAATGACTAAGGGGCAAAAAGACACACTGAATTTTAATTATATGGCCAATGAACTCGGTGGTGTAGTTCCTTGACTAGATATACACTTTCAGGAAACCCTTGCGAATTACCCTGAACACATTTATATCAAATAGAAGTCAATTACCATTGCAAACTTTGCACACAGATGTCATATTATTTGACCACTTTGTAAACTTTGCACACAGATGTCATACCACTTGTCCCACTGTAAACTTTGCACACAGATGTCATACATTGTCCACTGAACTTTGCAACAGATGTCATACGACCACTTGCAAACTTTGCAAACAGATGACATATTACTTGCCCCATTGTAAACTTTGCACACAGATGTCATAATATTTTACCACTTGTAAACTTTGCAAACAGATATCATATTACTTGCCCCATTGTAAACTTTGCACACATATGTCATATTTGCCCATTTGTAAACTTTGGACACAGATGTCATACTACTTGCCCCACTGTAAACTCTGCTCAGATAATTCACACAATAAAGAATTCTTTGTCTTCAATTTGATCAAAAGTGAGTAACAGATTTTGTAATTACTTCAAAACAATTGTGGACTTCCATTCCAAGGAACAGGAATGTTCACACTCAATAACTAAGCTATGATCTTCTACAACGATGGCAGCAACAATGAACTGAAAGGTTTGTAAAAGAACAATACTGGACCATCTAGTGACATTTTTTATGTGTTTCTACCATTTATTAAACAAAATCAAAATCTCAGACCATGTAGGCCCTACAACTTAAAACCAAAGCACTGTTAAAGATTAAATATTTCTCATTTCAAATTGACTATCAATGCAGATTTCTTAGTACTTCTAATCACATTTTTTATGTATTTCTACTATTTATCAAACAAAATCAAAACATAAGACCACGTGCATCTGAAAACCAAAGCACTGTTCAAGGTAAGTATTTCTCATTTCAAGTGACTATCAAATACAGCTTTTTACTAATTTATAAAGAGAGAAAGAGAAATCTGGTCAATTCTCAAGAAAGAGTCCATTCTGCATCAACTGAACATTTTTTTTTTCAGTCAGAACATCTAAGTCATGGGTAGTGGGGGCAGAAGAAGGAACAACAGCACCTGTGTTAACAAGAGCAGCAAAATTTACAGAATCCCAAAGACAAGAGCAATATCTAACAGATAGTGTAAAATGAAAGATGTTACTTTTGCACAGATACCTTGGAAATCTGAAAATATAGCTGGGGTGGGGAGACACCTGTGCAGCCCCCCCACAAACAACTCATTTCTGGTCTAGAAGATCAGTCACTCTGGGCCTAGCATGTACCACTGACTTTCAGTAGCCTACATGACTACTTACCTGCGACGAGAGCTGGAGCTAGAGCGACGGTCACGAGAACGGCTTCTGCGATGTCTGCGATCTCGAGAGCGGGAGCGGGATCTGCAGGCCGTGTTGAAGACATAATATCAATTAGTTAACCAGACTAGTACATATGCTGATTTTTAACAATAATTAAAACAATTTAAAATCTTTTAAAAAAATAACTTGCTGTGAGCTGTGAAACGTGTGCAAACAAATATGCTAGTAAGATTTTCTCACCTGTTCATGAGTAAACAAAAACCAAATTTTTTGAGAATTGTAGCTCTTTCATACTAGGTAGTTAACAGACATGAACTAAACGTGAACAGGTATGAACTGATCGTCTACTTTTTACATTTTTTTTTTTATATCATAATCAGTCAAAGATCCAAAATGCTTGGCTAACAATTGGAAAATGTTATTGTTTTTTAAAATGCTACAAATAATTGGAGCACACAGACTGAGAAGGATGATTTAATGATCACCCAAGCTGCAATTGGGGTAAACAAGGAAGCCACAGTTAGATATCAGAAGCTGAAGAAAGGTAAATTTTTAAGAGATAATTCTGTTCTCTTGTTTTCAATTTAAATTCATTAACAATTATACATGACAGGACTCATTATAACTTAACTTTCAAACTGTTCTGTAGCAGCCAGATTCTCAAGATACAAGTTATGGGCTGTGATTTTGTGAGGGATAGCACTGGAGAAAAGTTACAAAACACAAAGAAAAATAAACACCACAGTCAAGCTGTTTTACGATCTCCCTCTTTATCTAATTACTGCACATAGATTTTTCCCTGCAAATCTTTAAGAAGCTAAAAAATCTACAACACCACAGCTATTAAAAACCACCTGTACTGAAATATTACTCAGCAAAGGTACAAATTGTCATATAGAAATAATAGAATGATGAAAAAAATAAAATTCATGGGGGGGAAGTATACTATGTGACGAACATCACTGGTGAAGATTTCTGACAGTGAATCAGTCATTCTGACCTAGTCATGGGTCGTAACACTCATTAAATAAAAATGTCTGATTTCACTCAAAGGTATGGCATCATGAAATGAATTCCTGGAAACTCGATGCATATGTAAGAATAACAATTAGTTTGCGAGCACCTTATCTAAAATTTCTTGCAGTTTATGCCTCTGTATGTGCCGTTTTAAGCCACTGATTAATGTCAGTCAGTATATGAACGCATCAGAAAATCAATGAATTGTAGAACAGGCATTCATTTTTTAAAAGAATGAATATATTTTCATACTCAGTATGCAATTTAATGTACATGTACTTCTGTGGAAAAAAAAGGGACAAGAATGCACATTTATGTTCAATAAATTCATGCTAATGACAGCAAACATGCATATGCGTGTGCACGCACACACACACACACCCCAAGAGGGCCTGAGAGAGAGAGAGAGAATAAGTCAGTGAGAGAGAGAAAGACAGGGGGAGAGAAAGAGACAGAATGGAATATATGAACAACAGAATGCACGGTTTTCATGTTGTGTTTGACAAAGGCACAAAATAAAACTGATATGACTAGCATGTATATGCATGTGCTTGTGAGTGTCTTCATCTTACCAGTTGTAAGAAGATTTCAAGCAGATTAGCAATACAGTAAAAACATAAAACAGAATTAGATCCATGCAAAACAAAATTAAAAAAATATGCCTACATCTATCTACTGCAAGATGAATCAAAACGCCTCAATCCGGAGAAGTATAACCATCTTACATTTTCTTAGAGAAAACAACAAAATATTGTTTTGTTGTTTCAATGTTTCGTATAAAGTCCATGCCCTGACAGCACTTCAAATAGTACAACATCATTTTGTGTTTCATCTTCTTGCTTCAAAATGATGACCAAAGATGGCAATCATGTTAATGCATGTAAAAATTATTCCTGATGTCATATACTGCTGGCTGTTTTCAAATCCTGAATGGAGAAAATAGTTTTATCCTGAGCATGGGATAAAATAATTTAGAATTTAAGAAAGTACTTTTCAATATATAAGTAAGAACAAAAGTTGTTCAGGGCTGTAATACCTAACTTTCCCTTCAAGATGTGTTTATCAAATTTCTTAAATTTCAGCTTCCATCAAAAGTGGAAGATGCTGAAAACCATGCTTCTGTTATACTGTGGTGATGCTCTCTCTTTGGTAAAGCAATGAATATCAATAGCCACACACTGATGAAAAAAATAAGAAACAGCAATAGAAAACAAAGAATTTTTGTTTGGATTACAAAGAAAGTTGATTCCTTGAATTTTTGGCAATTTTTTATTTCACAAATCATGAGGATACATATGGTCTAAAAAATCAGTTACTATGACCTTGCTAAAACTTCACGTAAAATAAAAAGTTGACAAGCACTGAAGGCAATGGTAGACTGTCACAAGGAAAACCGATTTTTAGACAATGTCAGAAGATCCAGAAATAAAGCAGTCTACACGCACGGCGCACAAATCCGAGATACTTTAGTTGGCCACTTTCTGCCGGCTATTAATAGCGCGCCCCTTCCCTTCCACTCCCCACACCCTTTTCACCTGTCCCTTTATCACAAGTGCGGGAGCACAAAGATGCGCTACACTAACGGACTTTGATCGACCCTGCCTGGCTAAAAATAGCACACGCTGGCGACGCCGGCTCGCAACTAAAGGATGGCAGAATGGCTGGGAAATGCAGCCGCGCACGGCATGTGATCTTGACCTTGGTGCATTATCTTTCAAACTTCCACCTAGCGCAACTCTCTAAAAAAAGTTTTTTTCAATGTCCATACCTTTAGTTAAGATCCAGTCATAAAGAGCTGAGAAAATCATGTCCACACTTTTCTGTCACAGACACAGGCATATCCTTCCAGGGCTATCGGAAATAATCTTTTTTAACCCCTTGAGTGCCGACGTTTTTTGACACTCAGTGTTTTCCATGTGCCAGGGAAAAAATGTTGCATCGCTACCATGTACATTAAAACAATTGTTGCTTTCATATTTATGAGAATCTATGCATGAAATTACACAGAATGGTGCATTAGGCATGGCTGAATGTATTTTCAGATGATTTATGTAGTAATTTCTTGAAATTACTACATATTTGTAATATTTTGTGGAAATTCCCGCAAAAAACTCATACCCGCTCGCTATGGAAAGCAGAAAAACAAAGGAAAAAATAGAAGATATGACCCTCCTAATGAAATCTAAAATTTTTCAGACTTAGGAAGATTTCCTACTAAGAGATCACTGACAGCTGATGAGTTACAAAGAGCCACAGTGTGCTAGTACACTGAATGGCTTGATGGAGTCAAAAGTCCCCTGAGGCACGCCCCTCCACCCCACTCCATCACCCTAATCTTCCCCTTGCCACTTCTAATACTACTCACTGACTGTGTGGCTTATATAATTCTACCATGTGGTCCTGAAAAGTGTTGGCTAGCTGCCAGTATTGCCTATAGCAGGAACCTTGGGGTGGGGGGCAGGGGGGAAACCCTGTCAGGAGCTCGAAAAATCAATACTTTTCCTGTTGGGCCTGTCTGCTGTACATTTCATACCAACAGCCAGTAACTACTGCTGTTTTCAACCTCTTCTTGTGTTAGATTTGTCTTCTGAATTATCCTACAGTCATTTATAAGTTCTTGACTCAACTCGCATGCTTTCAAAGGCTGAAAGCATGCAGTTTTGCAAGACAGTTCTAGTGTCAAAATTTTTGCTGAAACCCAGTTTCTCTTTTCAGATAAATAAAACCAATCTGGTGAGGGTTGCATAGGTCAAAAAGCCATGTAAAGGAAGCCAGTCACTTTTATGAACCCTCTCTGAGACTGACAACATCAGTCAGTGTTTCTCTCCCATTTACATTAGGCTGAAATGTGCGTCAAACTACCTCCTAGGCTGAATCGTGCGTCAAACTACCTCCGTGAATTTCACGTATGTAGGCACCAGAGAGCTCCGTAAATTTTACGTCATGGCACTCAAGGGGTTAATCAAAGGTAACTTAAAAAATAATAATAAAAACAAAAAAAACAGCACATAAACAATCTTAGGATTCTCAAGATTACCGCTCTTGATAGACACCAACAAAATTTGCCATAGCTGGTGGAATACATGTAGTTTTATTGAATACAATGGTCATCTTGAACAAATATGGAAAGATCATGAGAAAAGAAAACATCCTATCACAAACCTCCTCTTCCTGCGGCTGCTGTCCCTGCTGCGAGAACGACGGCGACGATCACGATCCTTGTCTCTGGAACGCTCACGGCTCTTGCTTCGGCTGGTGTGTTTGCTGGCTGAACGCTCACGTAGTTCTTCCTCTCGCTTTTTCCGCATCTCTTCCCTCTCCTTTTCTCGCTGGGCACGACGATCCGCAACCAGTTGCTTAATACAACAGATAATTTAATTAAATAAAAATACATGTTACAGGTTAGTCATATGCCCCATTGTCATCTAACCCCCTCCCCAGGAGTCATATGCCCCAGTCACCTCCATCCTCCCCCATTCCAAATTATCTTCATCTTGATATAAAAAATCATACCAGATCATGAAAATTCATTGCCTTTAGTCACCAACCCCATCCTCTTTCTGCATGCCATTTCTAATTCTACAAGCTGAGGCATATACATATATAATACACATTCATTACTAAACAGATGAGGATAGAAGTTTTGGGTTATAAAAAGCTTGATTGTAACATACTAACTGTAATGGCAAATATAACAGGGTGGTCAAGCCATTCTGTATATCCCTTTTCACATAAAAAATAAATAAAAAGAATAGAAACATTCATTTCTTTACACCGAGCATTCAATTGCAAATCTCTGTGCATGTGAGAAAATATAATGGATAGAAAGCCAGAATGTCCTAATAACAGGGCTCCCACTGAGGAAAAGCAAAAATCCCTGAAAATTGGGGGGGGGGGGGGCTTGCCCACCTAGAAAATTTACGTTTAAAATGGCGCAGTCTGACACATATCTGAGCTTAAT
The DNA here is from genome assembly GCA_030674185.1 of Monoplex corrugatus. Lineage (NCBI taxonomy): Eukaryota > Metazoa > Mollusca > Gastropoda > Littorinimorpha > Ranellidae > Monoplex > Monoplex corrugatus. The sequence continues at coordinate 72,524,356 of CM060305.1, forward strand.
TTATAGTTTTTAAAGTTGTTTTTTTTCTCACAGATTCTCACTCTCGGTTTTCGCAGAAATCCACAAATTCGCGGAAAAGTGGGAGCCCTGTAATAACTATAAACAACAACAAACAAAAATCGCAGCATTTTGAAACATTACATATACCTGGTCCAATCATTCTTTGATCTAATTATGAAACTGTACGGAAACATTGTGACATCATGTGTTATGACATCATGTTGGGTACAGTCATAACAAAACTGAAGAACATGCACCTAAAATTACATTAAACTTCGAACTTGGTACCAAACCTTTTTAAACTTATCCTTTTGCAACTTCTCAATATGATAACTCATCTGACATAAATTTGATAAAGATCCATCCATAGAAAGCTGACAAGCTCATGTTCACCCATTTCTGTCACAGACAGACTGACTCACACTCACACACACATACACAAGCAGCTCCCTCTGGTTGAGACGAATAATCCTTTTTTACTTGAAACGAGACATTAAAAAATTCAACATTTGTCATTAAAAAAAAAAAAAAGTGAATTCACACTCACTTTAAGCTCATCCAACTTTGACCGGATGGTGATAAAGCCCAAATGCAGTTTGCCTCCAAAATGGTCAGCCAGTCGTCTGTCGTTGTCATGGATGCCCAAGTAGGCCCCACACACTTCACACACTCGCAACTTCTGCTGCTGGTAGCTTGAGGCTGGCATGGAGTTACGGAACTCAATCTGAAAAGACAATCATCACCATCATCATCATCATGTGCCTTGCTGCATGGCGTTGGCATCATGGCCCTCCAAATGAATCTATCTCTTGTCATTGCAGTTGTATCTATTACCCCTTCTGTCCCATCCACTCTGCAACACTAATATTTTCTCCTTAGGTCAACTTAGGTGCTCTTTTTCCCTCTAAATTTTCTGCTGTCACCAGGTGCTCAAATCTCTTACCTCACAAAATATCCTATACATGTTGCTTGTCTTTTCATAATCTTCATTTATGCTCTTTTTGTGCTTGCTTCTTTCAAGATTCTCTCATTTGTTTTCTTAGATGTCCATGGAACTATAACATTCTCCATCAAAACCACATTTCAGCTGCCCCTCAATCTTCGTCTGACCTTCCTTGCTGATTGTCCAGGCTTTGCATTTGTATTATCAGTATTGGCTCTATACTGCACTGAAACTCTCTTCCTGATGTTCATCCATCAAGCCTACTAAAATTTCTTTTGTCATCCAATTTTTCATTTTTCTTTCAACTCTACGGATTTCTTCACAAGCTTCATTTACTGAATTTTTCACATTTATCCATTGTTCCTCACTGCCCCCAACATTTTCCAGAGCACTGAACTTGTTTTGAACAGATAAGCTATATTCTGCACAAGTTGATTCAACTATCTTTGAAACTCTAAGATTAAGTTTGAAGTTCTTTCTGGTATGTTTTCTTCCCTTCAGTTTCAACCTAAATTCTCCCATTACAGGATTATGGTCACTGTTGCAATCTGCACCTGGTTATGATTTTGCTAGCAAAAAAAAAATAAAAAATTCTGTATCTCTTATTGGGATGAAACTGATTTGACATTTGTGTTGTCTCCTGGATTCATCCATTTTCTTCTATTAGGTTGCTCAAACCAAGTGTTTTCTATTATGAATTCATTTATTTGTGCCCGCTCAAAACATTTCTCTCCCCTTTTATTTCACATCCATTTCTTCCGGGAATAGTTCGGAGGACATTCGGGAAAGACCGAAGGACACTGGGAAAGACTAGATCTGCGGGCTTTGTGGGTTGGCTTCCCACCTTGCCTTTGATAACATGCCACGAGTTCTTTAAATGAAAGATGCTCCCAGGATTCACCGAAAGGGGGAGAGAATGATGAATCCATCGGCACTGACTCCATCACGACTGGAAACGCACAACGGACCATGATTAATGACCAGTTGGAATTTCCATGTGCGTGTGGAAGGAGATTCACCACCAAACGCGGCATGAAGATCCACAGGACAAAAATGGGCTGTTTGAAGACACATACGAACCAGCAGCAGCGCACTGCGATAGCAGGTGAGACGTTGGATGACCAAGGCCAGGAATTAAACCATAGTGCCAAGGACATCCACGCCGACGGTTCTGATGCGGATTTTGCACAAGCTCTTAATGCCAAACGTGGAAAACTCAATTTGCCGCCTGCCGGTGCAAAAGAACAATGGGAGAAATTAGATGAGGAACTTGTCCTTAAGCTGAATGCGCTAATAGGGAACAGTACGCTGGAACACAAACTTGACACATACGGAGACATCATATACTCTATCTGCAGGGACACTTATGGAGTGAAGCAGCCAAAGACAAAAACGCCTCCCCAGAAATCCAGAAGACAGCAACAGATGGAGAGCATCCGGAGGGAGAAAAGGAAGCTTAAAAAGCGAATGAAAACTGCCTCAGAATTCGAGAAGCAAGGGCTCCTGGAACTCTGGAAAGATCTGAAGGCCAAACACAATGCTCTCAGCAAAGTGGAATCAGCAAGGCGAAGAAAGAGCAAAAAGAAGAAGACTCAAGATCGTTTCTTCAAAGATCCCTTTGACTTTGCAAGAAAGCTGTTTGAACAACCCAAATCAGGGACTCTCACAGTGGGCAAGGAAACCCTAGAGCAGCATCTCAGGGAAACATATTCCGATTCTCAGCGCGAGGCACCACTTGAAATCCAGAATCTGGTTTGGCCTGCAGCGCCAGAAGGAAAATTCAATAACAAACCACCAACACTGGATGAAGTGAAGAACGTAGTAAAGAAAGCCAGAGCCAAGTCAGCACCTGGACCAAACGGAATACCATACCTGCTCTACAAGAAATGCCCAAAAGTGCTCGAGTGGCTCCACAAGATGATTCGATCAGCATGGAGGAACCAGAAGATCAGCGACCAATGGATGAGAGCTGAAGGAGTGTACATTCCGAAGGAGCAGAACTCCAGCAGCATCAATCAGTTCAGGCCAATATCACTTCTGAACGTCGAGGGGAAAATCTTCTTCTGTTATGGTAGCAAGATTGACAAAATACCTGACTGAAAACAAGTATCTGGATATGTCAGTCCAAAAGGGAGGCATACCAGGAATGCCTGGATGCTTGGAACATGCCACGTTGATTTGGGATGCCATCCAAAAAGCAAGAACAGAGAAGAGAGACATTGACGTAGTTTGGCTTGATCTGGCGAATGCATATGGATCAGTTCCACACGATATGATCCAGCTGGCTCTTGAAATGTATCACATCCCAGAAAACATCCGAACAATGCTGAGGAAGTATTTCCAAGGGTTCTCAATGGGTTCTCTACCAAAGAATACACCACGGATTGGATAGACCTAGAGGTGGGCATTGCAATGGGCTGTGCAATCTCTCCCATACTGTTCGTGTTGGCAATGGAAGTCATCTTGAAAGCTGCAATGAAGAGTTCAGGTCCAGTGAATCTGGGAGATGGATACCAGATGCCTCCTCTGAAAGCTTTCATGGATGACACAACAGTATTGTCCACGGATGAGGAAGAGACACACCAAATCTTAAAGCAGCTGGATGAGCTGGTGGCCTCTTCAAAATGAGGTTCAAACCTAAGAAATCCCGAAGTCTCTCACTGCGAAAAGGAAAAGTGGCAGATTCAGTCAAATTCATGGTAGCCAACCAAGCCATCCCCACTGTCACAGAAGAGCCAGTAAAAAGTCTCGGAAGATGGTATGATGACTCCCTGAAAGACACACAAAGGGGATGTGAAACCAAGCAAACAGCAGAGGAAGGCCTGAAGAAAATAGATAACTGCGGACTGCCAGGCAAATACAAAGTCTGGTGTCTACAGTTCATGCTGATACCAAAGCTGCTGTGGCCACTGCTAATCTATGACATTTGCACCAGTACAGTCGAAGCAATGGAAGCCAAAATCAACAAATACACAAGAAAATGGCTCGGTGTCCCACCTGGTCTCACTGATGTTGCATTCTACTGTCGTCAAGCAATGCTGAAGCTACCTCTCAAATCCATAGTGGAGGAATACAAAGTTGGAAAAGCAAGACTGTTGAGCATGCTGGAGGAATCGGAAGACAATATTGTGAGATCAGTTCATCCAAAGCTGAGAACTGGCAGAAAGTGGAAAGTCCAAGAGGCTGTAAACAATGCCAAGAGAAACCTCAGCATCAAAGAAATAATTGGACACACGCAAACCAACAGACAGGGACTGGGAGCAACAAAAATGCAGTGGTGGTCCAAAGCCAAAGGGAAGGAAAAAAGAGACATGATCATACAGGAGTTGAAGGAAGAAGAAGATGTCAAAAGAGTGCAGAAGGCAGTCCAGCAAGGTCAACAGGGGCAATGGACAACATGGGACAGTGCACTCCAAAGAAGTCTCAGCTGGAACGATATGTGGCACATGGCTCCTCTAAGGATAAGCTTCCTCCTCAGATCTGTATATGACCTGCTCCCCTCGAATGCAAACTTAGTGAAATGGGGGAAATCAGACGACCCAGCATGTCCGCTCTGTCAGAAGAAACAAACAGTGGAACATGTCCTAAGCTCTTGCAAAGTAGCGCTAGCCCAAGGAAGGTATACATGGAGGCACAACCAAGTTCTGAAAGTGATCACAGATGTGGTTAGCGAAAAAACCATGACCCCAAACGCACCAATTGCTATGACAACGTTCTACAAAGCAGGAGGGAAACAGGTCTGGCCCGAAAGTGCTATGACAACCAGCACATTGCCAAAGGGTCTTCTGGATGGAGCAGTCGACTAGGAGTGTACACCAGACCTCCCAGAGTGGAGAAATTACCCAGATGTCATCAGCAAGACAGGCATGAGACCAGACATCGCTCTCCACTCTGACTCCTCGAAACAAGTGATTCTGATAGAACTCACTGTGCCATACGAAAGCAGAATGGAAGAAGCACATATCTACAAGACCGAAAAATACGCCGGTCTTGCCAGCACCCTGAAGAAAGCAGGTCTGCGGGTCAAAATCTTCGCCATAGAGGTCGGGGCAAGAGGGTTTTGGGCACCTCCGCTTATGATCTCATGAAACAACTCGCCATTTCTGGGAAGAAGAGGACTAGAGCCCTTAAAGCGATGGCAGAGGCAGCAGAAAGGAGCTCAAGCTGGATCTGGGCAAGGAGGAACCAAAAAAGTGAACTTCATAAGGATTAAATTCCCTACAGATGATGTGTGCCCCGTTAGCACATTGGTAAAACCGCGTACCGCAGTTCTGAAGCGCAGAATCGCCCAGGTTCGATCCCCGGCGTGGGAAAAAAAAAAAAATAGACAACAGCAGAAGGGCATCCAGGAGTCATGACCTGGATGTGGCCCGGCCCCCCGAGAGTGTAAGGAATTCAGGGCCGAAACACTTGTCTAAAGGGGGTTACTTCTCTGAAGACCTTCTGTTGTCTAGCTCTCCCTAGAGTTTCTTTCTACCATCCAAGGCCATGAAATCCAATTACGTCATCTACCATTTGCTGTCCCACTTTAGCATTAAAATCTTCCACAATAATTGTAATGTCCTGTGAATTACACTGAACCTTGCCTGTCTCTATTTCTACATAGAAGTTGTAAATTTCTTCCTCAAAACTTGCGGATGCTGACACATATACTCAACGATCTTGGTATCAAATGGCTTGCCCTCCAATCCAAATAGTAAAACGCGGCCCAGTAATCTTTGATAGACTTCGATTTGCCATCGTCCATCATGATACTTTAACAACCATGCCTGCTCCTTTCTATCTGAACTCTTGTATTCCTAAAACATATATGTTCAATCTTTCCATTTTTATCTTGATATTTTCTAGTTTTCCCTACTGGAACATTGTTCTAACATTCCATGCTGCAATTCTCACATCTTTCAAACTAACAGCAGTAGCTTCATTATAGTATAATGTTACATCCTTTACATGACTTCCCCTACCAGATGAAGGTGCTCCAGTGGAACCCTTATTCACATCATTCACTGTTCTTCTTTAGGGCATGACACTCTTGGGAAGATACTATGGTGATTTCCCATTGCCTTCCATCAGTTTAGTATGGACTCTGCTAGCCTTCGCTTTCCCCACGACTATCCACAAGGCAGTGAAAAGAAAACGGCAACATAATCCACAATAGAAACGTATATCCACATACCTGAAAAAAAAATTTCATTCACTCACCCTATCAACCAGTTTCTTGCACATCACTTTTCACTTCCTCCCTTACCCTAACCACCACCTCTTTGCACATATCTTCTCACTCCCTCCCTAGCTATCAGCTTCTTGCACATAACCCTTCACTCCCTCTCTCATCCCGTCCACCAGCTTCCTGTATATAACCACTTCACTGTCTCACTCCATCCACCAGCTTCTTCCACAAAACCTTTCACTCCTTTATCCTATCCATCAATTTCTTGCACCACACCCTTCTCCCTCCCTCCCACCCTCACCTACAGAAGTTCACTCCCTCTCTTACTCTATCCACCAGCTCCTTGCATATACCCTTTCACTCACTCCCTAACCCTATCCAACAGCTTACTATACATAGCCCTCTGCTCCCTCCCCTTACCCTATCCATCAGCTTTCTGCACATAACCCTTCATCCCTCCCATCTTATTCACATATTTCACACATACAACTCTTCACTCCTTCACCCAACTGACCAGCTATGTGTGATGCTAGTGGATTAGGTGAGGAAGTAAAATGGCTAAGTGATCTTTCTCTCTGTTTTCTGTTTGTTTCATATTTCAAATATATTCACATACATACATAAACATGCATCATTGGAACTATAGTATGAACTATGCCATTTGAATTCTAATGGTAGTTTCTCCTGCACCACATCCTTGGGAGGTTGGTCCTAGTCACTAGGTAACGGCAGCCTCTCTTCAGCAATGTGGGAATTGTGTCAGTCAGTGGAAAAATTGCACATGTTTATCAGTCAAATATTCTTGCAGATGAACATGAATGACGAAGTTGTTATCATGAAGATAAAGATTGGTCTTTCCTCTATCGATCTGTGCTATTTGTTTTTGTTATAAATGCACCCATACTAAAATCTGCGAGAAAAAAAATCCACGCCGACCGACGAAGTTTCACCGCGTGTCACGTAATGGTAACTGGCTCACGGCAGTGCTTGTTGACCGGTTAACGCAACTTAAATTATATGGGTTACACAGGACTACCTTCATGCAAATTAGTACAGTTGACAGGTTGAAACCTGTCCTTCATTCCTGTATAATATTTAATTTATAAGATTATTAGTTTGTTAGTCTTCTAAAGGTCGGAATATTGGCAAACTTTGAAGAAGAATATCTGAGGACCTCCATGATATATTAGATCGCGTCCGCAGATGCATAAACAGCTTATTTTTTACTGAAGTTAACCGTATACGGAACTGTGAGATGTGACCTGTACCGGATGTGCGCGAGCCTCCGAAGAGCAAGTACCTGCGATCTGCCATTTTAGCATATGGGAACCTCGAATCATGGCGGCCTTCGAAGCGATCGCTGAAAGTCCAGTCAACGAATTTCTACCTGTGATCGTCGAGCTGAAGGACAAACGTTGTAAACATCGACTGATTTTTCATGAAAATAGACTTATAAGTTTGATTCAGTAAATTGTTTTTAATGTTTCTCTTTATTTAGAAAGAGTTTAAAAGAAATCCACGGCAGGTATAACCTGCATAAGCAAAGAATAGAAAGTACGATCTCCGATTTGATGTTTTATCGCCAAGGGATTTTTTTAAAGCGACCTGGAACTAGTAGAAGTAAAACTGTGTGAAGCGACTGCTTTCCAAAGGTTTTTATATTGCTAGTATTTAATGAATACGATGGAATTTTGTTTCTAATACATCGAAATCATATTTGTGCTAGTACTCGGCCAGAAATTCAAACCGGAAGTTGGTCGGCGAGTGCATGTTGTCTGTCGGATCAGATTCGACAATGTTTATCATCACAAAGAAACAGCAAATAGCGGTTTTGCAGTCACACATGCGCGCACGCATGCACGCAGGTACGCACACATCATCAAAACACTATACAGCATCAGGCAAACACGGACACATAGCTCCACAAAGTCCAATGAGCCTTTCTAATGGCAAAATATAAGAATACTTTACTCTCAAAAGTAATAGCTGGCACAAATTAAAGAAAACACTTGAGAAAAAATTTGGATTTTATTTCTATTTGTTTTCAAGGCAATGCTGATTGTTTGTGGATGAAATTAATCATCACTGCCACCAAAACTTCAACAGCAGACACTCACTAATAAACTTAAAACTACTTCTACAGTTAAACTGTTGAGAATTGAGTGTGATAAGTCGCGGGACAGAACACGGCTTGTTTCAAAAATTAGTAACACTGATTAATCATCACCTCAGGGGCTAAATCTGAAGACAAAAACTGAGACAGTTTTAAAAGAAGCGGAGAGATTTTCAGTAGATAGACCAGACATTGAAAATTTGTCTGTGGATATGGGAACATGCATGTTACTGCGAAATAACTGATGAAAAGAACTTATTGATAAACATTAGGAATGAGTATAGAATTGGCTGCAAGTCATAACTGCATTGCCAGGCATGTATCTTCTGCTGTTACACATTTTAGTTTCATTATGTTATTGAGAAGGATGTCTTTCTGTGCTAGTATTAGGTAGGACCACCGCCTATTACAGCGTGTGTAACATAGGCTGACAAGCTGCATTTTGGCTACTTTTCACATCGGCCTGGCTGACAATATATTGCACCTACACTTGTAAAAAATATATCAGTGAATAAAACAATCCTTCTACCTTCTTTCTTGTATGTTTATGCGAGAGAATGTGGACGAGTATTTCCGATGTAAGCTGAAACCTGAGCTTGGATATCGCGTGCAGCAAACCCCGCGGCCATTTTTTTTTCACACCTCGCGCCGGCCTGTGTTGGGGTACTCCGCTAGAATGCTCACGGATTCTCCGCAAACCGACCAATCAGAACACATGTACTATCGATGGAAAGGTGTGGATTTCCTCTACACGTTGGTGTAATTTTCGTATTTATTTGTTTACAATTCAGAAGGTTTCCAAGAGGTTGAAAAATCGCTTCTTTTCAACGTATAGCGAAATTTTACTGCTTCGTTCAATCAGATCAACCTATATATCGACGGAAAGCTTGATTTTTCCTCTTTAAAATGGTATATAACTTGACCCGGAAGTCGTTGCCGCGTTGAGTCCGTGGGGAAGAAAAGGGAGAACCCGGTGCGCGGTCACACTGACAACATGGCTGAGCCAGCAGATGCAGCCGGCGTGCATGGCACCTCTCGTGTTTTCGAGTCGATTACCCCATTACTTCGTAAGTAATGGAAGTCTACCACCTGGAACTGTTGATTAGTTATCATATTTGATTTCCTTTGTGATTACAGTAATGTTTTAGGCTGAAATCGTCGCATAATTGTCTCTCAGTTTACGTGTACCCGAACCGGAAGTGGCAAAGTCGATCGAAAGACTGGGAGTACAGGGCTGGCTATGAAATCGCAAAATAACTCGGAATTCGTGCGATATCTTTCTATAGACCCCCATTGTTTTTGAAGAAAGATGCCTTAAGGATCTTACGATTTTTTGGAGAGTCGTTTTATGTAGTTCCTCTATTTTTAAATGATGTTTTGTTCGACATTTCACTGATCAGGAACGATAACTCGGGAAGCGTAGCAGACGAATTTTTTCAGTTTCGAAGAAACACATGTTGGTTTTTCAACATGCCTTCACCCTTCTCCTTTTATACACGTGTATATGAAACTTAATCCGTTTTCCGGGAGAAATGGTAAGACTGGAGGAAGCGATAAGATTCTACTCCTCAATGGTTGAGGAGGGACAGGGATCATGGTGTGCATGCAAGAAACAGCAACTTGAGTTTCAACTTTCATAATTTTTCAAAGGCATGCCAGGTCAGAGCAGATCAACCACATGCAGTGCTGTGCTGATAACTGAAGTGAGGTAGCTGCTAAAACTGAGTTGCTCGTGACTAATCTATAAATTCAGTTTTCTCAACACTTTGTAATGAAACTAAAGTGCGCTGATTTAAATTAATTTATTGTTTGCAAGGGGATGAGCAGTATACCTTGATTCTGAAACGACTGGAGCCACGGAAACGGGGTCGGACTAGTTTGCAAGAGAAGTTGCAAGTGCCCATCAACAATCGCCTACTCCTTCAACTTCATCTTGCAAGACAAGACTCCAGCTGTCCTGTTGCAACTATCCAGACACTGTTCGATGAACTGTGCACTGCAGCAGAGGTTCCTGGTGGTCATGTAGCTCGCCACTTGATACAGACCAGTGTTTATCAGCTTGAGTCTCAGTGCTCTCAAGTGGACAGTCAGCAAGTAGATATGTTCCTGAGCGAAAACCTGGACAAACTTCAGTGGCTTGGAGAATATTCAAAGAAATATTCAGTGTCACTGGATCTTCTCCTTTCCATTTCTTCTGGCCATGCTGACAACATTTCTGCAGTGGACTACATTCCAAATGGCCTCTTAAATGAACTGAACATTTACAGAAACAGGAATAATTTTCGAACAGAAGTTCTGCTGCTATGGTTGCGCGCACTGTGCACAGACTTTGCAGAGATGAACTGCAGCCAACTGAACAAACTTCTGAAGAAGGTCACCACTACGCTGAAACAACTGCAACGACGTAAAGGAGATCCTGGTGGCATTTCTCAGTTGCAAGAGTACAAAGACAGCTCCTGCCTGTTGTCATCACCATCTGATTCAGGTAGAGAGGCCACTTCGACTCTTTCACCTTCTGGTGAAGCATCATCATCAAGCCTATTGTCTGCATCGGCAGTTGTGAGCTATCCTGTTGGGCCTTTGTCACATCCCTTCAGCCAGTCACCTTCATCAGGAGGAAGCCTGCTCAGTTCCACCCAGGAAATTTCATTGTTGCAAGCCCCATCAACAGAATCTGAACAGCAAGATACTCTGCTTCCAACTGTTCCACAGCCACATCCTGCTTGTCCACAGTCGGCATCGTCTTCAACGCTGATGGGCATAAATGACATGCTTGTAAAAGAAACAGAGGTGACCACTCTGAGAGAAATCATTGGTGAAAGAGACCAGACTATAAGGGGGTTGAAAGAGGAGGTCAGCAGGCTTTTGAAGACTGAACAAAGTTTAAATGAGAAGCTCAGAGCTGCAAGGGAAAGTGAAAAGAAACTGACACAGCAGCTGCAAGAAAAGAGAAAAGAATGCAGTACTTTGAAGAAGGCAAATTTGTACAGACGTTGCTCCAGGCTGAAGAACACTGTCAAACAGCAGCAACAACAACTTCGAAACTTCCAAGGCCTACAGGGACGTTTTGAAGAGGAGAAGGTGCTGAAGCGGAGAGCTCAGATTCATTGCTGCCAGCTTCAAGCTAAAAAGAGGAAGCTTGAGCAAGCTCTTGAAGAAAAGGAGCAAGTCATCATAGCTGTTGAGCAAGAAGAAGGTGCAGTTGCATTTGTCCCTCCAGCAACCAGAGATGCCACTGGAAAGTTCGTGGAGCCTGTGGTGAAGTGCGTGATGGAGCTAGTTGGGGAAAATGAAGTCCCAGCCGGACGCTGCAGCGATGTGATGAGGACAGTTGCAAGGAACATTTTCAACACCACATTTGAAGACTTGGCACTCCCATCGAAAACGTCTGCTTTGAGGTTTGCTGATCAAGTTCATTCAGTCGCACACATGCACATTGCAGAAGAGCTAGCCCTCAAAAAGTATGATCTGCACCTTGATGGGACAAGCAAGAATACGAAGAAGTATGTTGGCATGCAAGTGACATTGCAGGACAAAACCACACTGTCACTAGGTTTTGACCCAGTGGCTCACGAAACTGCACAGACACTGCTTGACCTGGCCCTCAGCAAGCTAACAGAGTTTGCACTGCTTCAATCCCCAGATGATGCTGACCAGCAGCTGAAGAATATGCTGAGGAATTTAGTAGGCATCATGAGTGACCGAGCGGCCACCATGAAGGCATTTGATAACCAGATGGATGAACACATCAAGCGGAATATTGACCCTGCAATTCAAGTGGAGTTTTTACACTGCAATGCCCACTTTTTGCTTGGGCTGACTATGGCAGCAGACAAGGCACTCACAGAGGTTGCTGAGGCAGCTGAACTACAGGGAAAACTGGGCAGAGACGCCATGCCAGCATTTCAGCGCTTCAAATCACATGAGGCTGCTGCTTGCAGGTACGTAATTCTTCCACCAACATAATTATTCCTACAAATTTTATGCTGTTTTTGTAAACATCCTTTAGCTTAAAAAATTGGGGTATTATGTGCAATCTTTTAAATGCATGAAACTGGAGTAGATAATGGCAGAGTGTAATGTTTGCTCTATCAACATTATGCTGTTTTTGTAAACATCCTTTAGCTTAAAAAATTGGGGTATTGTGTGCAATCTTTTAAATGCATGAAAGTGGAATAGATAATGGCAGAGTGTAATGTTTGCTCTATCAACATTACTCATTAGTACAGCAGTTCTCTTCTTTGTCGTCATAAGTTCTAAGAAATATGTAGTTGTGCTCTTTATGATGTTGTTTAGATTTGCTAAATTTTGCTAAAAGGTTGATTATTTTATAAGGTCTGTGGGATCCTACTGTTTTAGATACATCCGCATGGCTTGCGACACTCTTGGACCACGGGTGATGAGAAGTCGGGCTGCCATCATCTCTGGCTGGCGTTCTGTTCTACACAAGAAGAGTCAAGTGCCATCACAAGCTTCAGGGCCAACCGCTTCAACAACTTGTTCAGCGCGGCTGCAGCATTGATCCACCACAGACAGCACATCATCAGCTTCTTCGAGCATCGAACTGCGTCCAACTTGAAGCAGAGGAGTGTGGAGGCTGATGCCAGGTGATTACTGGGAGAGATTTCTGACATCCTTAACCAGCCCCCTTCCCCCACCTCCTAATTTCCCCAAGCACTTCACCCCTTGTTTCTAGCCCACTCTGTTCCCACTTCCATGTATTAGTTTTATTTCATTACTTATTCCCTATTTTGTAATTTTCTTCAAACTTACTTTTCTCCTTTTGATCAGTACTAATTTACTTACACACACATCTGTTCTTAATTCCACAATAATATGGATTATGTACACTTGTATGATCGTGTAAGAATTTTGAATTATATTCACACAATGGGGGCCGTGGCACAATTCACACAAGTCATGCTTGTTCTGTTTCACTTTCAGGTGTGATCAGCTTGCTGTGATGTTACTAGGCCTGGCCTTGATGTACGTGTATGTCTGTGGGCCCTTCTGGTGCTTGGTCAACAGCGACGTCCACTACCTTGACCAGTACATGTACATCCAGCCACTCTTCTTCTTCCTCCGTCAGGTGGAGGATCACCCAGAAATTCTGCTTGGGGGCCCAGATGAACTTCCACATGAAATTGAGTCCTTCAGGATGTGCGCACCAAGGACACCAACAGCTGAGTCAGTTCTCCGCTTCAAAGAGACAGTGGCTGCTGCTGACAGAGAGCTCCTCCACAGTGTGTTGAAGGCATTGGCGATGCACTTCAGGAGAACAATGGAACGCCAGCTTGCTGATTTTCTCTGTGACGGCAAGAACGGACATGCACCTGACGAGGAGGCAAGGCAGCGCATGGAGCACTGCCAGCTCACAAACCTGCTTGGAGAGGCCTGTTTTGCTGACCTGGACTACTCCAGATTCAAGAATAGAGCTTCAACACTGCACCATCACAGCACATTGAATCTGGGGAAGAGGAACCACCCTATTTCTCGATGGCTGTCCAGAAAACCCCCAGAAGAACAGTCGCTTCTGCTGGCGAAAGCACGCAAACTTGCCCCAGGCATGAGGACAGCGAACAAGCAGAAGCAGTTGATTGTTCTTGAAGAACTGAATGAAGCCATGCAGGAACAGGAAAGGAACAAGGCGGCAAAAGAACAAAAACTGCTGCAGGCAAAGCACAAGGTGATGGCTGACATTCAAGCTCAAGGAGGTGCATGCAAGACAAGCGAAGAGGTTGAGAACCTTCTTGAAAGCTGTTCAACCAAGACAGTGAAGACTGCTGCCATGAAGCTGCAGTGCAGGTACTACAGGGAATTCTTCGGAGCAAAGCTTCCCTTGACTAACCTGTCTCCAGAGCAGCTAGCGGCAAACTTGAGCGAGTTCCTGCAGACCAACTTGCCAGCCAATGCTGACCCCATGCCTGTAGTTGATGCTCCAGATGAGGATGAAGAGGAGGATGCCCTTCCTGTTCCAGAAGAGCTGGAGAACGACACCGACACTTTTGACTTCCAGTACACTGGCCAAGGACAGTCTGTCGCAGTATATTACGATGACAGGTTCTATTTAGGACAAGTCCTCATGGTCCATCGACCTGACCTCGCAGATGTGACGTTCATGGAACAGCGAGGTGAAGAAAACGTCTTCAAGTGGCCCTCATCCGACACCATCGAACAAGTTGCTGCTTGTTTTGTGTTTTTCTCTGACTTTGACCTTGTCGAGAAACACAGGGTGTGGGCAGTCAGAGAGGCAGAGTGGGCATCCATGAAGAGGAGGTGGAGGCAGTTCCTGCAGCATGCAGAACAGCTCGACGCGTAGTTGGGCACCAGTTTGCATCCTGTTCCCCGTGAGCCATCATCCACATTTATTTCTCAGATCTGACTGCTTCAGTATTGACAATATATTGTGAACAACTGTCCCTGACTTAAATCAGCCACCTTTGACACACCAGACCCAGTCTACCAGCCACTAGAGTGTCATTGTCTTCATTGACTATGAAGGACAAACAGCATCATTGTGAGCATGTTCTCTGTATTGACTTTGTAAGGTGTGTTTGACTTTGAGGTGGTCAGGAGATTACTTTTCTGCAGCAGCCAGGATACCAGAAATTAATACATGAAATGTACCACACTTGAAATTACCCAGACAATTTGGTAGTGAGTATTTGAAGTCTTTTCTCCTTTTCATGGGTATATTTGTCTACATTTTATCCAGTTGATCTTGCATTGGCTTTGACTTTGTGCCTTTCATCTCCCTTAATTTTCAGTATATTATCTTTTAACAAAGTTATTTAGATAGCTGGATGTCTGCTGAATCCACTGATATAAGTATCATTCCTGTATCTTTATTAGTTCTCAAGATACACTCTGTTTTGTGTTCGTCATGTGTAAAATCAGTGATCGGACAGCTGCCAAAATGGCTTTTTTCCTCATTTTTAGAGCCTTTAGTCTTCAAAACCAATTATAGGACAGCTCTGGAAAATATCAGGTGCACTGTGCATGTTATTGGGAGCTTGGAGGTAAATTTGCAGCCTTGGTTGAGCATTACATTTGAAGATCTTAGTCCCCAAAAGTCGCCGATTATGCATTTGATGAAAAACGCCATTATTTTAGCTATTTCAACAGTGAATATCTCAAAAATTAATAAAGATATTTTTTTTAAATTTTGCATGTGCTTTTGTCTTGTTATTTCCTTTCTAAAAATGTAAATTTTATTATATTTAGTTGAAGTTAAAAATTTGGCTGGTCCTACCTACTAGTATGATACAAAGTCATCTGTGGATCACATTGTTTCAGACTAAATCAGTACATGCATACAAAATCTTAAAAATCTCATATATTAGCAACATTTGCCTGTAAAGAGTGAAGCTATAGCTTTTATTTGGTTCACATGCAAAATTTTAGGAGATTCCATCAAGACATAATGTGAGTTATGTCTGTTTTAATTTGGCCCAACACATGGGCCCTCATTATTTGGGTGCAAATGCATACAAAATATCTTGTATCTTGAATAAAACTAAGCTTGAAAAGTAATATCTTATATCTTGAATATAACTAAGCTTGAAAAGTTTTTACTGTTAGCTATTTGATTCACATGCAAAATTTCAAGGAAATCCATCAAAAAATAAGCGAAATATGTGCGTTTTAATTTGGTCTGGTACATGATCCATGCTTTTTCCATCGTTCAAATGAGATATTTTGGCCAATTTTGGAGCCATATAACTCATGATTTTGTCACTTTACGCTGCCCCCAAAAATTTAAGTTTCATACAATAACATTGTTTCTGAGAAAAAGTGAACTCTAGCCAGTTCTGTCTTCTTATTTTTGTGTAATGGGGGTGCGAAGATGGCTTGTCATGCAATTTCAAACATTGACAAAATGGTATATTTATGAAGTCTGCAGCACTGCTGTGTAAATGTATGAACAGATCTGCTTGTAAGCTTGCTTTTTTATGTAGTTTATGTTGTTAAGAATTAAAATCAGGAATGACATTCTCTGTCTGAGGACTTCTGGAAAATTTAGGTTCCTGCAAACTTACTACATTTCACAATTCGCGAAAGCGTACGTAAACTGCTGTTTTCAAAGTGTTATCTCTGGACCTAATACAGCTAGAGACTTACTTTTTTTTTGCATTGTACTTTTCAGAAATATAATTTTTGGCTGCCGGTACCTAAAGTCAGTCCCCGTTTGATTTTGAACAAGCCTCTTTAAAAATGAATATTACAAAATCAACACTGTACCCAATCTTGTTCAAACATGTGGTATCTTTTTCATTTAAAGCGACTAACATGAAGTACAGATCCAAATCTTTTGTGGATAAATTGTGCATTCCAAGTAAAATTCACAATGCTATAACCTACAACAAAAATAGAACTAGTGTATCTATTTTTACACAAAATTATTACTTTCTGCCTGAATTCTACTTTCACTGCACTGCTTACCTCAAGCTGGGCTTTTTGCTTCTTGATGTCCTCAATTTCTTCCATGAGTTTCAAAGACTCATCGACAAGTCCTTCAGCTCCCATCTCCTCTGCAGCTGCCATCTTGGTTCCAATCTGCTCTCCCAGCTGATGGATCTGATCCGCCTGACCACACATTCAAATCATGCTATATTTTCCCTATCTTGTACTTCTCTTTTAAAGTTAAAATATGATAACAGATTACTACAGAAACCCTGATCAAAAACACTTTTTAAGACAATTTCTCACACCAAAAAGGGATATTTCTTTTTCTTAAATAAAACAATATGGCATGACCACTTTTCAAATTGCAGAATTAATCTCACTTCCCCTCTGACATCGTATCTGCCTCTCCTCTCCCCAGTTCTCATCATTACTCACAAACACATTATGACTTCATTTTAGTCCTTTTCTCCCAATAGATGAACTATCTTTTTCTCCAAATTTTTGCATTTGGTGTTTGTGATTTTATGTTTATGCTTGACAAAGGCCAGTTGGCTGAAAATTTGCGCCTGTCTTGTCTGGTTATATTAAATACACATTTTGATTCTATTTTCGTGTTTTTGTAGGATATAATGACAATAAACAGAAATGAATAATTACATGTTTATAAACCAAAACTTATTTTGTCAGTTTCAGATGTACTGATTAAAAGGCACACGTTTCATAATACAAATAATGCCTCTTCATATGCTGTCAAAAATGACACTAAAAATCCAGAAAAGCTGTTCTTGTACTGATACCTTGGCATTGGCTTCCTCGCTGAGTTCTTCCTGGGTCTCTTTCAGGCGACGCTTGGCCATCTCAGTCTTGCGGTCACAGTCCCCAATGAAATTCTGCAGATGCTCCATTGCCTTCAAAAAGAAGTTGTACACATTATACAATACAGCCGACGTTCTGGTACTCCTGATGAATGTGTTTCCCAACATCTTATTGTACACAATACTTCAACAAGAAAAAAATTGGAAAAGAACGAGTGTACATATCAATGCATTCATGCGTATAATCTAAGGAGGTACCCCTGGCATTGACCACTCTATCCAGTTCATCACACTGAGGATTTAAAAAACATACCTGAATACAAACATAATCAGAACTAAGGACACGAACGCATAAATAAAAATAGGTCTAAATTACCCAATTACTTCCACATATCTCACTTCCCTAGAGCCAAAAATGCACTTAATACATGCATTAATTATTAATTATTAATTAATTATCAATCCTTAGAGAAAATAACTAAGACTTTCTCAAGCACATACAGGTGAATGGACCAGCAAGGCTGAAAATGATAGGAAGATATGACATAAAGCAAAGGAGCAAGGTTGAAACAGCGACACAATAAAGGAAATTTCTCCTTCAACACAGAATTTCCAGAAAGTGCGAATACTGTTTATATTGAAAGAGCCCCCGGTAACCCCAACAGAAGATCAGAGAGCAAGCACCAAATAAGATATTAAACCCCAGAGGAAAGAAGGGAAGAATGGACAGAGGGAGGGAGGATGGAGGGAGGATGGAGAGGGAGAGACAGACAGACAGACAGACAGAGAGAGAGAGAGAGAGAGAGAGAGAGAGAGAGAGAGAGAGAGAGAGAGAGAGAGAGAGAGAGAGAGAGAGAGACTGGGAAAGACACACAGATCTGCAACGTACAAGAATTAAATACAGGGTTGAGCAATCATTGGGATGTGCAGTATAAAAAGGGTTCTGGCTCATTCTCAGAAAGCGTGTACCACCAAGGGTGATGTCATTCAGAATATATTTTCATAAAAACTACTGGGTTAAAGTTTACTATGTCAGTTGATTTTTTTTGCTATTCTGTTTAAGAAATATTACATATAATTTCAAACAGCAGCTGTGAATGTGTGTGCTGTAATTTTGTGAAAATGCAGCAATGTGTGAATAAAATGTGAGTCTGATTTGGGATATGGCACAGCATCAGTAACAATCATATGTAAAACCTTTTGCTATAACATTACAAAATGAATCTGTTCATCCATATCTGTTCAGTAAGGATTTGATTTAAATTCCCTGGAGCGCTTGCTTTAATAGGAATTATAATTTAGAAGTAATTAGAAATACAAAAGTTCATTATAAACGTTACCAATCGTGTCCGATTTTCGCCCTCAAAGATCGCCGGTCGTGCATATCAGTTTGTGCAGAGATACACACCTGCTTGTTGTATAAACTCATGAAAGTAGTTTCAGAAACAGTACAAGCAAAAATTTTAAATCAAAATCGCTGTAACTTGTAAAAAATAAAATTTTAGTATCATCTTTGTGCGTCGTGTCCGGAATTTAAGGTAACGTTTCAAATCAGAAAAATACTCATTCACTCATTGATTTAAAAAGAAACTGCACTATTTTCTCTTGCGTACGACTACCACATCAGGGAACTTCGTTCAACTTCCTGTTTCTTAATTTTGGGCGCGCTAGCGACAGCATCGATCAAACGTGTTTGGTGTCTGACATTGTGGCGCTTGAAACAAATAAATGACGAAGAGCACCGGCCAACTTTGAGTGGTAAGTTTAGGCTTATTTCATTATGATTTTGCCTTTTTAATGTAAGTAACGTATTTCACGAGGATTTTGTTGTATTTTAACGAAGTGATTTCCTATTTTTGTTGACAATGAGGATTACTGGAACCTTCTTGAAAGATTCGACGAGCAACAATGGGACAATGAGATGTCATGCAACCGGCAATATTCAACTTCATTTAGGACTGTGTTACATGCAAACCAGTTTAGTTATGTCTGTTACATATTTATTGATAAGGAATGCCAGCTAGTAACTTTTTAAACAAAGTTTTTTTGATGTCAAGATGGATTTGTCATGGGTCCATTATACTTGTAACACAGAGACAAAAAGAACTGGCATCATTGTTGCGTTTCTAAGAGATATCTGACAGTTTTGGTGGTTTTTTTTTTAAATACTGCATGTTGTATGTTGACTAACACATTTCAGTTAATTTATCAGGTTTCCAATAATTGAAAAAGACAAACATTAATGCATTTTTCTGTTCATTTTATTTCATTTACCTTTCTTGTTACAAAAATAAGGTCAGAATCAACTGTCAGTCTGTGAACAAAAAATGCATTGAATTTTTCTGAGATAACTTTTTAAAATCATGAAAGTTGAATACATTATTTTTGTTTGAAATGGAAGCTGATAACATTATGAGCAAAACAATAACAGGCATTAAAAATGAGAAAAATGTTGTTGTAACCAGGAAACTCCATTGTTTGCTTCCATGTTAAACACTTAGCAGGTAACATAAAAAGTTAATCTTGTGTTGCTGATAGTGCACTATGATGTACAATTCATTTACAGTAGTGTGATTTTGGGGTTGACATGTCATAAGTTTGAGAGATAATAACTATGTCCTGTTTTTTATTAATGAAATGGACCGTTCTTTCATGTAAAAAAAATATTGTTGTTGTAACAAGGAAACTATAGGGCCAGTGTGGGAAAACTTTTATGTCGCTGAGAGCACACTATCAATTCATATAACTATGCTATCAGATGTATTTTAATTTTGTGAATTATGTTTTGGACAGAAATTTGAAACTTGAAACATGATCACCATGCCTGGTTTATTAATTCAGTTTCTATTCTTTCATGTCAAAGTAAGGTTAATCGAGAGCCTCTTAATCTTACAGTATTGTAGGAATTATCCATTACCCATGAATCAGAATGATTTTACTGACTGTACTTTGTGTCTGTCCTTGTGAGAATGTGCATGTGTACAATTGTAAGAGGGGGGCATCCTGATTCTGAATGAAGTGCTATTTTACAGGCAGATCCCAAGAAGCTGGTGAGGAAGGAAGGCACCATGAAGGATCTAGTAAGCAATGCTGTGCGAACCGAAACGCGACGTCAAATTTGTGGTACCAAAAACTGGGCAAAAACGGGGGCCAGCCGCAAAACTGGGGGGTCTTCAGTTCAATCAAGTATTACTGCCTCTTTAAGCGGTGTTTCATCCTTATTTTTTTTCTTATATGAATCAGAAATGAATAAAGATTTGAATGATTGCCATTTTATGTACTTACAGTGAAAATGGAATTAGTTATTTGATGAGAAAGTCGAAAATCCGCGTTTCGGGCGTAATCGCGGATATGGTATGCGTTTAGAATCGAAGTTTGTTTGGGGTGCTTCACTATTTCGGTCGGTACGGCTATATTTGTGAACCAATCACATTGTAATTTTGCAACCAATGAGAATCAATGTAACAAAATGATATATCCCGACGAGAGCTATGTGTGCCAGTTTCGAACCAAGATCGACGCTTCCAAAGTTTTGCTTTTTTTCATCGGAAAAGTTTGCAGGCAAGTCGCCATTTTTGGAACTTCTCGTCAGCGGGATTCGATTTTGTATACTTTTTTCTATGTGCATGTGTAATATGAAATCAATTTGATGTAAAATACGGCCGTACACCAACTTTTTACATAAGGATCTGTTCCAGATCAGTAGCAAAACAACGTCGGAATGTGCCGACGCCATAGGCCTACTACCGGCGTAACAGAATGCTGTGCAAGTTTCAGCTCGGCAAGTTTTACGTTGTCGGACAAAGACTAGATCTAGCAATCAACAGATCAAGTTCTGTTTTATCTGTGACATTGTATTTTTGAAGAAAAGGACAACTGCGTTTGAACTCGATTCGGAGTTGTCAGCCGAAGCTAGGTTCGTCAACCATTTCCTCCCCGAGATCATCCTATCTGCATGTCGCAGTGTAGATCTGCTCACCCCATGACGGGCGAGCTTACTACTAAAAATACTATGTGCTCGACGTGCTTCGCCGAGCCGTGGAAAATGGGTTTGCCCAAAAGGAGGGGTGCGCATACCCGCCTCCCCAACTCTCTCTCTCTCCCTCAAATAAATGAATGAATAAATAAGTCTAAATATTTTTTTTTTCAAATCAACAAACAATTCTGTGCAAGTTATTGTACTTTCCTTGACATGAATCTCTCTCTCTCTCTCTCTGAGAACAAGAAATGAATAAATAAGTAAATAGGCCACAATACATTCATATCCAAGCTGTTAACAGGCATGATCCTCTCTCTCTCTCTCTCTCTCTTCTCTCTCTCTCTCCATCTCACTCTCTCTCTGACAACACACACACTCTCTCTCTCTCTCTCTGACAACACGCACACACACTAACACACACAGAGATTTAGAATGTCACAAAACAAAATCTTCTGTTCATTGTTGTAATATTCTTCATTTAGGTTTTGAAACTGAATAGAAGGCTATGAGTTGTATTATTTGTAAAGTAGGCCATCCATTAGCTTATGTAGTTGTTTCAATTTGTAGTCAATATCTGAAAAGGATAGGCCCATTGTCATTAATTTGTTTTAAAGGGAAGATTGCATCTTATTTAATAGTAGCCTGTTGTTATTGATTTGTATTAAAGGGCAAGAGTACACCAGAAATACTTAGCAGGATTGCTCTGCTTTGGTGGATTTTTACAAGTAATATGCTAAAAATCAAAGTCGCGAGTTTGGGCTTAATGTTAAAGTAATGTTAATGTGAAGACTATGCATTATGGTTTCCTTTCCTTTCCAATCTCTCAATGAATAGTATATATTATGCAGAAATTCACATATTTCTCTGTTGTAGGAGTTAAGTGACCTGTTCCTGAATGGTGAGTGGTCCCATATCCTTCCTGAAGTTTTTTTTGGATGCTGGCTGTGCTAAGTGTTCGGTGACTTGACTCATCCACAGACAGTTTAGTCTGTTTTTTAAAGACTGATGAGTGATATATAAAATAAAAATCAAATGTAATGTACATAAATCTTGTCTGTTATATTTTTCTCTGTGTGTGTATATATGTGTATGTGTGTTATGTGTGTGTGCATGTGTATGTGTGTGTGTTTAGTTTTTAGTAGAATTTTGATCGGATGATATTTTTGGATAGACTGCAGCATAAAAGCATGCAGTAATTTTTAATATTTCAATTATTTAAGTGATTCCAGAAGTCATTGATTCTCAGATGTCCTTTTATAAAGTACAGAAACTGATGAAATATTAAAAGTTATTCATAAGACTACTGAAGTAGCGAGTCGTGACTTTTTTGGTTTAATTTGCAGTAATAAGACACTTGAATGATGAGCAAAATGATTTCATATCTATCTCTTGAAATGATTGTTTTGTTTCTAGCTTCATTTTTGTCTGTTATTAATACAATATGGGCAATTATTAATGAAACTGATAAAACATCCAAAATATCACGTTTCCTGTAATAAGACAAAAATGGCTCGTCACAGAGTTCCAATAATGGTTTTATTCAATTCAGCACGCCAAAATACATCAACGACCAAAATTTCATGACTTTTGATCCGGTCTGTCTCTCACAATTACAAAATGAATGTCATTTCCAGCAAAATCAGCATACCATGCTATTTGATGAGTTTGTTCTGTGACACTGGTCCTTCTTTGTCCCACTAAAACGTGGTACCAAAATTTAAGAAATTTTTGACGCTTCAAATTGGAATATCTCATGAACTATTAGTCCGATTTGAAAAATTTAAACTGCTTTTTACTCAGAATAACAATATCTTCAAAACCATATAAATTTTTTAACTCAAAACCCAATTTCAATTTTTCATGCGGCATTGCTAGATCTAGTGTCCCAGCTGAAGATGGACATGGCTTTCCTGGCACAGCACTTATTTCATGCTCATTGGCAGACCAGCCTGTTTGACAAGCTAAAGAAAACCACCATTTCCTTGCACAACTGTCTGCATGGTCTTGATTCTGCAAAAAATTTTGCAAGCCTTTTTTCAGGACGAAATTCAGGCAGCTCATTGGCACCATGAGCACCTCACAGTCCACCCAATTGTGTGCTATTATGCCTGCAAGGGATGCAAAAGTGACCAGGATAGTAAGTGTGGTATAAAATAATGAGACTGTCACTGATATAAAAGTTTTGATACCTTGAACTGAAATTGGGTCAACTGACATGTATGTTTGGTCAGACTGGAGAGTTTGGGTTTCTTCACATCAAGTGCTGGAGAAAGTGGATTCTCCAGCCCTGTTGCCTTCTGGGGGCATTGTGTTTTCTTTCAGACAGTGACTTGATCAAGTTGATGGTGGACAGTTTTGAAAAGCCTCCCTGCGTGTGTGTTTGTGTGTGTGTGTGTGTAACCGAGATCTATTTATACAGAACACACTCTCTAGTCTTTTTTTTTTAATCTTGAAGATAAGAATTTTGAGTTCATCTTTATATCATCATTACACAAAGGACAAAAGTGCTCTCTATCTAATGAGCAAATCAAACAAGTGATAGGCATGTCTGTGTATTCATATGGTACTTGAACCACAGAACTGTGTTCTTCAGCCTGTTTGGTTTCCATGTTACAAAAGTAATGTTTTTATGGACTAATCCAGCTCCAGTCACATTAAAAGGATTGGAGATCAGATTTTCTACTAAAAACAACATTGTCTGATCTAAAAGTCAGGAAAAGTGAGCAATAAGTTTGGTTTTCTACAGTTTTTTTTTCTGCAACGTAAATGTTCAGAAGCGTCTGATAACTGTTGTTTGTCGCTACATTGTGTTTGTTTCATTTATTCTAGGTATTCCAAAGTGCTCTTCGCGGGCGGCGAAAAGTACGGCAAAGTGCGGTTTTTCACTGGTTTTCAACTTGCTCGTTCTCAACAAAATGCAGTGTCAGAAATAAAAAACATAGATCATGTTGATCTGTGATCCTTTAAGCTTTGTTTAAAGTCAAAATAAATCAATAAGTGTAACATTTACCGTTTGAAATATGCTTTTGATGATGAGTACTAAATTGCGATTTTGCTGCTGCTGGAACGACGAAATCGGAACGCGGTTTTGACCCCTACCTTGAAAACTCGCCTCGAGGAGATTCGCTGGGTCAGATATCAACAAACCATTTACACAGTCAAAAAGACGACTAAATTTGCTTTCATCCCATGTAAAAAGTGAACTGATAGGCTTCCATTTAGTCGGTCGTTTCGTGCGTTAAAAACTTCCATCGATGATTTCGAGACCTTACTCAAAACCAATCTCGCCATATTTTCCACTGTGCGAAAGGTCAAGGTTTCAACTTTCAACTTCTGCTATTTGCATACGGATTCAACCACTGGCTATTTTCCTCGAGGACTGAGAACAATGCGACCTATTTTCGTTTTCTCTTTAGCGTCTGACGCGCAATGGCGGACACAAGCGAAGACCGTTCGGGCGAGCACATGGACGTCGAAGTTTATGTCGACCACTCCAGCCACGACGAATCAAGCGATCTAACTTATCTAGAGGGTAAGTGAAATATCTTGCAGTTTGTTTACTATTACTTTTCGACAGTTTGTTTCCTGATTTTAGAATATAATTGTTTGGAAAGCGCACAGCTGTAGCACCCACAGTATCATGAATATGAATCAGCATGTTAGAAGGTAGGGGTAGGTGACGGTTTGGGGTGCGGTAATTTTACAGAGTGAGATCAGGCATATGATTAAAGGAAAATGTTTACAAAAGATTTGTTTAATAATCCATGCCTTTATTATATTTATTTATAATGATGTTAATGAGAGATAATATTAAATTATTAGATTAGCGATTTATTGTGGTCACGTGACCAACGCTTTGATCGATCGATAGTCGAATCGGCCGAGTGCCCTCCCTTGGCTTCTTGTTGACTTCACTCGATCTGGTTCAGTGTCGTTCAATAATTTCACAATGTTACACCTTTTTCTTTTCTACCTTTGTGTAAACTTCCTGAATGGTACCATTGAAACAAATCTGCATGTTTATCAATCCTATTATTTTTAGGCCCAATATTATTATCACCTAGTTCAACAGCTTTAAAAGTTTATTATTATTATTAATATTATATTTTTGTTATTGTTATTATTTTACTATCATTATTCATTATTATTTATCATTATTATTATTATCATTATTTCATTATTAGTTTACTATCATTCATTACTATTTATTATCATTACTATTATTGTCATCAAAAATAATATTTAAACAAAATAATTAGGCCTACCAGGTTAATGGGTTGGACACTATGAACCTTCCTAACTAGGCCTATAGTGTTTATGAGATAAATTTTGTGGTGCTGATTTGAGTAGGCCTAAATGTATGGGACATTTTACTTTGCCCACTGCTTTGTGAGTTAGGGTAAGGTATTATAATTTTATTTTCAAAGCTGACAATAATACTGGTAGGCTTCTTACAGCTCCACACCAATCTCTCTCTCTCTTGAGCCTTTCTTCTTGACAGGCAGGGAAGTTAATTGATCAGGGGTACAAAAAAGTCCTTGTGTTCCTGCATGTTTTATGTTCTTGTTTTTTGGATTTGTTTTGGTCAGTATTTGCCTCTTGCTCTGTATGTATAGGCCTGTTTGTCCCTACAAATGGGATTTTCACATTACGCTACACGATAGAACAGATAGATGTACTAATACTTTCCCTCTACACTATTTTTCTCACAGATGATCTCTTCATGAGCATGAAGGAGCGATTTCTTAAGACTGGCAGAGGGCGGAGGCCTAGTCTTTTGGACAACTTTGACAGCAATGATGATGAACTGCGTCTTAACATGTTTTAATTTCCTGTCACTTGTGAAGGGGAATCACTGATCATAGACACTGACAAGTATTTTTTTACTTTCATTACAACATGTTTTTTGTAAAAAGAGATGATTTCTATCTTTTGTGCTTCCAGTTTAAGTTGAAGGCCAGGACAGTTATCTACTGTGATTAAGCAACAGTGAAAGGTCAAGACAATGATGTGGAAGCTTTTGATAATGTTCTACACACAGTTAAGGAACAGTTAAAGATCAAGACATGTTTTAATCATTGTTTAATGATAAAAAAAAACAAATTAGCATGTAAAAACTATGAAGATGACTTCTTTAATGAATGTTGTTGATGTACATGTCTTGTTTGATTCGATATGTAAACAAAACGCATTATTTGTTACTATTATCAGCTGACATTTGTTATAATTTTGTCATCTGATTTTTGTTTACAGAAAGATTGAAACCTAATGTCTTGTTTGTTATACTGACAGATCATAAAAAAATGATCATTTTGGTATATGGTACTTTGCAGTAGGATGAATGTGACAGAAGTTACGGAGTCTTACAAAAAGCTAAAATACACAATTTTTTTTAAAATAGGTATTTTATCCTTACCCAAATATGGTTTGATTAAACATACAGATGTCTGGGGTTGTTTTATATTGAAAGAGTTTGTCATGCTGAGCAATTTGATATCAAAACCATTTTTGTAACTTTAAAGTGAAAAAAGTTATGGTGCACCAAATATGTGTAAAATTCACCATTTTTTCACTGTTACAAATCGGCATATTTCGCATTTTTGACATCTGATATCTATTCAACCAGCTTTCAGATGAAGCTGGAAAAAATTAGGGTTAAATTCCTTAGTATGTTTATCATATGTATAATGATATATGATTCATTTCAGTGTCACTGTATTGTATTTCTTAAAGATAATGGAGTTTGAAAATGGGTCCCTTGCCCAGTTGTTTGGAAGGACGGCGTCCAATTTTGCTATTTTTTGTCATTTTCATAGGTCTGTATTTTTATTGATAAGCATTTCTGTCCATATGTTTTTTGCACATCAACTTAACAAGTAAAAACCTCCTCAGAAATGATTTTCTGGACTTGTGTGATTTTATATGTGCTTAAGGCATGTCTGAATGTGGCCTAAAATGCCATGCGAAATTTTTCTAAGTCCAAAAAGAAAGGAAAAAATCATAAAAAAATTATTTTTTATCCCACATTAAAAAATAAAGTATGTATGTGTTCAGAATGAAAATCTCTATTTTCCCAGCTGATTTTTATACAGATAAGTTCAAATTTGAAAATCACTTTGGAATACCTATTTATTCATTTATTTACACATGAAAGGGAACTATTTCTGTTTGTTTGTTATATGACATGATACTGAGCTAAACAAATCTTTGGAAATCTTATTTAGAGTGGATTTATTGATCACATTGGATGCTGTTCACGGCTGTTTAAGGGTGATCACTTAGTTTCGTCCCGCGGCGGCAGCTGTAGCAGCGCGAAGCCAACTTAGTGCTGCCCTGACCTAGAAATACGAGCTCGTAGCTCCGCCTTGTTACCGTCGATCTCGCTACGCCGTATAAGCGCAGTAGTAACTATTACAAACAAGTAACTTCAGTTTTCCACTAATTTTCTCAAGAGCTTTGTTTGTATTGGTCTGTAATATGCATCATTAAAAAGATGAGATTTTTCTCAATAAAATGATATGTAACTCAACACGTTACGTGCATGTAAGTGTCTAACTAAACGCACAGAGAAGAAAGAGAATGAAAGACGGTGTTGACATGATTTTCAATCTTCGACCGTGAAATGATCAATGTTCCAACGCCGGTAAAATCCAAATGCCAGTTCTCGAATGAAAGTAAAGGCACACATTAGAAGAATGTTGTCTGTAGAGGACGGCTGTTTTTCATTTTTCATGTTTCGCAGCTTAGGGGCCACGTATAGCGTGTCATAATAACACATGTGACAGCTAAGGTAAACAGGGATGCGGCGAGGCGGATGACGGTCTGAGTCAATAGTCCGGGTTGAATTTTAGTCTCGGTAACGTATCATGTTCATTCCTGCTGGTAATCTGTTAATGTGCACATTGTAAATTCTGCTGAGGACGGTCAGTTTTGCATTGTAGTTGCCTTGCATTTCTCTGTTTAAATATCATGTGTGTAAGATGGTGTGTCGTGGGGTGTTGTTTTGTTAGTTGTGGTTGTGGAGTTAGTCTGTGTTGTAGTTTTCTGTGTGTCGTGTGTAGTGTGTGGTGTGTGTGTGTGTGTGTGTTGTGTGTTGTGTGTGTTGTGTGTTGTGTGTGTGTGTGTGTGTGTGTGTGTGTGTTTTTGTGTTTTGGTTGTTTTGTTGTGTATGTGTGTGTGTGTGTGTGTGTGTGTGTGTGTGTGTGTGTGGTGTGTGTGTGTGTGTGGTGTGTGTGTTGTGTGTGTGTGTTGTGTGTGTGTGTGTGTGTGTGTGTGTGTGTGTGTGTGTGTGTGTGTGTGTGTGTGTGTGTGTGTGTGTGTGTGTGTGTGTGTGTGTGGTGTGTGTGTGTGTGTGTGTGTGTGTGTGTGTGTGTGTGTGTGTGTGTGTGTGTGTGTGTGTGTGTGTGTGTGGTGTGTGGTGGTGGTGTGTGTGTGTGTGTGTGTGTGTGTGTGTGTGTGTGTGTGTGTGTGTGTGTGTGTGTGTGTGTGTGTGTGTGTGTGTGGTGTGTGTGTGTGGTGTGTTGTGTGTGTGTGTGTGTGTGTTGTGTGTTGTGTGTGTGTGTGTTCATGAGCGAGACAATTAATAAGGGCCCAAAGACATTAAGCGAAGTGCAAAGTATTCCTCTCTCTCTGTCTGTCTGTCTGTCTGTCTGTCTGCCTGCCTGTCTGTGTGTCTATGTCTGTCTGCTTGTATGTTTAAGTGTATGCATTTCATGAATGAAATAAGTAATTAAAGACTTTCGAGTATTATTATCATTGTTAAGCAAAATACATAGTATTCTTGTGCGTGTTTTTTTTTTGTGTGAGTGTGTGTGTGTGTGTGTGTGTGTGTGTGTGTGTGTGTGTGTGTGTGTGGAGAGAGAGAGAGTGACAGACAGGCAGACAGAAAGATTTCAGTGTAGTTAAGTGGGTATGATATTCAGGAGTTTTAATTTCTTTTTAATACCAGTGAACCTAAAGTTCTCGTAAATGTATTGTCTTCTCTCCCCCCCCCCCCCCCCCTCTCTCTCTCTATCGCTCTCTGTGTCTTTCCATTTTTTTTAATGAATGGTCGTCTCAGTATCGTGATCCCAATCTTGACTCTTGTACGGACATGTGTGTATACGTTCCTACTATGGCAGTAAGGAGATTGCGGTATACAAGACTATCACTGTCAGTGAAATGTTGGTTTTAGTGTGAAGGATAATGGAGTCTATGCCGTTATCAGTGATCTCGATTTACCCACCGCTACCTCCACAAGAAGCCACGGAACATCTGTCTGGTAAGTCAGTCTGTTAAAACATACTTTACTCTTCCTCTGTATGTGTTTCTTTCTGCTGTAATAACTGGTGAACTCTTGTTTTCGTTGTTGGAAGTTGGCTTATTTTTCTCATGAAACAGTGAAGGCGCGATATTTTCAGAATCGTTCTCCTCCTTTTCTGTGTAATCCCGTAACCATTATGGCAACAAACCAGTTCGTGTTTGATATGTATGTGTAGGGGAGAGAGTCTACTTTTCGGTAAGATTGATAATTACATATATGGCTAGATGACCAAAGCAGTATTGCGGGAAATGTAGAAACAGTAGTAATCACGTCACACAAAGGCAGCCACACAGTACCGCTTGCCTACTGATGACTCACAGCTCCAAACCGCTGACGGGCCGTGTAGCGCAGCGGTAAGCAGGAAAACACGCCTCTCGCGTGCGAATCGCTGACACCGTGTCTGAAAACTAAGTGATCGCCCTGCGGCCGGTTTAAACAGCCGTGTTTGGTGTCCGGTTACGCGAGTAATGTACATGCATCTTGCTGCATTTGACTCCCTACATACAAAATATCTGACAAAGAACTTTTTTTTGGCTTGATTGCAGAGTTTACACACTATACTTTACAAAACTGTCAATTATTTCAGATCTGAAGCACTTTTATTTTTGTCTGTGTATGTCCCACTTTTGGTACACCTTTTCTGAGAATGAGCCTTCTACGTATACCAATTTTACACCTGCAAGACTCAATTTGTATCAATGCAAATTAATTTCTGTTTTTCAATAAACATGAGAGTAGGATGGAGAAATCCACTTACATCAATATCATAATAGTAGTCCTTGGTCTTTGCAGCACGTTCATAGTCGGCTTTGTAAGCAAGGTCATGAATGCTGGGACAATCCCCAAGATCCATGCGCTGTGGAAAAAGGCAAAAACAAACATGTTGAACCATCAAAATATTCACAAAAATTATTAGGTTAACGGACAGTTCAGACAATAACCTGACCAAAGTGTGTGAGAAATCCTTATCAAAGAACATTAACGAACTAACTGGATTATTTATAGCCTCTGAAAATTGGCCAAAAGCTATGTATGGTCTTTGTCCATCATACACTACATCTGTTAGTAAATAACGGCATTCTGTCTGCTTGTTCTAGTTCTTGAATCAATGTGACTTTAAACCAAACCATGTCCATCATGTCCACCAATCCATGACTTCACTCCTAGTGTTAATAATAAGCCAGTCCTCACAAACACACTATGCACAACATACACTTATACAAACACAGACACCCAGACGAAACACCTCATTCTGATGCCAATTCTTTTATTAATAGAGTATATCTTTATTTCTATACATATCTATCATCTATTCATGCCTTTCTATCTATGCACATTAAAGCACAGAATGAATTGACAAAATACACACGGACTTAAGAATTACTGTTTCAACCTATTACCAACAATAAATTTCACAACAAAAAAAGAAAAAGTTACAAACCTACCGATAACAGATCAGTTGTTTCAAATACAGGCAATGTCAGCCTGTGTTCTTTTAAATCTTTGCATACAAAGCTATCCAACAACGTTCAGAAATTAAACGAGAAGTTATCATACATACAATATGAATATTTTCTATATCAAAAGCTGAAAAAGGAGAAAGAAAATCTTTAATCAGATGAAATGTTAAAAAAATAAAATAAACAACACAAACACTGCATCCCAGGCACAAAAGAAAAGGTTTGCCTTGGCTTTTTGTCGATTGCATGGCAGAATTTTGGCCTTCAAGAATTTCTGTTATGCCAAACATTTTCTTAGACCAGGGAGAACCAGAAGAATGCAACTAATACAATAAAACATTTCACCAATAATCACATTCAAGAGTTAGAGAAGAGAAGACGATGGAGGAAAACAGAAGGGAGAGATTCACAAACTGAACCATTCTACCTTTTATACAGAAACAGAATACTTGGCAAATTCCAAGCAATTAACACCACTACTTCCATTAAATGAGATTCTGAGCGAGCATGAGAAAATCAAAAATAAACTGCAATCTGGAAAAACTTAAATCTTGAACACACAGTCAAGACTGAAAAGAGACTAGCAAGTAAATCAAACTTTTAAAAATAAGATTAAATCTATAAACTTAGTATAAATCTGACGTTACATTACAGTGTAAGAACGAAGTGAATAAACTAAACCAAGGAAACATTTTTAAGCTTTTTCATTAACAAATGCAACTTTTTGTACTGACCATTCCACAATATGATAAAAAAAAAAAAAGATAATAAACATATGTATAACGTCCTGACTTGAGGTCTATTTAAAATGTATAATCATTCTTGGTTTGTAAAGAACATACAAAACGATGCAACCATCGCCTTTCCATCCCCTCTTTAGTCACACCAAATTAAATCAGTACCCAAAAGGGACACAAAGGATAAATATATAATCAGACAGACTATCCTGACCACTGAAAGCATGCGCGAGAGAATGACATAAACTCTGCCAGATAAACACCCAAATGACATCATGGTTCCAAAGGAAAATTCATGGAGTCATCATCAAATGCAAGATAAAACAAGAAAAAGTCAACTCACAGCGTCATTACGTACCCAAATCCTAGCCATACCCATTCAACATCAAGACCCAGGAGAAAGAAGCGTGCTATTGAAAAAAAGAAGAAGACTGATTAAAAATCACTCACCGTGCTAGAAAGAATGTCATGTGGGCAACAGCCTAGCAGGAAGCTCTTACATACCCGAGGGTCATCAAACTTCACTTTGTAGCTTGAGCTATCCCCTAGAATAAACCATAACAGTCAAAAACATGGGTCATTCCAAATCCAAAATTATCATTTATTTCAGTATCTTTTTCACATTATCATTGCTCAACATGAAAAAACAAAAACTGAAAAAGCTGAAATGTTCCTCTTGAGCACAGCTGTGAAGGGAAAATATATTAGAAGAAACATGTTGAAAATACTGAATAATTCTGCTTTGTTTCCAGTTACTGATGACCCTTTTGGACCAAGAGTACAGCAGACTGTATACATACTGATTAAAATCATTCACAAGCAAGCATACAATGTACAGAAAACACTACAAATCTGGCACTGGCAAAGAACTTCTTGCATTGACAAGCTTTTAATTACAATTGTATAAATTATGAATTACATGTAACAGAGAAAGATTCCGCATGCCTGCATGTATATTCGTTTGTTTATTTTTGGCAATGTAAGCGTTTATTTAAAAAAAACACCCACAGCTGCTTACAAGTTACATGTCTGTATTTTCAACAGTTTCTGAATCTCAGTTATTATCTTCAAACCTTCATTACTTTGCAGGTTTTCCAATCAGAAACAACTGTCCAGTTTCAATGCATTTTTCTTACCACCTGATGCTATCAAATTATACAACAGGATTACGCTGATAACATAGAAATGCATGTAATTCATCATGATCATGTAGTGTGCGTCTTTCTCTCTCTGAAATGTTACTTACTCAGATTACAGATCATTAACAGCATATCCTTGATAGTCCACACTTGTAATTGTGAAAAGCTGATAAAAACCTGCAAATTATACTGGGACTTGTGCCAGATTTGCAGTATAACAGAAAATAACACCACAGAACATTCACGATGATACACCATGATACACACTGTGGCGTAAAGGTGTTATAGCTGTCAACTGGCAGATCAGGAGAAATCTCCGCCCCAGAGTGGTGTGCTCCTTTGGGAGACATTCTCCTTGCTTGATGTCTCAGCCACCTTTTGAGCTATACATAACATGCCTAGAAAACACACGACTTGCCAATTGTTTGGGCTAACCAGCCCATCCTAACAAAAAGTTTATGATACAAAACACAGTAACCAAATAACTTTCAACTAGTCATCAACAAGGGTAACGAGTACTTAATTAAAATCATGGAGGTTAAAGCAATATAAATCTGTATTGCTATAGTATTATTCTTGAAGAATACAACAGAAACTTGTCTCTTAATATTGTAAAAAAAAACAAAAAAATGGCACTTAAGACAAAGTCCTATTATAATAAGTAATTACCTAAACCTTGTTTAAACATGAAAATTCAAAGCTTTACTATTCTTTAATAGAAAATTACTGAAAATGAAATAACAGTTAAATAATTCATTTAAAGACATAAAACAATCACACCAAACATACATGTGTACATTACAATCTACACTTCTGAGCAAACCAATTCGATACTGCAAACTTTATTACAGCTTATTGGTACATGAAATTATATATAAAACGGGAAAATAACACTAAGAATTTTCAAGTATTTAGATGCCTACTGATCTTAGCTGTTGATTCCTGACAAGTTCAAACTGTCACTTTCATAATTAGGACATAATCATCAAGTATTAATATTTTCAACCAACACTCAGCAAGTTACTATGCAAAGATGGCAACTTTCTTGCTGCTTTCCTGCATTGTCTTTGCTTAAAATACCAGGTAAACTGGATTGGTAATTGGTATCTCAATAAAATTACACTGAATATTGCTTAATCATTCATCTGAAGGAAATCAACCGCAGTCACATTCACACTTTTTTTTTTCAATCTTCAGTCATGGCCAAAACGCGGGTCTAAACGGCAATGGCAGACCCCAGTGGAGGCAGTGTACAGCAGAGTGGAAGTGTACACGAAAGATAAAACACCAAACATAAATATCGAACAAGTAGTTTGTTTAGCACATGGGTATCAAAATAGTTTCAATCAGTCTTTACTGTTTGAAAAATTAAAACCATAAGCAAATGAATGGGTGGGCCTGAAAAAAAAGGGCAAAATGTGACCAATATACTGAATTACTACAGTATACAGGCAACACACAGTATACAGGAAACGCAACAACAAACCTGCCTCTTTGGTTGTGGCTGTGTTTGCCGTTTATTGTTTTGCCAACTGTGTTGTTTCAGCATTGCTCATTACACTATTAAAGAACTGTATAAATCATAATCCTTTTTCTTTTTAAATCAACTGGCAATAACAAACAAGTTTAAGATTAGTAGGGAAACAATACTGAATATATTAGTGTGGCTTAAGTCTTATGCTTATACTGCATAAACACAAAAAATAAATCAAAGAGGAAAGCACAGTTGGAAGGGAAATGTTTACAACTCACGGCCAGCCCTCTCACCATGGAAGAATTGCACTTAAGTCAGCTTTGCCCCACAACACATTGCTCCCTTGAAAATAGGGATCAAAAAGAGACTAGATGTAAAACTCATTCAGATTACCAATGTAAAAAAACAAATCCTACTTCAAAAATGTTTGATCATGCAACATATCAATTCTTAATTATCAAACAACAATAATCTCAAACACACACACAGACACATACACATGCATGCGCGCACACACACACACACACACATGCATGCACACACACAGTCAAAGCTTCTTTTCAAATATATCAACAACAAAAAATTCACTTTTTCTAAAAAAAAGTACAGTACTTATACCACTTACAGACATCAGCCAAGTTAAATCAGTATTTTTCAAAATTCAAAAAAAATTTTTTTTTATTTTTAACACCAAAGACAAAACAGCTCTTACACAAACAAAATAAATAAGGGAAAAAGCACTTTAACTTATTAGTGGTATGAAATGAGAAAGATGAAAGCTTCTGTACTAATTAACAAAAATCAATTTCATAACAAATTGCTTTTAAAATAAGCAGATGTGACAGTGAAACAAGAAAAACTAAACAGTAATTGTGCTGTCTCACCTTACACTGTGAACACAGAGAGAAATAGAGAGAGAGGAGAGAGAGGGGAGAGAGAGAAAGAGAGAAAGAGAGAGACAGGCAGGCATACAGAGACAGAGCCAGAGAGAGAGAGAGAAAGAGGGGGGGGGGGGGGGCACACTTGAAATTGAATCAGGAATTTTATCAGAGTAATAACAACCACCTTCTGTCATGAACTTAACCCTTTGACTCCCGCGCCCTATCCATCAATGCAAAAATTCAACCCTTTGACTTCCTCACCCTATCCACCAGCTTCGTACAGGAAGCTGGTGGATAGGGTGAGGGAATCAAAGAGTTAAGTTTTTGCTTTGCTAGCATGGTTGACGATGCATGATGCTGGTGGGCAGGGTGCGGGAGTCAAAGCGTTAATGACAGTAACAGTAACCAGAAATTGTAGAATGAAGATTTCATCAATACACTGACTCGACTGAGGAAATATAAATCCAATGTCAAAATCAATTTATTGTGAAAAGTACACTGACTATAGGTGGTCCCTGAACTCCACATTTGTCAACAACTTGCGTTATGACATAAGACTATCTCTGTAGCCCATTTTAACCACAGTTCTTCCATGTCTCTGCTTTTAGTTCAACATGAACCATTTCATTGATCATCAATTTAAAATGAAAGTAAAATTAATAATAAATTTATCCAGTTGCAGTCTGTGGAAAGGTTACCACTGTTACCGTGTCAGTGAAATTTACATGCCTCTCTGAATTATTCTCAATTCTTGGGTCGAACCCCTTTCTCAGAGAATTATTCTCAATTCTTGGGTCGAACCCCTTTCTCAGATTTATTGTTACAATCACATAAAAACTTAATAGAAGGAAAGAAACAAAAAACTTAATAGAGGGAAAGAAATAAGGACAAATGAATCTCTTTAAGTACGCATTTAAATAAGTTATCACACTTAAATGTCGATATATATCCATGGATGTTAACTGTTATTACTTAGACCCTTTCCCTGCTGCAAAATAAGATTCAAATGAAATCACAATCTGTTAACAGTTTTGAGGTATTGTTAAAATTACAATATTCTACCGACATTTTTACTGGTTGAACACCCATAAAAGTATACTTGTATTTTCTGAAAGATAAATTCATGAATAAAGAATAGGAAACAGCAGATACAGAAAAATGAATAATACATCATGTTGGACAAGGACACATTTCTAAAATAAGTAAAACACATCAATATCAATTGGTGTTAAGTGTTATTTCTTTGACTCTTTCCTTGCGTAAGAAATAAAATTAAATGAAATTCCATTTGCCAAAACTTCTTGAGCTATTTTTAAAATTACAATATTCTACAGACTTTGTTATTGGGTAAACACCATATAGGCCTAGTATACTTCTATTTTCTGATAGATTAATTTATGAATAAAGAACAGGGCCTACAAAACAGATGATTTTATATTTTATTATTTCTAAGAAGCACCTATTGGATTACTGTTGTGCATAGATTTGTTTCATGAGAGCATCATCTACAAACTTTAAGTCAAAGTAGTCTGCATTCTGTAGATCTTTTATCAGCTCACTGTCCCAAGTAAAACTGGAATGTTATGCTGAATATTGTTTAGGCTACAGGCCTTACACTCAAGCGTGGAACATGCTCTGGCCATGTCCCCTCCCTGCACTCCCACTATGCTTCCTCCCTCTTCAAAGCTGTTTACATTGTCCTCTCACCCTGTGCCTACCATTATGTCCTCTCACCCTACTTCTACTCCTATCTCCTGTAATGTAATGAATAAGTATCACTGCCCCTTTCACTGTCAGTTGTATTGTCAGTCACTGCTCTGTATGGACTGAATCAGTAAGCGTGTCACTGACACACTGATCATCGATTGTGCCTAGAGCTCTCTTCTTCACTCACCTCTCTGATAATTAGAATTTATCATTCAAGCAATCACACGTCATCAGCCTTCTGCCCCACGACTATGTCTTAATCCCTACAAGCTTCCACCAAATAAACACAATTCTGATCATTTCAAGCCTTCAAAGGCTATCTGAAGTGCTTGGGCCTAGTGTCATTTAGTTGAATGAGCAGGCGGATGCAACATGATGAGCATCGGTTTTCTTATGAAATGGCTCAAAAACAAGATTGTCTGGAGTAGCCTATCCTAACAATGTAAAAAAAAAAAAACCTTTCCAGCTAGGAACAGATTCTAAAGGAATTTATCATTCTAAAGCTACCATTAGTTCTGTCAACAAGCCAAACATATGAATTAAGAAAATGTCTGGAGAACATATTGGTCACCTTGTTTGGAAGCATACTTGACAAGTTAACTCATTGGAATGAAGGTGGGGGGAAAAAGCAAAGGAAACAAGCACATAATTTTTTTCAATGTTATTATGGTTAAAACATTAATTTTCTTGTTTGGTAGGCCTATATTTGGATGGTCTGTTCTTTGTTTCCACACTAGTAAAGGAATGCTTAATTCATGGGATACGAATTTAAGGTGTTCTGTATCACTCTCGTGGAATGGGTGGCCTACTTGGTTACGCATCCACCTGGAAAGCAATGGCACATGACTGCTAACCCATTCACCCTTTCCCAAACCATTTCAAGTGCTGGTGTGCCGTCTGGTTCTAGCCTCTTGACAATAAACCAAATAGAACATATGCAGCATGTAATAACTTAATAAACAAAAACTAAAGATCCATGGCAAGAGAAAAGTTGTCCTTTGCAAAATTAGGCCTCTAAAAGAAGTCAGTTTCTCACTGTCATAAACGGAACAAATAAAAACATAGGCCTACAGGAAAACTAAAAGCTTTTTTTTTTTCCTTAAAGGTGCCGGCATTCTGTTGTAATGTACTTTGTCTAGGGACAGCAATTCACATTTCACTGTTGACAATTTTGCATTGATACCAGTGTGTGTGCACAGATTCAATAATTTGTAAATCATGGGGCTGAGCCTATAGTTTAGATGTCTGACAGGTTTAGCACTTTTGACAATATTCTATCCTAAGACTAACCCTGGCCCTAGCCGTTGGACTTTTTTTTTTTTTTTTTTTTTTTTTTTTTGTCCATGAAGAAAATTGATCCAGGTGGTGTTGGCGAGGGTTTGGGGTTGGGTTAGTGTTTGGACCTGAGCTGGTTCCATAACAAAATGAAAATCCCTCAGCGTTAAAACTCGTATGAATGTGGGATCCTAAACCTAAAATAATCAAAGTGTTGATTGTGGCCACACAACAGAAGAAGAAGAAGAAGAAGACCCGAAACTAAACAAAAAATCCGACTGACTACAGCCGTGTTAGGCTAGATCTAATTAGTAATATGTAGCAATAGCTACATCCGATCTCAAAATGTAGGGGCCTACCGTTTAGTAGCAATGCCGTGCGAACCGAAACGCGACGTCAAATTTGTGGTACCAAAAACTGGGGAAAACCGGGGCCGGCCGCAAAACTGGGGGGGTCTTCAGTTCAATCAAGTATTACTGCCTCTTTAATCAGTGTTTCATTCTTATTTTTTGTCTTATGTGAATAAGAAATGAATAAAGATTTGAATGATTGCCTTTTTATATACTTAGAGCGAAAATGGAATTAGTTATTTGATGAGAAAGTCAAAAATCCGCGCTTCGGGCGCAATCGCGGCGATGGTATGCGTTTAGAATCGAAGTTTGTTCGGGATGCTTCACTATTTCGGTCGGTACGGCTATATTTGTGAACCAATCACATTGTAATTTTGCAGCCAATGAGAATTAATGTAACAGAATGATATATCCCGACGACACCTATGTGTGCCAGTTTCGAACAGAGATCGACGCTTCCAAAGTTTTGCTTTTTTTCATCGGAAAAGTTTGCAGGCAAGTCGCCATTTTTGGAACTTGTCGTCGGCGGGATTCGATTTTACATGCTTTTTTCTATATACTAGTGTAATATGAAATCAATTTGATTTAAAATACGGCCGTACGCCAACTTTTTACATGAGGATCTGTACCAGATCAATGTCGGAATGTGCGACGCCAGTAGCCTGAGTAGGCCTACAACGCGAAACAGAACGCTGTGCAAGTTTCAGCTCGGCAAGTTTTGCGCTGTCAAAGACTAGATCTAGCAATCAACAGATCAAGTTCTGTTTTATCTGTAACATTGTATTTTTCAAGAAAAGGACTACTGCGTTTGAACTCGATTCGGAGTTGTTAGCCGAAGCTTGGTTTGTCAACCATTTCCTTCCCGAGGTCATGCTAATTCGCATGTCGCTGTGTAGACTTGCTCACCCCATGACGGGCGAGCTTACTACTAAAAAATACTATGTGATCGACGGGCTTCCCGGGGGCCCGTGGAAAATGGGTTTGCCCAAACAGAGGGGTAACCCGCCTCCTCCAACTCTCTCTCTCTCTCACTCAAATTTTAAATGAATGAATAAACAGATCTAAATAATTTTTTTTTTCAAATCAACAATTCTGTGCAACTGCAAGTCATTGTACTTTCCTTGACATGAATCTCTCTCTCTCTCTCTCTCTCAGAGAACAAAAAATGAATAAATAACAAAAAATGAATAAATAAGTAAATAGGCCCCAGTACATTCATATCCAAGTCATTGTTAACAGGCATGATCCTCTCTCTTTCTCTCTCTCTCTCTCTCTGACAACACACACACACACACTAATACACACAGATTTAGAATGTCACAAAACAAAATCTTCTGTTCATTGTTTATTGTTATATTTTATAATATTCTTTATTTAGGTTTTGAAACTGAATAGAAGGCTATGAGTTGTATTATTTGTAAAGTAGGCCATCCATTAGCTTATGTAGTTGTTTCAATTTGTAGTCAGTATCTGGAAAGGATATGCCTATTGTCATTAATTTGTTTTAACGGGAAGATTGCATCTTATTTAGTAGTAGCCTATTATTGATTCGTATTAAACTAAGGGCAAGAGTACACTGGAAATACTTAGCAGGATTGCTCTGTTTTGGTGGATTTTTACCAGCAATATGCTAAAAATCAAAGTCGCGAGTTTGGGCTTAATGTTAAAGTAATATTGATGTGGAGACTATGCATTATGGTTTCCTTTCCTTTCCAGTCTCTCAATGAATAGTATATATTATGCAGAAATTCATATATTTCTCTATTGTAGGAGTTAAATGACCTGTTCCTGAATGGCGAGTGGTCCCATATCCTTCCAGAAGTTTTCTTTGGACGCTGGCTGTGCTAAGTGTTCGGGGACTTGACTCATCCACAGTCAGTCAGTCAGTTTTCTAAACACTGATGAATAAAATAAAAATCAAATGTACTGTGCAAAAATCTTGTCTGATATGTTTTCCTCTGTGTGTGTGTGTATGTGTATGTGTTGTATGTGTATGTGTGTGTGTTTAGTTTTTAGTAGAATATTGATCAGATATTTTTGGACAGCCTGCAGCATAAAAGCATGCAGTAATTTTTAATATTTCAACTATTTAAGTGATTCCAGAAGTCATTGATTCTCAGATTTCCTTTTAAAGTTTTATATGTACAGAAACTGATGAAATATTACAAATTATTCATAAGACTACTGAAGCAGCAAGTCGTGACTTTTTTGGTTTAATTTGCAGTAATAAGACACTTGAACGATGAGCAAAATGATTTTATATCTATCTCATGAAATGATTATGTTTCTAGCTTCATTTTTGTCTGTTATTAATACAATATGGGCAATTATTAATGAAAAACAGATAAAACATGCCAAATATCACGTTTCCTGTAATAAGACAAAAATGGCTCGTCGCAGAGTTACGATAATGGTTTCATTCAATTCGGCATACAAAAATACATCAACGACCAAAATTTATGACATTTGGTCCTGTCTGTCTCTCACAATTACAAAATGAATGTCATTTCCAGCAAAATCAGCATACCATGCCATTTGATGGGTTTGTTCTGTGACAGCTGGTCCTTCTTTGTCCCACTAAGACGTGGTACCAAAATTTAAGAAATTTTTTACGCTTCAAATTCGAATATCTCGTGAACTAATAGTCCGATCTGAAAAATTTAAACTGCTTTTTACTCAGAACAACAATATCTTCAAAACCATATAAATCTTTTAACTCAAAACCCAATTTCAATTTTTCATGCGGCATTGCTACGTTTAGCCCAGACAATGCGAGGAAATACTTTTCTGTCAAATTCTCGTGCACTTTGAAGTATCCCTTCACACTGAGAAAATCTAACACGATCACTCGTGCACGGTATAGTATCCCTTCACATTGTTGAGTTACTAAGACCTACAATGAATAATACCAGGGGGTGGGGGTGAAAGTCAGTTTCACCGATTTAGGGAAAAGGTCGCCATTTTGAACAAATCGGAATCCAAGTCGCAAAATCTTCACATTCGACAGATATTAAATACTCACCATCTCGAGCAGTTCCCATAAGTTCATCGAGCATTGCTCTAACTTGATCATGTGCCGTCATGTTGGCAGGTTAAAACAGGCGATCAAAGCCCTGAATTCTTATTTTTTGACACCAGTATTTTCTTCAACTATCAGTACCATCACATCACGGCCATCCAACGTAGCAATATGGCGGATTGCTCGCTCACGGCCTGAAAAGGAATAAATATTTTCTCCTAAACGAGAATACCATTTTCAAACCAGTGTATTCGAAATCTCGGCGTTTCAAGATACCGGTTCAGTTTCATGGCTGTGACTTTCGGTTTCTTTCTGTCTTTCTTTCACCCCCCATTCTCCCCACCACCACCACCCCCCCCCTTTTTTTTTTTTTTTTTAATGTTCTCTAAAATGTCACTTTAAATAAAGAGTAAGAAGGCAGATCACATGCCGGTTGTCTGGCTATTTTGGCAAAGCTGTGGACTCAAGATAATTCAACATCGCAACTCGCCACAACATAAAAACTGCAAGGCGGGCTGTTCCGAGTTCGCTACTTATCTTCATGCTCCAAATAATTTTGCCGAATTTCGGGTGGTGTCAACTTAGTTTTTATTTCATTTGTGTGTGTTGTTTTTTTGTTTTTTGTTTATCTGTTTGTTTGTTTTGCCCGCTTCCATTTCAAAACTTTGCCAGCACATAGGGTTTTGCGCAAGCTGCAAGGAATGTCAGTGCCAGACCTATCACTGATTGGTATACTTTGGTAGAGTGCATGTAGAATTATCCTAGCGTATCGAGTCTTCTTCTTTTTCTTCTTCTTTCTTGGAACATCCACCATCATCGTTTTGATGGTTCTGATGTGTATAGAAACTAGGGGTTTCCGCTGGCTATGATGCTGGTATGTAGAACTGGCTTTGGGGGTGGGGTGGTGGTGGTAGAGGATGGGGGAGTGGGGGAGGGGGGGGCTGGCTGGTCAGATTCGAGACTTGAAGCACTCCACCGAGGCTGAAGAGATAACCTCGGAGGGCAGTCCCTGACAGTCCTCGGGAAGAATGAGTATTTCCTGTAGTTCGTTTTACAGGCAGGGAGGAGATACGTCTCCCTGTGTGACTGTCTTGTCGACCGTGCTGGGGTGTTTGGTGTGGGCCTGAATGAGGTGTTGATGCTGACCTCTTCTCGATGGTATTTGAAGAAGGTGGTCAGCCTTGCTATTCTTCTTCTGTCTGCTAGGGTGGACCACTGTAAATATGTCAGCATGGAATCGACACTTGAAGTGTGACGGTGGCGGTTCACAACCCGTCGAGCTGCACGGCGTTGGACCTTCTCAATGTTTTGGATGTTTTTAGCAGTGTAGGGGTCCCAGACAGGTGAGGCATATTCTAAAGTGGGACGAACCAGGGCTTTGTAGGCTGTTTCCTTGATGTTGATGGAACCCACTCTCAGGTTTCGCCTGAGAAAATCTAAGGTCTTGTTTGCCCTGTTTGTCATGTTGGAGATGTGGGTGTCCCAGCTGAGGTCTTGGGAGATGGTGACCCCCAGGTACTTTGTCTCCTCTACTCTTTTGAGATTTTGGCCGTGGAGATGGTATGTGCCAGTCAGTGTGTTTCTCTTCCTGGAGATATGGAGGGCTTGGCACTTGTCAGG
The DNA here is from genome assembly GCA_030674185.1 of Monoplex corrugatus. Lineage (NCBI taxonomy): Eukaryota > Metazoa > Mollusca > Gastropoda > Littorinimorpha > Ranellidae > Monoplex > Monoplex corrugatus. The sequence continues at coordinate 72,567,746 of CM060305.1, forward strand.
GTGGAAAGACATCCTCCATTTAGTTTCCCTCAAGAACACACATAAACTTGTATATATGCAACACTTTACTAACTTTACTTTATGCCTTCGCTTCAATGTACCAAGAGGTTTAACAGTTGCAGTAGGATCAGTGCTGAAGCTGACAGTTTCAGTTTCAGTTTCTCAAGATAACGTCTCCGCGCCCGGAACGAATCCCATATGCACTAACATCACAGGTGCCATGTGATGGAGAAAATCCAGAATGATCACGGCACAAGCCTTAAGCTTGCACATAAACTGATGAGATGGCCAGGTCCTGAGATCCTACCTAGATAGTTCCATAACCCTGAGGTCGTACGGGAGCTTGGTGGCAGTGACCTCAACTTTTCCTGGGGCCACCATTATGACAGCGGCGCCCAACCCCTATCCCTCGCTTCATATTTACATTTTTTATAACCAAGACTTCAGAAAGGAAAGAAGGCTAATTGGTATTCAAGGGGTGGGACCTGGGAAATCAACTTATCTCTCCAATATTTTATACCAAGGCAGCGGGGTAATGCCCTGCTCTTCACGAATTTCAACTGCCGTGGGATCTTTAGCGTGCGCAGCCAGAAGGCACACGGGTCTGACTCGTTTTTCGTTCCCTTCAGAAGAACTCTACGTTCCGTTGGATTTTCCAGTCAAACTGAGGAGAAAAATCGAGGCCTGTACGAGATGTGAACCCTGGAACTTCTGTCTTAGTTATTGGCAGGCGAACGTCTGAACCATTCTGCCACTCTTCTCCATGAAGCTTGACAATCTACAGCTAGATGGGAAGCCTGACGTAGAGTCAGATTGTAGATGTGGAGTGTACCTGCCACTCTGTATCCAGGACAGTGTTCCACCTGGTGGGTAAAAGGCCATGCAGCCAGCCCCTGTATGGTACCACATGTGTTTTCAGGACCTTAATATCTCCTCGTGTTTGTCGCCAGGCATGCTTGAGTCTTCCTCTCACCTGAACATCTTCCTTCTGACGTCCAATGAAGGACAGTCCAGGCGATGTTATCCTGTCCTCTTTGACTAATGTACCCAATCATCTCCCTCATCTTCCATGATGGTAGTGCCGATGTTTTCTTGATTCCATAGGACATGTAATTGTTGGTTGGAGATGGTGTTGGGCCAGAAGACTTGCATGGTTCTTTGGAGGTTCTTTGTGTGGAAGACTGATAGCTTTGCAACGTCACTTTCTATCATCTTCCAGCATTCTGAACCGTAGAGTGGATAGGACACTGTTATGGAACAGTTCCAGCTTGGTGTTGGCGACCTTCACGCATTATTCAGTTTTCTGAAGATGTTTCTGATTTGCTGAGACAGCTTTTGAGTCTGACAGTTCTGCCTAGGTGACCTCTTCAGATGTTCAGCGCCATCACCTTTGTTTTCTTCTGGCTGATATGTAGGCCTACTTGTGCACTGATGTTCAGTCGAAGTGTTTTCTACTGCATGTTCTGGCGAGAGTGGGAGACTAGTACCAACTTTTCTGTAAACTAAAGATCTTCCAGTCTTGAAAAATCATTTCATCTGATGCCTCTTGGTTGGTCCTCAATCATTCATCTCATCACCCAGCATATCACCAAGTGCATGGCCATGTTGAAAGGCAGTGCTGACATATCACTTTCTTGCCATACACTTATTTTTACTTCGAAATTGAGTTCATTGTACAAGTGAAATTAGCATAAAAGCTCTTCATCACTGGGAGTCTCTCTGCTGTGGGATCCCGTATGCTTGGAGTTTACGCCATACACTGCCCTATGTTTGCAGTCAAAAGCCTTCCAAAGTACAAAAAGTTAATGTGGAGCTGTTTCTGCCTTTCTGTGCATTGTTCGATGATATTTCACAAGATGAATATTTTGTAAGCACGTACTCTGCCTGTCTGGAAACTTGCCTGCTTGCTACTGAGTTGTATGTCATACTGCATCTGAGATTCGTTGAATGATGCTTTTGTCAGGATTTTGCATGGAATTAACAAAGGTGTGATTTCACGCCAATTACTGTAGTTACTCAGGGCACCTTTTTTTAAAAAAAATCTTCACGATAGTACTTTTTGTTCATTCGTTTGGTGTTTCCTTTCTCTCCCATACAGTTGTAAGGAGTGGCGAAGCATTCCGGTTGCTAGTTCTGGATCTGTTTTGATTAACTCGGTGCTCAGGTTGTCCTGTCTTCGAGGCTTTTCTATATTGAGCGATCTGATGGCTCAGATTATTTCTTCCTTCTCTTGTGGTTGATATCAATGTTGAGGTCAGTCTCTGCTTCCTGTATGTTGTTAGTTTCTGAAGTGCTCAGCCCATATAGCCTCCATTGTAAGGGTTTGACGTTGTGGGAATATCTACTGAACGTAATTGGTAGGTTATTTACGGATTCGTTTGCCAATGTTTAAAATGTATCGCGAAGGAACGCAGGTCATTCCCCTTCCCCCAACCATCCTAGCAGCTAAGAGGGTTGAAATCTGTGAAACAGGGGGAATGAGATGCTCAATGGTTGTACGTGGACATGTCTGAGAAGAAAATAAAATAATAATACCGAGGTGCGTAATATTAGACTAAATATGTTTAAAAAGAGAGAGAAAATGAGAGAGAGAAAATGAGAGAGAGAAAGAGAGAGAGAGAGAGAGAGAGAGAGAGAGAGAGAGAGAGAGAGAGAGAGTGCTTCACACAGTTCTTCATAAATCCAACTAAATAGTACCAGTGATAAGTTACTGTAATATGACACTGTGGAATCAGAAGACTTTTTCTTCTTTCTTTCTTTGTTTCTTTTTTTCTATTCTTCTTCTTCTTTTTTTTCTTTTTTTTTTTGACTTTTCGTTTACCTATGTTTAATTCTTTTGGTTTCATTTCATGGTGATTTAACAGTCACAGTGGCAAAGCTGCTTGTAGATCCTTTGGGCCGTGATCTTACTGACGGGAAAAGAAAACAACAACAAGAACCAAAATGAAATAAGATAAGATAAAATGAAGTAAAATGAAATGAAATTTAAATAAAATAAAATAAAATAAAATAAAAACGAACTACCATAAACAGTAACAATAATCTAGATAAGGCGGCTGGTTGAGTCTTCTGTTTCAGTTTATGATGATAATGTCTCTGTGCTCAGAATAAATTCCATTTTAATAACACATAATAACCATGTCTTACCAGTGCATAAGCTCAGCTAACGCGAAACACCATACCAACTACAAAATATTCGACGATTTGGTCGAGAAATCGGTGAAAGGACGTCCACCACCAGATGTCGCTGTCGATCCTACTCATCTATCCCGATACCGGTTCCGATTCGAGTGATGCTCTTCCTCTTTTGCTCAGAACTCCTGAGCGTCAACCAAAGGCATTATAAAAATAGACCGCTGGCGTGGTCACGTGACCAGTGCCGATCTAATTGACTCTGCTGCCTTATCGAGAGAGAGAGTGTTTCACACAGCTAACTTGACACGAAAGTGGTGCTTGCTTGCGTTGTTGTTGGGCGTACGCTGTGGTAGCTCGAAGTAAGAGGATGAGCACTGACTGACTCAAGCAAATGTTGGAGTGATGGTGTCAGTGTATTAGTTTCCCCTTCCCAATCTTCGTGAAAAAACAAACAAACAAAAAACAAAACAAAAAACTAGCCCAAATAAAACAAACAAAAAACAAAACAAAACAAAACAAAAACAAACAAAAAAACCCCCACCAAAACAAAACAAAACAAACATACGAACAACCCCCACCCCAAAAAACAAAACAAAACAAAACAAAAAAAACGCACGCACACACACACACACACAGAGTGTGTGAGTGACTCACTTAGATATGTTGGTTATAAATCTATTTCAACATGTTTTTAAAATCAGTTTATGTGTTTTTAGTTGAGAATTAGTAGTAGTCTACATATGACTGAACAATTTGCTTTCTGTTTTCTTTCCAAAAACCACTATGCATTGCTAAATATATCTAAATACTGCTCCCTCTGTCTGTCTGTCTCTCTAAAAATGCAGGGAAGATGAAATGCATTTTTCTTTTCAGTGTGGTGGTTCCAAGATGGAAATAATTTTGCAATATTCTCACCAAGCAGATCTATGTGAACTTAGCCTTTTCCTTATTGAGTGAAGATGATGACTATTATTCTTCTCCTCGCAAAACTGGTCCTTTGCTGTTTTGAAATGTAAAAGTAAAAGCTTAACCAACAATACATATGTTGTCTCTTTGGGCAAATTATTTGAAATGTGCGTTATAAACGATTAAGTATTATTCACATATCTCGACAAAAGCACTGGACTATTCCATAATTTGATGGATTTAAGTTAGTACAAATATTAAGAACGTATTTGATGCAGTTGCCTATGAGTAGTGTGTGAGTGTGTGTGTGTGTGTGTGTGGGAGGGGTTACATGGTCATGTGCACATTTATGCCCCCTCTGATATTTGTAGGTAAATTATATACATGTTTAGATGCATTAGAATCTAGATTTGATCAGCCAAACAAGCTGCATATTATTGACATATGATGTGACATGAATTTATGTCAATTATCCTCTATGAGGATGCCAGGGCTTCTTCAGTATAAATGATATCCTCTCCTTTTGGAAATCTTTTTGAAATCCTGCAGCTAGAAGAGCTGAATTTCCTCTTTTCTGTCATTCTGTCTAATTCTACCTTGTTCCTTTGCTATATATCATCTCTTTCTTGTCCATTCATCTGTGAATGTTCTACAAAGCCTTACATGCTTTCTATTCGGATTGATGATTGGGTCCATTCATCTGTGAATGTTCTACAAAGCTTTACATGCTTTCTATTCCGATTGATGATTGGTTAGGCCTACACATATTAACTGCATTTTTGGCTCTGAGGAAATATGATGTGCAAGAACAATTTCAGGTAATCTAAGCCAGCTTCTTTTAGTGAATGAATTTTGTTAAAAAATGTGTCCAGGTTTGGTTATTCTCTTTTTATTAAACACCTGATGATAAATCAAAGAGAATGGTTAATGCCACGATATATCCTTAGATTATGTGGACAGATGCATTGATATTCATGTGCTTAATTTTTCTTCTCAGATTTTTTTCTTCAGGGTCATTGAGATTTTATGAGATGGTTATAACCCTGATATGGCTCTGCACAGTCAGCTGGGCTTTATGATAATAATGATAATAATGATGATGATGATGATAATAATAATATTATTATTATTAGCAGCAGTAATAATAATAATAATACTAATTGTTACGCTTGCTGAGGCCTAAACTATTGAGTAATAGACAGAGAGACAGACCTACTCACAATCATACAACACAGCACCTAGCTCACACTTCCACACGAATTTGTTTACTAACACACACGCACACATTCTCACTCACACAATATTTCAACGTTTCTCCATTGTGAGTCCATATCCCCAACAATGGCAACCACTAGTTCATGTCAGCTGACCCATATTGTCCACAATTCAAAACGTCTTATGGGTAAAAAGCACTGCTGACGAAAATGCAGGCGAACAGGGATCCCACCAATGAAGACAATGGCAGCCACTGGCTCATATTGGCTGACCCACACCGTCCACAATTTAGAGATGTCTTATGGAAATAGCACTGCTGCCAACGGCTGGCAGTCGGCAGCACCTCACGGCAACATGGACGATAAGGGATGAAATGAAGGGAGGCAATCTTCACAATACCAAAAGATGCTCAATAACAAAGACGACAGAGCTGGGACTACAAGACAAGACTACAACACTAAGCACCTCCATCCCACACCATCTGGGGATGATGAGATATCTCTCAGAGGTACAAGTTGATGTGGATACATGGGCCGTAATGTTCTAAGGCATCAAACCTAACCATAACGTTCACTTCATCTGTCTGAGATAGAAATGACTTCTTCTACTCTTCCCCTAACTCCTGCTAGGAGAGCTGAAACCGGAGTGACAAACTTGACCATACGGACAACACTACAGTTGTTTTGTTTCGAACACTATTCACATTCAAACTTCAGCGAAACACAAGCTCTGTGCCCCAAACGTGAAAATTGCATCCCACATGAAAACTGCCTTTTTCACGAAAACTGCCTCCTTACACTGAATGCTCCTCACATGAAAAAAAAACAAACAACAACACCCCCCCCCAAAAAAAAACCCACACCAAACACTTCCTTCCCTATATTGCCAGTCTGCAACCTTGCTTTACCACACTGAATCTTATCCGTTCCTTTATTATCTTAGTACACCAGCTGATCCGGCCATGACAATAATGATAATAACATGATAATGATAATGATGATGATGATGATGATAATGATAACATCTTGGTTCATATGTCTGTAACTGAAACTTGCCATTGTCAGTGTTATTGTTATTTTCAAATCAGATCCCCATTTTGTTTGGGCTGAATACTTGTAAAGACATTAAATCATGAAACTGTCAAATCAGATCCCCATTTTGTTTGGACTAAATACTTTTAAAGACATTAAATCATGAAACTGTCAAATTGTCAACATTCTCTCACACACATTGGCAGGAAGAAAGTCATATCACTTGTTCTTCACAAATTACTTTATACTTTCATTTTGTGTGATTCCAGTTTTATTTTAGTGTCATTTGGTAATTTTGAGTCATTTCCTTTTCGCCATGATAACCAGCGATGCCTCATCATTAGTAGTCATTTTATTTAGTTGGTTAAATTGTATTTTCAGGATCTAGTCTCAGCCTTTAACCAACTGTTACTGTTATTTTTGTTTAAAGCTCAGCTGACTGTGTAAAGTAGTATCTGGGGTATAACCGTTTCAAAACATACACAATACTTCAACAGGAAAAAAAAAGGAAAAGAAAACAAGTACACATATCAATGCATTTCACACACATAATCTATGGAGATGCCCCTGGTGCTGACCACTACAACCAATTTATCACACAGGAGATTTCAAAAACATATCTGAGTGAAAACTTAAACATAACTACGGACAGTATTAAATAAGATGTCTATTAGTTGGCAAAAAGAAATGACATAAAAGCAAAACCAGGAAACATACAAAATGAAAGTATAAGGTCATTTGTGAAGAACAAGAGAGAGGGGGGTGGAGAGAGAGAGAGAGAGAGAGAGAGAGAGAGAGAGAGAAGGAGAGAGAGAGAGAGAGAGAGAAGAGAGAGAGAGAGAGAGGAGAGTTAATAAAAACAAATACATTATTCTGGAATTTATACTATTTATTGCACAGTAAAAAAATCTTAAAATGAATACCACCAATCAGTACACATAATCAATGATTGCAGACATTTCTTATCTTCAAGAACAAAAGTTTTATGGTACTGTTGAAATGTGTGGCAAGCTTACAAAATATCACATGTAATGGCTAGCGCTCAACAAATCGAGGAAAACGACTCTGACAAACAGATTTTCACTAAGGTAAGAGAGAAAGAAAAGAAACAAGTAACATTGACAAAATAGTCATAAAACACACCATTACATTCACGATCAAAGATGAATTGACAAACACCACATATCAAACTGACAACAAAACAAAGAACAACAACCAATCAACCAACCCCCCCCAAAAACCCCAACAACTAACTGTCCAAACAATTAAGTCATGCAAACTCTTTTCTTAACTCAACCTTTTCCACTCATTTAAAACAATTACCATGTCACATCATTTTCTGTCAATGTGTAAAGCTTTAAGTTAAGTCCCTGTTGAGCAAAACAATTTGCAAATTTGTGTAGAATGTAAGAATCTATCCGCAAAAGAAAACGAAAAACAAGATAACAGAGAAACAAACAACAACAAAAGAAAAAGAGAGCCAAAAAACAAATAAAAAAAAACCAACAGAAAAAGACAAAACAAATCATGGAAAAACCCAAACCAAGTAAGCAAACAATAACTTATTGGATCAAACCAAAACGATGAACAGATCAGAACAATTAAAAGACATACAAACGACAACAAAACATTCCAAACAACATTGAAAATAACAGATTGTAATATTGATGTGCAGTAATGTAAAAATTGATGTACGCAAATGGAAACCATAGAACACACACATACCCTGAACACAGTCAAAACAGATGAACCACATTAATCACCACTTTGTTTCACCATCTTAAACCCTCATTATAACTTTAAAAAAATAAGCCCAAGTCAACTAGCTTAGCAAATTGGCTTTTTTGTTTTTCTAAAGAAATCTCTGCCAAGCTAAATGTTTGACCAAACTTTAATTCAAGCCAGTCCACAATAAACCAAATAAATAAATCCCAGCTGAAGCTTTATATACATACATACGTATCTCTTTATTCTTCATTACCAAAACTATATGTGGGTAATGCTTATTACAATCATGCATCTGGAACTTTGCACTGGCTAGACCTATGTCCCAATTTGGACAAAGATCAATCCATTTACAGCCTAGAAATCTTGCTGAAATATCTGCTTGACATATGAACACACAAAACATACAGCCTCACTTTTTGTGGATACAAATCAATCTGTCTCCTAAAACACAAAGCTTTGCTTTTTGTCGATTCAAATCAACTTGTTTCCTGGTTCAATACTTAAGAAAACAAATGAATAAATAAATGCTTGAAACAAATATGCAAACAAAAAACAAAAGAGAAACTATAAATTACAAATATGTTCATAGACAAAAACATCGTAAGTGTGTAGGACTGGGCAACAGTAATAGAATCAATCATCTATACACAATATTTCATCTTCAAAACACTCGGATATAACAACACCCATCAATATCACATTGACAAAAGAAGAAGAAAGTGGCAAAACATTTCTGTTATATATCTAAAATAGGCATTAATAATAATGAATATACAAATATTTCATACACACAAAATCAGGATATAAAGTGCACAAATAAACATGCACAAAACAGATATCATCACTGACATAAAGTAAAAATGTTGAGATGGCAAAAAAAGTATATGCAAAACGAATCAAGATCTGTTTTTCAGATCAATGTTTTATAAGAATTGCACTGTGTCTTTTCCGTCAGCTCTGGCAGTAAATGAAGTACTACAGATGACAAACACTTTTGGCGGAATGCAGCATGCATGTACATACATACGGAATGGTTCTTAACGTGGCTGTGCTGTTTTATGGGCAGCAGAATTAGAAAAAAAAAGAAAAACCAAAATAAACATTATGCAAAGTTTATGTTTAAAAAGTTAAATGAAAAACTAGTCCATTTACTGTTAACAACAGGAATCCAATGCCTTTAATCACATGAACTAGAGTCAGCTAGACTTAATGTAAACATAAAATGTATTGTAAGCTCTCTGCTGGTATTCAAATATATCTGTAGGGATAGCATCAGGTACAATTCAAAGTGAATGAAATCATATTATAGGTAACTTAAACATACCTACTGTTCTGAGATAAAGCAGACATAGGACAATGGTGTGATGTACTCAATGCTATAAGTTTATGAAAGTGAGAAACTTGCTCACACTAAGTTTCAGAAAAACTTAATACATTTTATTTGAACAAACACTCAGAGGTAATATTTTGTTTGAACAAACACTCAAACGTAATCTTTTTTGATGAAAACATTTTTCTCTTGCAATTATTTCTGTATATAATATCCTATTATATCAAAGTCGTCTTTTTACTCTTTTCTGTAATAAAACATCTGCTGTATTAAACAAACAATAAACAGAGCAAATAATATGGAAGTAAATTCAACAAATATACACTGGTTTTGTGTTGTACACTGTGTTCCATGCACTATAGTCTTTGAGTAATTATGTTGTACACTGTACTCCATGCACAATATACAGTGTCTTTGATTTGTATGCAACAAATAATAAAACAAATCACAACTCCTTCTGGAAACACAGAATTCTTCTTTGTTCACCAGAAAATATGTCAAATGATTTACAAAAGGCATCACCACCCTTCTTCACTTCAGTCTGTACTGATCAGCAGATCTCCACCAACACCGGAACTGTTAGTTCCTGGTTCTCCACCCAATCGCTCTCCTTCCTCCTCTTCTTCCTCCTCATCCTGTCCATCGTTAAACTGTCCTGAAGTGTCATAAGTGAAAGTACCCCGAGTCAAGTCCACTTCGATGGGGAATACCACAGCCCCTGCCATCACCTCGTGGCAGTCTGTGTGGTACTTGGACATAGCGGACACAAACTTCTGCAGCTGGAACACTATGTCTTGCACTGCAAAATCAAATATATATTCAGTTTGTGTTATTCAGTCATACTTTAATGAGTGAGTGAGAGGGGGCAGGAGGAGAGAGAGAGAGAGAGAGAGAGAGAGAGAGAGAGAGGAGAGAGAGAGAGAGAGAGAGAGAGAGAGAGAGAGAGAGAAAGAGAGAGAGAGAGAGAGAGACAGACACAGAAACAGACAGATAGAAAGAAAGAAAAAGAGAGAGAGAGATTTTTGTGTGTGTGTGTGTGTGTGTGTGTGTGTGTGTGTGTGTGTGTGTGTGTGTGTGTGTGATGTGTGTGTGTGTGTGTGTGGGTGGTGTGTGTGTGTGTGTACATGCATGCATGCGTCTGTTGTGTTAAAATGTGTTTATGTTTTACTGGAGACTGATTTCACGCACATGAACATTAAAATCATTATACTCAATGCTGAAAAGAACTACGAGTTAAAAAGAACACTAGAACCAGCAAGTCTTTAGTTTTACTCTTGCTGAACTCTTTTTAGGTAGCATCTTTTTAAGTAAACAAGTCATTTTAAAGACAAACTGTGTGTACTCAATTTTGTTAGATATTTTTTGTTTGTCTGTTATCGATGCCACCATGAAAAAGGTATTATATCTTACATAATAATAACATAAATAACTGGTTTATTGTACTTGATCCATCTCTTTCTGTGTATGTGTGCATGGGCATGCATACAAGCAACTTCTTGTCAACAAGTCACGGTGTGTGTGTTAAACCAGGAGACACATGGACTCTTAAATCATTCATTGTACATTTCCTCACCATGCTTTTGATCCAACAGTTCCATCTTGACCAGAACATCAGAACGCATCTTGGCAAACCTGGTCCTTGCCTCTTGTCTGCATCGAAGGACTAACCTACAATGGACCAAAAGCAATTGCTATTTCACCAAACAATGATAAAGTGTAAGCATGAACCAGGCACTTGCACACAGTTTAAGCCACACACACACACACGCACACACATACACATGCACGCGCGAGTGTGCGCACACACACACACACACACACATTAATCTACAATTCAGGAAGGTTACAGGCATCAGTTCATCTGAGGGCAATCGAATACACTAACTCTCACATCAGATGAATGACAGGAAAAAATATCAAATAAACATGTAAAACATGAGCAGGGTATTTCAGCATAGTTAAAACCTTGCATAGCCTAACTTGTAATCTTTTCAAGCTTTATGTTTAGTCCTTTTCAACTGTAATCATTATTGTTCTTCAAAAATATGGCACACACAAAGTAACATTTATAATAAAAGATGACGGGAAAATAATCACAAAAGAAAACACAGTAACCAGTTCTTTAATCGCTCGGATAAGCAAGAAATCAATCAAACAAGCACATTGCATACCAAATGGTAAATCAAGCAGGATAAACCAAGTGTCTTCCAATGTTCCTTTAAACACAAATAACAAGAAAAATAACAGCAATAACAACAACAAAAATATTAACAATAATGATAATAACCTGTACTCATAATTGCCAGTCTCCACACGGTATAAAGGTTCCTGCAGGGCAGCATAACTGTACTCTTCATCATCTAGCTCCTTCACTTTAAGACAGTATGACTGTAACAACACACAGCATCCAGCTCAGTTTTCCATGGCAAAGATTTTAAGAAAATATACTGTAATTTAGTGTAAACTCCATTTTTGGTTAACATCACATGTACAACCCCCTATCTCATTCTTTTTTACATGACTTGAAGTATGTGTCTGAAAACATACAGAAAATTTGCTAAGGTCTATGCTATATCAGCAGATGTCCTTCACGCACAAGTGTGACAACTACCACTGTAATACGCAGTGCTGTTCAAAGTATTCATAATCAAAAATAGTGGCAGAAGCAACCTTACACTACAATATTTATATGTAAAATAATAAATTGCAAAGGCACTTACCCAGTGAATCTTAGCATGTGGGAAATGCTAGCAACAAGTCTAAGAACACAGGAGAAAAGTCAATTTTTTTTCTTTCTTCACTAATTCCGTCTTATCAGATGACAAACTTCTTATCTTCATTTATATCACACAACTATGACTGACTACAAATGCTCACCAAATACTCAAATTTGGCATCAAGGTACTTCTTTATGGTAAGTCGAGTGTCCGGTACAGCTTTGTGGAGAAAGGTGTTGAGGTCTGAAATCATGGGCTTCAAAGTTTTCAGCATACGTATAGCAAACTTCTCCATGCTGCGATGTGCTTCACCAAATACAGAGAAGGCTTCACTAGCAGCAGGCTGTGGCTCTCGCACACCAATGGAGGAAAACACCTCTCCAAATGCTGCAATCATGGTGGTGCAGTGGATCAAAAACTTGAATGATAAACACAGCAAAACACACACACACACACACACACACACACACACACACACACGTACGTCTGGAAAGGTGACTAAAAATGCGGGTGGGGCAGTGGAAAAGAAACAGACCACATCTGAAGATATACAGAAAGAGGTGACAGTCAGATTTGTTGTTATTGTTGTTTAAAACCCAGCCAACTGAGCAGAGCCATATCAGGGCATAGCTGCTTCAAAACATACAAAACTTCAAAAGTAAAAAAAACAACAGAATATTAAGTACACATATCAATGCATTCGCACACATAATCTAAGGACATGCCTCCAGCGTTGACCACTCCGTCCAATTTATCGTACAGGGGTTTTAAAAAAATACCAGAATACAAATTCAAGCATACCTAAGGACACCAAAACATATACAAAAACAGGCATTACCTAAAATTGCTTCCGCATATCTCACCTCACTAGAGCCAAAAATGCACTCAATACATGTATCCAATTATCAATCTTAAGAGAAAGTATGTAAGACTTTATTGAACACATACAGGTAAATGGCAGAAAATGATAGGAAGAAATGACAGAAAGCAAAGGAACAAGGCAGAAACAAAGAGAGTGACAGAAAAGAGGAAATTTCAAGCGCAAAATTTCCAGAAGTGGGGATACTATTTATACTGAAAGAGCCCCCGGCATCCCCATGGGGTTGACAGTCAGACTGAAAATGATCCAATATCATACTCATCCTCTACACAGGAACTCCAAAAGCAGACATGTAGACAGAAGCCAGAGTTTTTAGCTCTATGTGCAAGAATGACATGCTTTTAACAGCACTTTTATTCCAACAGGCAAATATATTTACATTTTACCATGATAGATTGAATATGTAGTGGACTGACATCAGCTCAACTGCTTTCCTTTTATGTGTACTGTGATTCTATAATGGTGTGCTTTCTCTGTGTGTGTGTTTCACTGTTTGTGTAGGGCTGGGACTGGGGGTGGGTGGGAGATGACAGGGGTTGTGGTTTTCCAATGCATAGCCCTATGGCATATGCCATGATTACTGGTTGCTGTATGTTGTAGATGATTTGATTTGCTGAAGCATCTTTATTTTTATTTAGTTTATGATAGATTTGTGATTGTGTTTTAAGTAGGCTACAAGATGACATACATGTAATGCAAGTCCATGTATGCAAATTTCCATTTCCTAATCCAGACTAATAAAGTAGTATCAAATTGAATGGTACTGAAAAAGCAATAAATTCTGGCAAATCAACAATACTGTAGTGCTCTCCATTTACATGTTAAAAAGGGTGATCTCTGATTGCATATCTCAACCATCAAAATATGATATCAGGTCTTCATACAGCATACTCATTCTCACAAACACTAATAATCCCACCGAGCTATCTGAAGTTTCTCCAATAAATTTACCCACCTTCTACTTGTAAGCAAATATTCATTACGGCTGTATTTAATGTCTGTTAAGCAATACAGGATTTCTTTTTTAAACAGCAGTGAAATTCTGTCACATATGTTTTCTAAACTGCCATGCAATCTAATATTCCAAAGCAAGATATTCAATATATACCTAATTTCCAATTGTCCATATCATTAAACACACATTATCACAGCACCCCACACCAGCTACCACTCAACTAAAATGTTTATAATATCACTATTAATGTACTTTATAAACAGAAATGCAAATTACCTTTGTGAGACTGTGATAGCTCAAAGATGGCTTTCAGTAGTTTTTTGGTGTGGCCAATCAAACCATTATACATCTCTGCAGTCTTTTCCATTTCTTCCAACTTCTTCAACAGCCCATCTGAAATCATATAAAGTTATGTATGAACTGACTGAACTCATAAACTCATAATCTGAGAGGCTAAACTATTTCTACTATTTCTAAGCACATTTTTGAAAGAATTCATGCTTAGTATTTCAGCGACATGTATACCATGTCAAAGACAAACACACTTCAAAGTAACATATTTCTTTTTCAGTTTACAATTTTAAAACAAATATTTATAAGACCATGATTTTTGTGAAAACCTGAGCAATTCCCTGTTGAAAACTAGTCTTGAGATTAGTTAAACAGCCAAACCATATGATTTAAAAAGAGAATCTCCCAAGGTTTGTTTTTCAAGACAAACACAAAAATTAACAAAACACAGATTCCCTCAAACACACACACACACAGCACACACACACACATACATTCAAACACACATGTACAAGAGTGACCACATGCACTACCGTACACAGACACAAAAACAAGAATTCAACCCATATTGGAACTAAAAGAGAATTTACCATTGCACAGAATGGCACGACTGAGACCAAGCGCATCTGCTGTGTTGGAGTTCATGTTTTCAACCACCTTGTGCTTCACCTTTTTCAGCACTGTTGATAAAACAAACAAAAAAAGCATATTACAATTAAAATATCTACAAACGGTTCAACAAACAAACTTGTTTCATGTCATATTATTGTAGTACATAACTGTTTTTCAGGAGAAGCTGCTGTCAGCAAAGATGGGTGAAAAAGAGTTCCTATATTCAAAAGCTTATATGTACTCAACAACAAAAAAATGCTCAATGACAAAACATTCATCTCTTTCTTGAAACAAGATTGAAGTCATCAGCTTTAACACATAAGCATTTCACAAACTAGACTCGACCACCACCACCCTCCCCTCCCCGGACTATTCAGACCAACAAATACACCTTGTGGAATTGACTATACATATCAAGAAAAATGTTCTTGCACATATCTGATTTCAGTTTCCTCAAAACATTTTTTAGTAATCAAATTTTTTGTTTGTTTGTTTGTAAACTAATCCATTTATTGACTTGTATGACAATTTAGTAATGCCACCATAAACAAAAACAACTGCCTGTAATCTAAGAACACAGAAAGCATGTTCTATTTACCCCTCATATTTTTCCCTCTTAAAAGGCAAGATTTCCCCCCCTTTTTCTGATACAGCAAAACAAATATCACCTACAACAGTTAAGCATATACATGTGGTGTACTGCATGTGTTACTATATTATTGCATGTCTGTGATTGAATGCAGAACTGAAAATATATATACTGAATATAACTGAATATATTTTTGAAGTGTTTGGATTTCTTTTGTAGGCACACTGTGCAGACAATATGCTGCTACTCAGTCAGCATTCTCCCATCTTCAGTGGGCATCCATGCTGTGTTTGCATGTTTCCATTAATGTGCCTACTTGATATTCAGCATGTATACAGACATGAAAAGGGTTTAGGCTCTAACAGGTCTGCACATGAGCTGACCTGGGAAAACTGGCAAAATCTCCACCTTTCACTAACCAAGTGGGAGGTACGCAGGCAGGAGCAAACCCCAGACCTTCTGACTGGATGTATGACATTCTACCCACTTGACTATCGTGCCCGTCATCAAGAATATGAGTGGTGACAAGTGATAGCAGATGATTTAAACTGGCTTTTATATTTATGGTATCACTGATCAGTCTTTTAAAAGAGTGTATTCATGGTCACACTTTACACCTTCTCCCCCCCTTCTCACTGACAAAGAGATTAAATCAAAATGAAAGTAGAAAGGTGGTAGAACACAATTTAATATGGTTGTGTATTATAAAAAAAGTAGACAGAAAAAACAAAACAAAAACTAAAGTTATGAGATAGATCTATGTAAAAGAATAAAAGATCTTTACTAGGTCTATATTAAAGAATAAAAGGTCTTTACCTATATCTAAAGTTTTGCCCTGTTTAGGGTCTGCATGCAGCTTGTTATAGTTGATTGTTACCTCTTGCTGAAACAACACAAACATATCATCACTGTTGAATGTTACCACAGCTGCAACAACATAAACATTTCATGTGTGTTGATTGTTACTGATGCTGTAACAACACAAACATTTCATCAGTTAATTGTCACCTGTTTACGCAACAATGCTAACATTTCATTATAGTTTACTGTCACATGTTGATGCAACAACACAACCATTTCATCATAATTATTGTTATTTCTTGCCACCCAAAACAACAAGGAACAAAAGGCATGCATACACAACTACAGGAGGAGAGATTGTTTAGCAATTTCAGCACCTGCCCAAGATGCAAGGTTCCAGGTTTAGTTACTGAATGGTCTTCCATATGATCTTCAATGAGAGTATGGGGATTTGTTTTTTCGATGAGATGATGAACAGGTTCACAGTCAGCATGCACCTAGCACGAAAAAAATAATCCCTAGTATCAAAAAAGATTTCTGGTAAAAATGTTGCAGATAAAAATGCACTTATGATAAGTAAACAAATACATAAGCAAACAAGGGGATTGAGGTGAAATAATCTTGCTGGGAAGAGCAATCTTAATTTCCCACAGCAAATTCATTTGTATGGAAAGAAAAGCACAGGAAAAAAGCCCGACACATTTAATACACAAATGATTCAAATACACACACACAAACACTGAAGAGGATGTAATGTATGTATACAAAACTGGAATGGGTATTTGTTCAAGTCTAATTCATTGCACTTGGACAGTTCTTAATGAGGACTGCGGAGTGTGCTCCACTCGAATTTGCAAGCAATGGCACAAAACTCTGTGTTCTGACAAAGTTTGAAATGGGAGGATGAGAACTGACATCATCAGAATGATTGGTACAAGATGGAACTAACAACCTAGTTTAAATGTGGAATGGAATTGAACTTGAGATATCAGATGCTGAGTGTAATCAACTGAGCCAGCCTGGTACATGTTTAAATATGTACACAAACACAGAAACATAAAACAAAACTAACATGCTGATTATACCTTCTAATATACATACACAGTGTCCCCACCTTAACAGACTGTATCAATCTGGCCACCTCCACCTTGGTGCGACCTTTAACAGACTGCCCATTGACTCCCACGATCTCATCTCCAGCTGCCAGATTACCATCCTTGGCTGCGGGTGTGTTGTCGAAGACTTGCACCACGTAGAGACAGGGACAGAGTGGGGCACCTCCCCCTATGCTGATGCCAATTAAATTCTGCGTGTCTTTCTTTAGGGTGACATGACCTGAAGTCACTGTCATTCCCCTGCAAATATAAACAGATTGGTTAATACAGACTCAGACTTAATTATCATCATCCAATGATAATGGCAGGATTTCTTTAGAATCCATTCATTAGTTTGCTGCCATACAAAATTGCTTATAAACAGACAAGAAATCTGTCAGTTGCCAATTTTAAATCTTCATTGTTTACTGAAATTAAGAGGGGGGGGGGCTATCGTACTCATTTACTTTCAAATTTTAGAAACTACATTCAGGTCTCTCTACCAACTTCTTCATGAACAAGGCCTATGAGCAAACCCAGTAGAGATCTACCCAGCTGTAAACATATGATAACTCTTTTTCAACACATTTTCATCCACAGACTGACACACACATGACACAAGAAAGGGTAATGAATCAGTCCATCTTCATGGATCTTTTTATTTTCAAACAAGACTTAAAAATTAAAACAAAACAAAAGGCATGCACAATTCAACAAAAGTAAAGTTACAAAAATAGCATAAATTTATGATTAATTCCTACTGCTTTCTGTCACACTTTATTACATCAACAAGAACAGCAATTAAATTATTTTTCACATATCTATAGTATTATTCCTACATTAAACATCAAATAAAAACTGAAATGTTGATAGACAATTATACAGTGTATGTTTGTAGTTTTGTATGTGTGTGTCTGATTCAGTGATTAATTGTGTGTGTGTGTGTGTGTGTGTGTGTGTGTGTGTGTGTGTGTGTGTGTGTGTTTGTGTGTTTGTGTGTGTGTGTGTGTGTGTGTGTGTGTATTTGTGTGTGCATGCGTGCATTTGTCTGTGTACTGGCATGTGTACTGGAGTGTGTGTGTGTTTTATGTGTGTGTGTGTGTGTGTGTGTGTGTGTGTGTGTGTGTGTGTGTGTGTGTATGTGTGTGTGTGAGGAGAGTGAGAAAGAAAGAGAGAGAGAGAGAGAGAGAGAGAGAGAGAGAGAGAGAGAGAGAGAGAGAGAGAGAGAGACAGACAGACAGACAGACAGACAGAGACAGAGTGACAGAGACGGTACGTAAGCCAAAATGTGTTATCATCCAAGAATGATTACATAATAAACGGTTACATGGAGATGGTTACCATATAAATAAGTTACATGGAGAGTGACGGTCACCATATAAATAATTTTTGATGCACTTATGTCGTTCAAAACCTGCGAACTGGATCCTCTTCCAGGTTCACTCTACTCTGACTGTCTCCCTACTCTCCTCCCATTCATCACTGACATCATCAACACTTCTCTTCAAACTGGAACTGTCCCAGATTCTTTCAAGTCTGCTATTGTTCACCCTCTCCTCAAGAAGTACAATTTAGACCCAAATGAACTGAAAAATTACCGGCCTATCTCTAATCTCTCTTTCTTGTCAAAACTCATCGAAAAAGTTGTCCTCAACCAGCTGAACTCTCACCTGTCTGCCAACAATCTCCTCAATCCTTTCCAGTCAGCCTACCGCCAATGCCATAGCACTGAAACTGCCCTGCTACACATTCTCAACAATCTCCTACTTGCAACTGATACTGGCAAAGTCTCTCTCCTCACACTCCTTGATCTGTCTGCAGCTTTTGATACCATTGATCATGGTATTCTCCTTTCTAGACTTCATCATACTTTTGGCATCTCTGACATTGCTCTGTCTTGGTTCACTTCATACCTATCAAACAGAAAACAAACCGTTCTCATCAATGGCACTTACTCTCAACCTGCATACCTGACCTGTGGTGTTCCACAAGGATCTGTCCTTGGCCCTGTTCTTTTCACTCTTTACACCTCCCCCCTGTCTACCATCATCAACTCCCACTCTATAAAACACCACTTCTATGCTGATGACACCCAACTTCAAGACAGTGACTCACCTGATAATATACAGCGCCTGTTGACTCGCACCACGGAGTGTTACTCAGACATTAAGAACTGGATGACGTTCAACAAACTTCAGCTTAATGACGACAAGACAGAAGCTATCCTCATTGGCACCCGTCAGAAACTTTCTCAGCTGCCTCCTCTTTCTCTCCCATTATGTAACACATCAGTCCCAATTTCTGATTCAGCTAAAAACCTTGGTGTCTGCATTGACTCTACCCTCTCCATGAACAACTTTGTTTCTCAAACTGCCAGATCCTGCTACTATCATCTCCATCATATAAGGCTGATCAGGAAGTATCTCTCTGTCGAAACAACTGCAAAACTCGTTCTCTCCTTCATAATGTCTCGCATTGACTATTGCAATTCACTCCTGTCTGGTCTTCCTGCCTCCACCATTCACATCCTACAGCGCATTCAAAACAATGCTGTACGCCTTGTACTCAAAAAGAAAAAAGCTGACCACATATCTCCTCTCCTGGCACAACTTCACTGGCTCCCTGTATCAAAGCGCATACAGTACAAACTAGACACCATGTGCTACAAAAGCCTCAATAACGCAGCCCCCGATTACCTGCCAAGCCTACTTGAGATCTATGTTCCCTCACGTACCCTCCGCTCTGCCGCCGATCCTCTGACTTTTCGCTTTCCACGCACTAAGCTCAATACCTATGGTCCACGAGCCTTCTCTGTTTCTGATCCACTCTCCTGGAACAAACTTCCTCTCTCAGTCTGTCAGCAACCTACTTTTGTCTCCTTCAAGTCCGCTCTCAAAACTCACCTTTTCTCCTCCGCATAAAATCCCAACCTCACTCAACCCCCCCCCCCCCCCCCCCCCCCCTCTGCAGCCTGTCTCCGCTCGGAGGGAATCACATGGTTATAATATATAATTGTATATGCTATGCTCTCTATAATTTTCCATTGCTTTTATTCTTGCTTTTATTGCTTTTATTCTTTCTCCCCATTTATAGCCATGCGTGTGTGTGAGTGTGTGTGTGTATGTGTGTGTGTGTGTGTGTGTGCGTGCGTGCGTGTGTGTGCTTGCGTGCGTGCGTGTCTGCTTCAGCGCTTAGATTTGATTTTATCAAGATTTTGCGCTATATAAATATTGTAATTATTATTATTATTATTATTATTATAATCTGTATGCCTGACCTGTGGTGTTCCACAAGGATCTGTCCTTGGCCCTGTTCTTTTCACTCTTTACACCTCCCCCCTGTCTACCATCATCAACTCCCACTCTATAAAACACCACTTCTATGCTGATGACACCCAACTTCTAGACAGTGACACACCAGACAATATACAGCGCCTCTTGACTCACACCACTGAGTGTTACTCGGACATTAAGAACTGGATGATGTTCAACAAACTTCAGCTTAATGACGACAAGACAGAAGCTATCCTCATTGGCACCCGTCAGAAACTTTCTCAGCTGCCTCCTCTTTCTCTCCCATTATGTAACACATCAGTCCCAATTTCTGATTCAGCTAAAAACCTTGGTGTCTGCATTGACTCTACCCTCTCCATGAACAACTTTGTTTCTCAAACTGCCAGATCTTGCTACTATCACCTCCATCGTATAAGCCTGATCAGGAAGTATCTCTCTGTCGAAACAACTGCAAAACTCGTCCTCTCCTTCATAATGTCTCGCATTGACTATTGCAATTCACTCCTGTCTGGTCTTCCTGCCTCCACCATTCACATCCTACAGCGCATTCAAAACAATGCTGCACGTCTTGTACTAAAAAAGAAAAAAGCTGACCACATATCTCCTCTCCTGGCACAACTTCACTGGCTCCCTGTATCAAAGCGCATACAGTACAAACTAGACACCATGTGCTACAAAAGCCTCAATAACGCAGCCCCCGATTACCTGTCAAGCCTACTTGAGATCTATCTTCCCTCACGTACCCTCCGCTCTGCCTCCGATCTCTGACTTTTCGCTTTCCACGCACTAAGCTCAATACCTATGGTCCACGAGCCTTCTCTGTTTCTGGTCCACTTTCCTGGAACAAACTTCCTCTCTCAGTCCGTCAGCAACCTACTTTTATCTCCTTCAAGTCCGCTCTCAAAACTCACCTTTTCTCCTCTGCATAAAATCCTGACCTCACTCAATCCCCTCTGCAGCCTGTCTCCGCTCGGAGGGGAATCACACTGTAATATATAATTGTATATAATATGCTCTCTATAATTTTCCATTGCTTTTATTCTTTCTCCCCATTTATAGCTGTGTGTGTGCATGTGTGTGTGTGTGTGTGTGTGTGTGTGTGTGTGTGTGTGTGTGTGTGTGTGTGTGTGTGTGTGTGTGTGTGTGTGTGTGTGTGGTGTGCGTGTGCGTGCGTGCGTGCGTGCGTGCGTGCTGTGTGTACGTGCATGCGCGTGTGTCTGTTTTAGCGCTTAGATATGATTTTATCAAGATTTTGCGCTATATAAAATATTGTATATTGTTATATTAATTACTGAAATGGGCGTGGGGTGGTGGTGGTGAAGGGAACCACCACCCAGAAGCAAGTCATGCAAGGAAATGGAATGAGTTGATGACAGAGGAAGAGGGAGTGAGGGATGGGGACAGACAAGGATATAAAGAAGAGGGGCGATGAAGAGATGAGAGGAAAACAAAAAAGGATGGGAGTAATGCATCATTGAAAAATAATAAAACTGTGAAAGCATATATATGTGTTTATTTCTCTGAAACTTATGCAGTAGTAGATCTATGGAAGTGTGCCAGCAGAACACATGCATACTTTCAACAGAAAAAGAAAAGAAAAGAAAAGAAAAGAAAAGAAAAAAGAATAATATGCAAAGAGAACAACAGAAAAAAGTCACACATGCTGAAATGATAAAGAGCATACTGAACAACTGACTGTAACTGTCAATGAGAACAGAGTAAGCACTGGTAGTCTGCCATGAATAAACGCTTGTGTTAGTTACAACTCATTATTTTGGGAGTAAGTACCTGAAAATGATTAAGACTAATAAAGCATACTGAAGAATTAACTGTTAACTATTAGTATTAATGACAACGGAGTAAGCACTGGTAGTCTGCCATGAATAAACATTTGTGTTAGTCACAACTCATTATTTTGGGAGTAAGTACAAAAAATGAACGGATTGCTTGCCCTACTTATTTCTTTTAAAACCAAGTAAAGAAGCCAGATTGAATGATAAAATGGAGAAAGCTGGATACACGGATCATTTTCTCTGATGACGTGATATTAAAACACTGACTGATTCACTGAGATTTTTTTTCTCTAGAGGGCTGAGATTTCCTGATAGTTTCCACTTAAACCTAAACCTACTGGACCACAACATAGAGAAAAGCTGAGTCCAACACGATCAGTCTGTCTTGAGATACCCACTGCACAACCTCAACAACCCTGGCTGGTTAATATCTCAGCCCTGGAGGTTAATTATTTCTTACTATAGTCTACAGTGTTGGCAGATACCAAACATCTTCTATGTGTTCCTGTAGAAAGGGAGAGAATAATGATTAACTTTGAGAGATCTATTCATTCAGAATGAAAAAACAAGATGCCCAAACACACAACAGTCTCCTTCTTTTCTTTGTCATCCCAAAATTGGGGAGTGCTTACTGAGTCATTCAGAAAAATTCAGTATCCTCATTTTTGTTGTTCCCTCTGAACCAAGCGAGGTAGAGATTTATGTCTATAGTCAAGAAATTCCTGGTGATTCAGCATTTTCATTAAACTCTGACTAGCCTCCGAGATCCCAAACTTGAGCTAAACTGTATGCGTTAAAAGTTAAACTTTTACATCAAAATCTGGGACAATTCATTCATCAGTAACTCTTTGCAGTTTGATACTAATGATAGACCATAACTGGCAAATGACATATCCATCCATTGAAACAAACAATTGAGAACATTAACTGTAGGCTGACACTAGGGCACACATGGGCTGTACAGATCAATATAATCAATTATAAATCAAACAAACCAAAAAACAAAAACAAACAAAACAAAACAACTCCCCCCCCCCCCTCCCCAACCCAACAACAACAAACCCCAGAAAAAATCTTTTATGCAAATCAGCTGTCATTTTAATCAGATTCATCACTCCACTTTGAAAAAGCATAATGTCTGAATGTCGATCATCATAACTCGAAACATGAAGGCAAACTGTAGACAGTAGTGAAACAGTCCCTTAGGCGAAATTATACCACATAATAATCTTGTGTGCTCCACATATGATTGTGAATCACAGGTTTTGTGGCTGACAAGAGTATACAGATTTGTGCAAATATGAACATGAAATTCCAAGTATGATTATGAGAGTGTGCTATGCATTCTGTGCATGTGTGTGTACACAAGGATGTGTGTTGTATACATGAAAGCATGTGCATACCCACACCATTTTTTATTACATGTATGCCCGCATGTGTATGAAATGTAAAGGACAACAGTATGCGTTTGTAGAACGCTAAGGGTATACATGTCCGTTTCAATGAATGAGTTTAACTAGTCCCACTAATCTGTCTACATGGACTTTCAGATCTAATCTCAACAGCAAAAACAGAATCATACAAAGACAGAAAGAAACAAATGAAACACCCATTTCACTAGTACACACAATCATGAATGTTCATTTGAACTGAATCAGCAAAATAAAGCACCTTTGTTCAATTGTTGTATTTTTTTTTCTCAAATAATAAAAGCTCCAGTTCAATGACTGACCTTTGTGAACTGGTGCTAGTACTGACTGTGGTAAACTGGTTTGATCCAGTGACCACTGGATCTGACCGGTCATTCACTGATAGGCTAGTTTGGACCAGGTTGAACTTCTCAACATAAATCTTCAGTACCGATAGCAAACAGGCCTGACCAATTTCTAGCTACTCTACCGTCCTTGTGTGTGTATGTGTGTGTGTGTGTGTGTGTGTGTGTGAGAGATGTTATGATGGACCTTTCAATGACACTGAGTTAAGTACGGCTTAATTACTAGTGAACATATATCCACTAACAGTTTCTTCAGCTATCCCACTCCAGTAACTTGAAAAGCTCCCTTTTCTTTCATCTCATATTTCATAAACCCATCAGAAGTCTTCCTTTAAATTTCTGTGAAAATTATCTATCTATTATCTATCTATCTATCTATTTATCTATCTATCTATCTATCTATCTATCTAATATCTATATATACCGATATAGATCTACATATAAATTACATTAGTATTGCCAGTGCATCCCCCCTCCCCACACAATGAAAATGAAAGACCTGATGACAATTTAAACAAAACCAAACCTTACCAGAGCACCAACCATACAAATCCTTTTCTCATTCACCACATTGCATACCTATCATAAATATCATTACACACACACACACACACACACACACACACACACACACAGCACAAAACTCACAAATCAATAACTTGTAAATGTTTTAGAAAGATGTGGAAAAGTTGTGAGAATGGCTCAAAAATCTTTAATTTAGAGGGGGTGGGGAAAAGCATATCAAAAACACACACATGCCCAGAAAGAGAGAGAGAGAGAGAGAGAGAGAGAGAGAGAGAGAGAGAGAGAGAGAGAGAGAGAGAGAGAGAGAGAGAATTTTCTTAATGAATACATTAGTTTATGATTCACATTCGTATGATTCACATTCAGCATGATTTTACAAAAACAAATTGGGGCTTTGGGCTTAAATTAATTTGAAATGTTCAGCCCCCCCCCCCCCCCCAAATTAAATGGAAACGAAACACATTAATTGGATTATTAAACATGTTAAAAATGCACACAAGCACTTGAAGCTGAACTTTTATTCTTTTAAAAGCGCAAGTTTATTTATCAACATGAACTACCATACTTTTATTCAGACTTTACTAAAACAAAGAAAAAAAAACTATATGAAATCATGATACTCTAATGACGCTGAATGATTACAGAGACCAGAACCATATAGAAGAAAGATGAAGAAAACAGATAAAATGCTGAAATTGATGAACTGAAATGGACAGGGCTGAAAAGCCATTAGTACTTGGTAAACATGACATTGTTTATAGAGATTTGTAAAATTTATTTTCTGTGCATGTTAAACTGCCTTCTTCGCTCACTTTTGCTATTTTAAACAAGATTTCCTATCTCTTCTGAATGGTCTACCATTTGGTAGACAAAAACTGTAAGATCACACTGCTCTTAATCACAGAAAACTTGATGCATCTTCAGTCCCTGCAGTGTTCACAGATGAGTAAACATTTTACCCGAATTTTAACGATGTTTCTTGATCATTAAAAATACCTTCAATAAAAAAAACAACAACTCTGTTGAACAAATGACAAATGTCAACAGTAAACACAAATAAATAATTCTCATAGGACTTGTAATATAATTTTGACGACTGCATGCTAAAAATTGTGCAGCACACTTGCATGACTGTTGTCACCTGTCATCCTGAATCTTTTTTTCTTCCATCACACATCCAACTACATCATAAAGATGAGAATCAGGACATGACGGTGAACATAAAATTTACTTATCAAATAACAATAAAATTCAAAATAACATGGCTACAACAACCTGTCACACATTTATATTCTCCTACATAAATTCATATGAAAAAATTGATGTGAAAATTGAAAAAAAAAAATGCATTCCAATGTATCTGAGTAGTAGTGTATGACACTACATGGATCTAGTCTTGAACAAACTTTACAAAGTTATTTCTAATTAATAACTTTGTAAAGTTTGTTCAAGACTACAAAGTTATTTCTAATTAACAAGCAAAACAGTATCATGAGTATGTCAGGGATGATCTAAAAAAATAAATTTATTTATTTCTGGGTCTAGTTTAGTTATTGTTTTTTTTAAATTTGGTAACTTCATTATGCTAAAGAGGACATATATATATACATACTGTTAGTATTAGCATTAGTAAGCATCCAACATCACACCACTTATAACAAGAATTTTTTTAATGATTAAGCACAGGTCAAGGCAAACAAACACTAAGATGAAAGCATGCAGTGACCATGTTAACCCAAGCCAGCCAGCAGTCAAAGCCAGCAAATTCATAAACCATAGTGATAGTATGGAACAAACCAGGCAGCAGCCTACTCAAATGTTACTCTTTTAGTTCTGTTTTGCAAGCTCCATCAAGACAACTCACATAGAATCTTCCCAAGGAAAAGCCTGGTGCTTATTCTTGTCTGTGTATAATTCGTCAAAATCCATTGTTGGCACTAGAGAGTACTCATAATCAGCATCCATCTGGAAAAAATTTTTCAGAAAAAAACTGAACTGGTTTACACAATCTGTTAAAGTGTGTGTAGCACAGGCTGAGGTTTCAATGAAACTAAAACAAAGGTCCCTCTGTAAATCAACAGGCTGTTGCCCTGAGCAATTCATTTTGCTGCTGGCTATTATGTATGTCCTGTTCCAGTGTGTTAATTGCCAGTGGAGTCAAACGGAGAAAACAAGCCTGGGCAATTATCTACACAGCACATCATGCCACGTGGCAACACGTGCAACAGCTGTGTGTTAAAACTTAGTTTAATGCGTGTAACAACAGCTGTCCCGATGGACCACGTGACATAACACAAACACACACACACACACCACACACACGCCCGCAACGTGACAGTTCACAGCCACAAGTCTGACACGCTCTCTTATTAATACACACATTGACAAGTCACAGCCACAAGTCGATTTGGCCTGTGCCTTCACAGGCCTACTTCGCGTGGGAGGTTCAACCTTAACTATTACCTACTAACCTAGTACTTCCCTGGCAATGGTATCACAGGTCTAAACGCCTTGGCTTGCCGCTTTATATATTGCTATTCTGAGCCTACAACCTAAGCCAGGCCACGAATCATCTCAATCTAAGGATGTAGTTTATGATTCTTTTTACACACACACATCCACACACAAACATACACTGACAAAACTTCCTAAGTACATGACATTGGCTATCGATGCAACACCTAACAGTGAACAAGGACCAATACTTTTATGTAAACGTGTGAAAACACGGGCTGATCTAATGGAATAATCATCATCATCAATGCCTTTTAAATTAAATGGTGACATGCACTGATGCAGTTCCCAGTTGATCAGCGTTGCCTTGGAAAATATCTTGAATCCTGTTCTTGGAAAACATACCAGTATCATAAACAAGAAAAGAAAAAATAAATAGCAATATGACCAGTCGATTATAATGGCCCCAAACCACTCACAATTTATCTTCTTCGATTTCGTATTCCATCATATTTATGCTGAGCCAATATTCCGTACTTCAATAACATTTACGGAAGAGCTGAATAATAATAATTAGCTTAGCGCATGCGCGCTTTCCCGAAAAGGAGGCCTCGAAAACAATAACAGGTCGGAGTATTTGATTGGTTGAAAACTGGGGGTGTGTCACTTTAAGCCCAATGACAGCCTTGACCCCAGCTGTTCTATCAATTGAATGAAAACAACGCGACTGTCATATGCGGAGCGTTTTCGTCGTTCTTTTTAAAATAGTATATCATATATACCAAAACTATACTGAAACAAACTTTATTACATACACATATTACACAAATAAGACAATATGTTATTCATGATTTTGTAAAACGGCAGTATATATTCCGATGCATCGACACCAACTCGTAAACAACAACAAAAGCACATGTATCTTGCGGCTTAGACGTAATCACGATAATTTAAACCGACTTTTTGTGCACGAGATGCACGCCCGAAGCCGTTACATCTGTATGCAATTAGGCACCACTGTCATACAGCCTGAAATAAAGTAATACACCCGCTAAGTGGCCGTGCTGACATCTTTTCATTCACTATCAATACCACTTCCCAAATTTGGTGGTAAGCTTTGCCATCATCCAAATAAGGGGGAACGGGACACGACAACGCATTTCTAGAAACGACACGACGCTGGAAGCATTCAGCAGCGTTCATACGAGGCTCACAGGACGTTAACCGCGTTTGCAAACTAGGTGTTTTGTTGGTAAGTTTTTGGCCAATTTCATTATTTCATTCTCATTACTGTACAACATGCTAGCTAGTTTAACTGTGCGTGTATGTGGAACCTTGAGAAGTTCAGTGGAGTGAGCCGCACGATGCATTGGCACAGTTAACGTTTATTAAATTATTACGCTTTATTACATCCAAGTCATATTCTAGTTTATCTACATGTATTCTTGAGGACATGCCACAGAAAGCGTCACAGCAGGCAGCCATCCTTGGCACACTTTGTCTGAGATTTTGTCATCTATAGGTCCAATGCGGTCAACTGTTCTGTGGCCTTGAATCAGATGACTATAAAGCGTGGTGCATTTGTATGAACCCGAAATGAGAGGCCACGCATTTTGTTGTTTGTGATTGCTTTATCTTCAATCTTGTGTGAATACGTCGCGGTGTTCATTTTGAAAAAGTTTATTTGAACTGTACACGTTGAGCATGTGAAATTGTTTGAAATTAACACAAGTTACAGCCATCAAATCTATCAAAGCGGTTTTCTGTATCAGGGACCTTGAATATATGGCTTGATTACTAAGTTGACCGAGATTTCTTAGGCTCATTCCCACATTGTGTTTTTGTACGAGTTAATCTAGTTGATGTTATCATAAACCGTTTAAAGATTGCTTTGGTGTCTGAAACAACAGCAGTTCTCAGCAACAATTACTGCCGTTAGGCTAATTAACATAAGAACTGAAGTATTCGCTGTTCATTGTCCCGTTTTCAAATGGGTGGATTGATTGTTTTGACAGAGCCATGGACTAGCGAACTGATGCCTTGATTTTAGTCGCAACCAGAATCATAAAATCTTTTTTTTTTTAATGGTGGTATTTGCTGCCTATTCTACTTTTTTTCCGGTCATTCAGATGGTGTTAGTTTTGTGTTTCATCAGTCCCTTCACCCCCAACCCCTCCCCATTTTTAAGACTTCGCCTGAGACGATGTGAAAGCGAGCAGTTTGCTAAATAATTGCTGGCAGAGTTGGATGGAGGGCATGTGGAGTGATGATGAATACTTCCTGAATAAACTCCCTACTGTTGTTCTCAAAAAAAAAAAAAAAAAAAAGGGGGGGGGGAGTGTGTGTGTGTGTGTGAGGGGGGGGGGGGTGAATTATTTTCTGTCAACAGAAGAAGAGAGTTCTGTTGGTATGTCTGTGTTTGTCTGTCAGTGTGTGTGTGTGTGTGTGTGTGTGTGTGTGTGTGTGTGTGTGTGTGTGTGTGTGTGTGACAAAACTGTGTGAACAAGATTTTCTCATTTGATTCAAGATGGAGCTGTAAAAGACCCTGTAGACCATTGAGGGGCTGCAAATGCATACCCAAAACATTTTTTTTTTCATGAAGGCATGTGGACAGCACCTTTTGCAGGAAGGTTAGGAAAATTATACAACTACAAGTTTACATTCTGTTGTCATTGTCGTGACAATCTGCCGTGCTCCTTGCTTCGCATCAAATTTTATTTCATCTGATGTTTCTTCAAGGTCAGAATTATAATAATAATAATAATATATTTTATTTATATAGCGCAAAATCTTGATAAAATCAAATGTAAGCGCTGAGCGTATACATGCATACATACCTACATACATATGAGCGTATACATGCATACATACATGCATACATACTTACATACATAAATCTAAGCTGAGCGTATACATGCATACATACATACATAAATCTAAGCGTATACATACATACATACATACATACATACATACATACATACATACATACATACATGCATGCATACATAATAATTACAATATTTATATATCGCAAAATCTCGACAAAATCAAATCCAAGCGCCGAAAAGACACACACACACGCACGCACACACACGCACACACACACACACACACACACACACACACGCATGGCCACAAATGGGGAGAAAGAATAAAAGCAATAAAAGCAAGAATAAAAGCAATGGAAAACCACAGAGAGCACATCATATACAATTATATATTAAAACAAAGTGATTCCCCTCCGAGCGGAGACAGGCTGCAGAGGGGGGTTGAGTGAGGTTAGGATTTTATGCAGAGGAGAAAAGAATTAACCTTCAGAAGTACTAAATGTGGTTTGTTTAGTTTTCAAACTGCTGGGGGTTTTGCTGTGAAAACAATATATGTTTTAATTTAATTAAAGAAATACTTGTTTTCTTGTAATATTTTTATGAAAAGAAGATTGAATGGTTTAGCCATTTGGTTTTTATTATTGTTGTTGTTATTCCGTACAGAAGCAAACACAGAAACTGAGTCCAGTTGATCAGAAAATATTAAATGCAGGTGGAAGTGAAGGAACAAATTTTATTTAAAAAGTCCGAGATCTTTTGACATTTTGCAGAAGCACGTGGAAGATCAGAGTATAGGAGTAGCACAACAACGTGTTACTAACTTCGGAATAATCTGGATTGAAAAAACTAGACAAAGTATTGACATATTATGGGTGAGTTAATCTTCTTTCTGTCATTCCACTGACTGTCTCTTTCTGGCTTCCTCTGTCTATCTTTCTCTCTTTGTTTTGTCTTTTTTATCTCTGTCCCTCTGTTGCACACTGTGTGTGGTGTATGTGTGTGTGTGTGTGTGTGTGTGTGTGTGTGTGTGTGTGTTGTGTGTGTGTGTGTGTGTGTGTGTGTGTGTGTGTGTGGTGTGAGAGAGAGAGAGTGAGAGAGAGAGAGAGAGAGAGCAAGACAGACACATGCACATTTAGACACACACCACACATACAAAGTGACACACAAATGCACATGTGCATGCTCGCCCAATCACACACACTCACACACACACTCACACACACACACACACACACACACACACACACACACACACACACACACGCACTGACATTGTCACTCTCTGTATCTCCGTCATACAACCACAACACACACACACACACACACACACACACACACACACACACACACACACACACACACACACACACACACACACACACTCTATCCCAGGTCTTCACACACTTAGTTTCTACTCATATATACAGATGTGTCTAAAATTTATAGTGCCTGTATTATGTGTACTGTGATGCAGTATGAATCGCCGAGTTACTGACTACTTCAATCCAACATGTGGAATGTCTGGTGTTTTTGCAGCAATTGTGCTAAACCACAATGGTGTAGAAGAGCAGACAGTCACAGACAAATGGGTATGGGACAAGCATTGTGCACCGACTGGAGTGAAACTGTCATCAAATTTAGAAGCAGCGTACTTTCATATTGACCCAGTGTATGAAAGCACTGGTACTGTTGGTAAGCATGTCATTTTTTTTTTATCTGTGCATAACATTATATCAGGTATGTTTGTTTGATAAGGTTAGTTCTGCTTGTTTGATACATAATTAAATTTGTTTGATACATAATAGTAAAGTACTGATCACTGCTTTTCTTTGTGTAATGTATGTGTATATGGCGAGTATTGTGTTTTTATGTATTAAGATCATCCAGTAAAATGTGAGAATGTCGTTATAACTCTGGAAAGTAAATAGTCAAAGTGCTTTGAAAGTTTATGCACGACCAGCCTAATTATTCTATGATCATAGTATGAAATCACATGGCAAATATTGTCGTGTTCTTTGTTACGGCATCAGTTTTGGCGCAGTCATTCAAAGTGTCATGGCCATGTTAAGTATTAAAGAATAATGTTTACATTTAAGTGACATTTTGTAAAGGAAATTCTGGTGCAAAAATATTAAAATTACAGATTGTATGTCGGACACAAGCTGTTTCACTGGCAGTGGTTTGTAGATGGGTGTTATTTATTAAAGACAAGATGAAATGATATTTAAAGGGAACCATAGTCCATGTAGGCCAGTTGAAATTACTGGTGAGAAAGAGGTAAACTAAAATTAGTGAAAATCTGAATGAAAATGGGTGAATTATGTATGAAGAGTTAGCATATGACATTGTTAGCTGTGCATCAGCTCATGTGATTTTAACTAGTAAATTTAGAATTGAGGTATGTTGAAGCAAACTAATGAATTGCTTAAAGCTGTTTTCTTTGTATAATGTGCGTGGGTGCATATGTGTGTTTGTGTTTGTGTGTGTGTATGTGTTTGTGTGTACTTTCATGAATGCCCTTTTTAGAGAAAATAAGAACAGATAAGCCATAAGGTATCTGTTTGTGTGTTCTTATTCAAAAGAACCTTGACAAATTTAATATTAGAAAGTAGTCTGAAGTTGCTGATCAAGAAAGATATTTCTTAATTCTTTTAAAAACAGGTTTTAAATACAGATTATGAGAAATTTACAACAAACAAACAAACAAACAAAAACAGCAAGGAAAAACATATGCAGACAAGAATTGCAGTTTACCCACAACCCAGAATAACAGAAAAAATGTGAGTGACCTGCTCAACATTCAACATTTTAAGCTGTTGGAAACCGAATAACTTATTCCCCTTTAAAAAGAAAAGAAAGAAGGAAAGTATATATAAAGTAAATGTGATACAACATGGGAAAATGGGCTGAAGTGCAACATTTTCATTTTTGAGTTTGTAACTCATCTTAAAATCTCAAAGTATATAAATGAAATGCCAAGAAGAAAATCATTTTTAACAGTTATAGTTTTAGATATGTTGGAATTTTGTAAACTTTTTGTGTATTTTTGACAAGGGAAGTAATTGGCTCGTAAAATTGGGAAGAAAAGTTTTGACAAAGGATTGCCTTTTAGAGTGTTTTCAGTCACAGGATTTGATAAAATTTCAGGAAATTGAAGATTACATGTAAAAGTCTTAAAAAATGGAAAGATCTCAGTTGACCTAGTGCTGATTCTATCCAGTTATTTTTGGCCATAGATATGATTGGCTAGTGAAGTCTTTAGCGGGGTTTCCTTATGCTGGGTCACACATATATCTGTGCACATGCACAGACACACACGCATACACACACACAGACATGCACACACACACGCATACAGACACACACACACACACACACACACACACACACACACACACACATACACACACACACACACACACACACACACACACACACACACACACACACACACACACACACACACACAGCATACATATATCACTGCTGGTGTTACATCAAACTGATCACAGTGCTATACATGCAGTGCACAGTGCTGAGCAGTTGTACCTGTCTTTAGAGCTTGTCTGCCATAGGGCAAAAACTATACATTGCAAGCTCGGCCTTTGGGAAACAACACCTTGTGCGGGATAATATATTTTGTTTATCATAGACAGCATTTTACAAGAGAAAAAAAAAGGAAGTGGGCAGGGAAAATATAAAGATATGCTATTGCTAGAAATTTGTTGTAGGCAGGTTTGTTTTTTAGAAGGACTCCAGTGTATATATACATTAGCTATGACTGTATTTATATGAATAATAATGGCATATGAAAAATAACAGCATGCTAGATATAAGAACCAGAAAAACATGAACTATAGAAAATGAATAAATGCGAATATAACCAGACAAGACAGTCTTGTCTTGTCTTGTCTGGTTATATTAAATACGCGTTCTGGTTCTATTTTTGTATTTTTCTGGTTCCTGTTTGCTTGAACGCTGGCATTCGCACTTGTTTTGGAATGCTAGATATAAAGCAAGTTATGTAGGTGTTCACCATTTGTTACACAAAATATACAGAAACAACTTAGATAAGAATGGTTATTTGTGTCATTTACTAATTATGTAGAATGAGCATATCCTCATATTTCTGTCATTGTATTTTCATGTCATATTGGAAATGTAATCTTTTACCCTTAAATCAGTTGTGCTTTTGTGGAACAGAGAAAACACACTGCATGTCAGTATAAATCTTTTTTCCCCTTTCATGTTAATGGAGAGATCTTGATAATGTAGAAATAGAGCTGTCATCTTCCTGTCTAACTGCACATGTTCGAGTTGATTTGAGAAAACCTTTACCTCCAGTCCACAAAGATGTGAATGGGTTTGCGAAAGTACAGAAGTGAGGAAAACGAAATAGACACCACCTCCCCATGATAGTGGCTCAGAGAATAGTTGAAGTGGTTACCACTTCACTGCCTTATGACGTCATTGAAGAGTCACCATGAATAATTAAGGAAAGTCTGATTAGCTTTATCTCTATTATCATTTTTGGTGCGTTAGTCACCAGTTATCTTGAATATTTTGTCACATGATGACCTGCTTGTCATAGATCACTAGCAAGTTATAAATAAAATCACCTTAGTACTCTTTTCTTTCTTTCATTTTTAAAAATTTTCTTGTTATCTTTTGTTCTGGTTTATTCTGGTTGTTCTGTTTTTGGTTCATTATAGTACTCTTTTCTTTCTTTCTTTTTTTAAAATTTTCTTGTTATCTTTTGTTCTGGTTTATTCTGGTTCTGTTTTTGGTTCATTAAACCTTTCGCTGCATAGTTGTTGCATTTTTATGTACAGAATGTAGTACTGACCAAGATATTACTGAAGTATTTTGCCCTTTGTAAGCACTGTTTCATGTGGGTTAAGAGTTTGTTTGAGAGAGATTCGATGCACTCAGACAGTTGCATATGCTTTCCACCTAAATTTCATCATCATCATCAGGTGCCCTGCCATATGGCGTTGGCGACCATGGACTTCCATCTGTCTCTATCTCGTTGCCCCTAGCATCTCTCCCACCCCCCTCATCCCCAGCCACTCTGCAAGTCCGTCCAGCATTTTCTCCCTGGGTCTACCCGGTGCTCTCTTTCTCTCCAGCTTTCCCATTGTGACCAAGTGCTCCAAATTCCCTTTCCTCATAAAATGGCCTATAAATATTGCCTGTCTTTTACTAATCTTCCTTATGAGTGATCTACTTGTGTCTGCCTCCATCAAGACTGTCTCATTTGTTTTCTTTGCTGTCCATGGAACTCTCAACGTTCTTCTTAGAAACCACATCTCGGCTGCCTCAATCTTGTTCTGGCTTTGTTTGTTGACTGTCCACGCCTCACATCCATACGACAGTATTGGTTCTACATAACATTCAAGAACTCTCTTCCTGATGTTAATTGATAGGCATTTGTTGGTAAGAATGCCTGTCATCTTCCTGAATGCTGTTTTGGCTTGGCCGATTCTGCCGGCTATTTCTGTTGTGCATCTGCTGTCTGATGAATTGATCGTTCCCAGGTATTTGAATTTACCTAAATTTACCAACAATTATTTGGCGGACTGGTTAAGCCTGCATGAAACCCTGTGTTATTGTTATTGTTATTTTTGTTAAAAGTCCAGCACTTTGCATTGAACCATATCAGGGCTATAATCTGTTTCAAAATATACTACTTCAATAAGACAAAAAAAAAAAAGAAAAATG
The DNA here is from genome assembly GCA_030674185.1 of Monoplex corrugatus. NCBI lineage: Eukaryota > Metazoa > Mollusca > Gastropoda > Littorinimorpha > Ranellidae > Monoplex > Monoplex corrugatus. The sequence continues at coordinate 72,603,421 of CM060305.1, forward strand.
AAAAGAAAATTAAGTACACATATCAGTGCAACAAGGAAAAAAAAAGAAGAAAATTAAGTACACATCCTAATGTATTACACAGGGTATTTAAAGTACATACCTGAATACAAATTTAGACACAGCTAAGGACACTAAAACATATATGAAAACAGGCATAAATTTTCTGAAATTGCTTACGCATAGCTCATTTCCCTAGAACCAAACATGCACTTAAATACATGTATTCAGTTATCAATCCTAAGAGAAAGTATGCAAGACTTTATCGAACACATTGTGGTGAATGGACCAGCAAGGCAGAAAATGATAGGAAGAAATGACAGAAAGCAAAGGAACAAGGCAGAAACAAAAAGAATGACAGAAAAGAGGAAATTTCTGTCACAAAATTTCCAGAAGGTGGGGTTACTGTTTATACTGAAAAAGCCCCCGGCATCCCCATGGGGTGTGTGTATGGGGGGGGGGGGAGGGTTACTGGCAAGGTCTTCAAGCCATGAGTACTGGCAAGGTCTTGAAATGGGGAGGCGGAAGAGACCTATGAAAGCTCAGCTTACACCATCAAAATGATTGAAGCATTATTATGGGCTGCGAACATGCCAGTTTGTATGGAACAGGTTGAGATTGAACTCAAGACAACAGATCTGAAATGGTTTTCTGCAGGGAACTTGCTGATCATATAGAATGTTTTTAACTTTATGACAAATTGTTTGCAACAAAAAAGATTTGTGTTTGTGTGTGTGTGTTCAGCGGTGCGTGGAACAAAGGGCTTTGAAGATGGGATGCACTATTGGGAAATTGTCTTTTTGGAACCTCCTGCTGGCACATCTGTGATGGTTGGAGTTGGAACAAGTCATGCTATGCTGTCCTCTGACTACTGCCAATATGTGAATCTTATTGGTAAGTTTTCTTCATGTGAGTTATTTTTTTAAAGGTAAAAGGAAAGGTAAAGGTTTCCCGTAATCCCAATGTTGTAAGGTTTTGATGTGTAGAGAGCTCAACTTTTGTCAGGGACAGCATTATGAGGGGTAGTGTCTGCTTCCTGTCTTTCGCTGATTTACTTTCCTCAATCCTAAACAGGGTCTGGTACCCTTTCACAGCTGGGTGGATTGGAGGCTGCAAGAGTAAAGTGTTTCTGGATCCAGGCTTATTCCCATGTAGTCAGCTTGGAAAGCAAATATTGTTGGAACAGGTATTACTTTGTATGATCAGTTTTGACTTATGTCACAAAATTTCAGTTTTGTCACAGATCCTCTTTTTAAAATTTATATCAGCGTAATTTGGTTACATCTGCAGTGCTGTTCACCATTAGTAAGAATAAATTGTCAGAATTAATGAGAAATGGCTCAAACTGGGCTTTTTAGGATAATGGTCAGCTGGATGTTAGAAAACATTAGTTGTGGGTGAATGGTTTTAGTAACAAGCCAGTTTGGTTGCAAAGTATCTAATGTATGCAATGCAGCAGCTATTTTAGTGTCACACCAAACACTTCCTCGTGCAAAATGAAATTACGGACAGTTGTTACCATTCAAGTCAGTATTCAGTACATACAACATGAAAAAGCACATTGCAGTAATACAGATATTTTGAACATTAATTGTTAGTTAATTTATTTTGTATAATGTATGGCATGGAAACAGGAGTCATAAAAGATGAAAAGCCATGGCAAGTAAAGCACACTTGTGGACAATTTTGATGAGTAATTTGAACGTAGATTGGAGCATTGTTTTCCAGAGTTTGGAAAAGGATGATATTTGATGGTACACAAGTTAAGCATGTTGTGCAACACATAACCCATTTTGCATATGACACAGTCTTTATTTTGCTGACATGAGGTACCTTGTTTGATTTCAGGTTTTGACAAGGAAAGCTGGGGTTTGTCTTACAAAGGTTACACCTGGCATGACGGTCTTAGTCGTTCTTACTGTGAACCTTTCTTTGATCGTTTAACTGTGATTGGATGTCGTCTGGACATGTATCGTGGAACGCTAGCATTTTCCTGCAACGGGCTTGACTTGGGAATCGCTTTTTCTGGTTTGCCACGAAAAGGCCCCTTGTATCCCATCGTCAGTTCGTCTGCCACAGAAACTGAATTGGAGTTAGGGGTTCGAACCTGTCGGTATCTGTCTTTGCAGGGAAAATGCATGTCGGTTGTCAAAAACAATCTGAAGAAAGAAGAGGACATTGACAAATTGCCTCTGCCGGAGTGTGTCAAACAGTGGCTAAGAGAATGGTAGATTTAATGGGTGTATGTAAAATGTGTGTGTGTATTTGCTTGTGTTGGTGTGCTGGAAGATATGTTTCTGAAAATGTGAGTGTGAGCATAGCAATAGTATTTTTAGAATTGAAAGATGGGCATCAGTCTGGTCTATGTTTGGATGTTTAGTGCAATATGTGTGTGTGTGTAAGAGAGAGAGAGAGTGTGTGTGTGTGTGCATGCATGCGTGTGTGTGTGTATGATTAGGTGTGGGATGTGTAAGCCTACAATAGAAAAGAGCCAGCAGCTTCAGTGATAGTGAAAAGGACAAGAAAGTTGAGACCAGTTGAAAAAATAAAAAAGGAAGTGAAAAGCATTCTACTCAGTGCACATCCCGGTGATCAGTTTGTTTTATTGAGAACAATAACATTTTTAATTGCACATCTCACAAGTACTGATTGGCACCAGTTATCAAGGCCTGTCCTCCCACACAAAATAATACCCTTCAAGGAAAAGCGGAAATGAAAATAGGATACAATGCAGTATTCAGTTCAGTTTAGTTCATATTGCTCATAGCCCAGCCGACTGACTACTAGAGCCATATCAGGGATAACATCATGTCAAAAAATGACAACCCGTTAAGATAAAAGACAACAGTTAAAAACCATGCTCACCGTCAATGCAGTATTCTCTGTAGGTTCATGGTAACCTCTGGTAAGAGCTGATTCTCTCCCCTACCTTAGAAACTGTTGTTCACTTTTCAATTATCTTTTATAGGTGTTTGTACATTGTATAATGCAGTTTATGCTAAGTCAAGTTCAGCACTGTAGAGTGAGCCAGTGACACTTTGGGCAATTATGTTTTGTTTTTATTTGTGTCCTATATAAGAAGATACTGTTTACTGAGCAGTTTTTATATTTTTATGGCAAACAAAATATATGTCATTTTATCTGTTAGTGTGTGTGTGTGTGTGTGTGTGTGTGTGTGTGTGTGTGTGTGCGTGCGTGTGTGAGTGTGCATGTGCGTGTGTGTGTGTGTGTGTGGTGTGTGTGTGTGTGTGTGTGTGTGTGTGTGCATGATTGTTTAAACACATTTATGAAAAAGAACAGCAACCGAACACAGAAGGGCTAAAGGACTAAAGCATCACAACAGATACTAGTCATTGCCTGAAATCAAAGCTAAAAATGACTGTTGTGTCGTTCTCTTTAGTTATGTACACAAATCGGTCATTAAGTTTTTCAACCATTCATTGATCGAAACATAGCAGGTTAATTAGCATACTATTAAGTGATGTTTTTGGAACATGGAGGGTCTATCGTTGATACTAAATATGTTGACATTATCTGTGGGTTCATTACCATTCGTAGCCGTTTCTTCAAAATGCAGCACTGTTTTGATCAGCAGTGTTTACTCTTGTTCATTACTTATGAATTTTTGTAGTAATAAACATTTTTAAAACTTTTCAAAATATTTCACACATTAGGACCCCCCTCCCCTCCAGAAGATAATGATGTAAACAATTGTGTCAGTTTGATAGAAAATTTATTGACTGTTTACTGGTAACATACTATTGACAGTTTTTTATTGACAGCTATTTGTGTATGGATCATTACTAATCTGGGCAATTGAAAATGTTCAGATGGACTGTTCTGTTGTTTACAGATTAGGTTGAACTGAAATTTAGTAATCTGTTTAGTTTTATATGAAAGACTCTTTTTTTGTCAGTTTGAATTAGACTGATGTAATTTGAAGGATTGAATCTGTACACAAAAAAGTATAAAAGAAAGACAAAAGTGTAAAATACCACATTAGGGAGATTGTTTTTTTCTTCTTCTTTATTTCATTGTAAATTTTTGTAAAGTCTGGCTGTGATGTTATGATTTCAGGTGTCTTGGATATCATATTGTATATATTTAAGAACATGCAGCATTGACCGATTTGTGTTACTGTTTGCACTAACTTCCATATTTGCTTTTGCATCAGATGCAAAATAGTATGTTTTTTCTTTAATGTGGAGTTTACTAACTGAAGGGACATGAAATGTATACATTTGTGATATATATGTATGGGCTTGTAATTATGTGCATGCAGTGTATTTATACTGCATGTTGGAAAATATAACAAGTTTCAATTTTTTGCATAGCCTACATATGATGGATCACATAATGAATGACTGAGATGAAACTTTCATTTATATAGGCCTATTTAGTATGTGAATTTCCTATAATAAGTAGCAGCAATTTTGATTTTTGTTGTGTTGCATCCTGTTTGTATAGCTCATTTTTTGTCTATCCACTTCACACATTACGATGTGGGTGTTCTCAGTTGAAAGATCAACATGAGAGTTGTTCATACGTTTGTGTGAGGTATCATGTTTGTTCAAATGGCTTGACCGGTTGGTGTTGTGTGGTCATAGTCGGTGCTGTGTGATCAGCATGTACTTTATTATTGTCAGTTACTCTTATGGATCTTATTTCAGCTCAGTAAGTGGAATATGTCAGATTTAACGAGGGAAGTCCAGAGTGGATTTTATTACCAGTATTATGAGGGATTTGCTTTCTGACATGCTTTGAGCAATGCTCAACATTTTATTGATTGCTGTTCTATTTGTGACATAGTCTTAGACTGAGTGTACACAATTTGGATTAAGGAACTAATATTTGTTTAGGATATATAAAAGATGTGAAAGAGAAAAAAAAAAATTTTTCATGCATATGTATGCCTCCTCTAATGGGGATAAAAGTGCAGTAGGTGTACTGAGTAAAGTGTTGGTTAAAAAAAAAAGAAGAAAAAAACCTACCCCCCCCCCCCAAAAAAAAAAAGTAGCATATAAGCTTGACAAATATCCAATCATTCATGACAGATTTTGGTGGGGTTTGTTAGGTAACAGTCCAAGTTTGACGAAATGCTGTTGATAAAATTCCTTTTCCAAAGAACACCAGAACATTAATGTAAGGGTAGAAATCTTCTGAGTTGTTCGTTTGTAGTTCATGTGTGAAGGCAGTTACACGAAATGATATCAGTACATAGCTCATGAAAAGTTGTTTATTAGCACCCATGTTAATATAATTACATGCAAACATCATGTTATGTAACATGAAATAATGGCTTGCCTTGATCTTTGTGTTGTGAGATGTACATAGGTATTGTTATTTGTAATTAAAGCGTTTTTTGGTTTTGTTGATGTTGTTGTTTTGTTGTAGTCATAAACTGTTGTTAAAACTATTGTTAATGCTTTTATCATTATTGTGAATGTTATCATTATGGATGATACGAATACCAAACAGTGATTGATGTATTGATAGACTAATTCTGAAAGCGTACTTAAAGCTCAGAATATCTACCATGTTTGGGGACCAATTTCACATTGTTAATATTTTTACACCATGTTTATTAACGGGCTTATCAGCATTTTAAATTGATGATGTGCCATTGTGAAGAAAAATTGTTAATGTATCCCCCAATCTTGTCTTTAGACCAGATTTTGAATAAAATTTAATGATAACAGAAACTATTGTTAATACACATTTGTTTTGTGATGGATGGTTTTGATAGGAGAGTTTGAAGGGTCAAGTTATCTATGCAGTGCAAAAGAAAATAACAAAGCAAAGGACAAAGTAAAAACAAATAACAAACACTAATGAGAAACACTAAAGATGAAACAGCACACAGACAAACGAACCTGAATTTGAACATTGAGGTGTTTAAGGCTATATGGATACTTGCTCACCGTCGAATCTTGTACCCTAACACTTGTGCATGCTAGTGTTTTTATTTACACTGCCTATTGGTTGTGAGCATGCACGCGCCACACACACACACACACAACACACACACACACACACACACACACACACACACACACACCATGTATTTCAGCATCTTTCTTCATTAACATCACTGAGGAGACTACTTTGAGTAACGGTGGCCTGTGTTGCATAACGGTGTAAACTTATCGTCATTCATAATATGCTCATATTAGCACCTCATTCCATGACTTGGATTATTTTCTGCAGCTACGCCATTTAAACATGACAAAAGACTGTATCAGTCTCACTTTGGAACTAATGGTGTTGAGGAACAGTGGCCGAAAATAGACGATTTTATCATCTACAAATTCTATCGCTCCAACAGTGAAGGACTGTGCAGGTTCTTGAAAGTTAAGCAGGAAAGTCGAAACTTGTTCTTGTTCTTGTTCTTGTCGTTTAGTGTCCACAATCAACACGTCGATTATTCTGACACTTTTACGAGGGGGTACGCAAAAAGAAAAAAACAACAAAAAACAAAACAAAACAAAAACAAAACAAAACAAAACAAAAAAAACCCAAACGACTACTGGTGGAGTATACGAGCTCCCGACGTGAACACGCCAGGAGACACGGCTCTAACCACTGCTTCAGTCAATGAATCGTTCCACTCAGGGATGGTTCGCGGGAGGAACGAATTAATTCTGTAGTCCCGTGAACACTGAAGTCTAGCAAGCTGCCTTGAGTGTGCTCTTCTGTCCCTCTCCTTTGGTGCTCTCAACTTTGGTTCCTGGGATTTGTGTAGTTTGCCAAAATCCACCTGGACCGTGTTAATGATTTTGTACATCATGGTGAGCCTTGCGATCTTACGTCGGCTTTGTAGAGATATCCATCCGAGGTGGTGTAACATGTTAGGAATCAGAAAAGTTAAACGTTTACTATCGCTTGACTGTTCTCTCTCTCTCTCTCTGTCTCTCTCCATACACACACACGCATACACATACGCGTGCACGCGCGTGCACACACACACACACACACACACACACACACACAATGACTTGTCACAAAGACGTCAACTTTTTAAAAGGATCAACTCTGTTAATAGAAAGAGATAATGAAAAGACGGTTAGACTGACAAGTCAACCTTTTAAAATGATGAAACTACATCAGTAGAAAGATGGTTAATTAAAATACTGTTAGACTGATAAGCTCATCATCATCAAGCGCCCTGCCCCATGACGTTGGCGATCATGGCCCTCCATATGCATCTTTCCCTTGTTGCCGCAAGCACATCTTCCACCCTCTTTCTCCTCAGCTACTCTGTAAGTCCGTCCATTATTTTTTCCCTGGGTCTACCTGGTGCTCTCTTTCCCTTTGTGACAAGGTGCTCTAATTCCCCTTTCCTCATAAAATGGCCTATAAATGTTGCCTGCCTTTTCCTAATCTTCCTATCAATGATCTTCTTGTGTCTGCCTTCATCAAGATTGTCTCGTTCGTTTTCCATGGAACTGTCAACATTCTTCTTAGAAACCACATCTCGGCTGCCTCAGTCTTGCTCTGGCTTTGCTTGTTGACTGTCCACGCCTCACAACCGTACAAAATAAAACGAGATAAACAAATAGCAGACAGACAGACAGGCAAGCAGGGCATTACAAACTCCACACAACTGGCCGCATATCAATAATCATTAAACTCACTCTGACTTGAGATCTGTACACCACATCATCTAACCTTGGATACTCCCTCTGACAAAACTGAGACAACGTTGTGGTCTCTGTAGAGACATTGTACTGTCTGTGAACCAGACGGAGATTGTCCCCAACCAACTGAACTCTCACCTGTCTGCCAACAATCTCCTCAATCCTTTCCAGTCAGCCTACCGCCAGTGCCATAGCACTGAAACTGCCTTGCTACACATTCTCAACAATCTCCTCCTTGCAACTGATACTGGCAAAGTCTCTCTCCTCACACTCCTTGATCTGTCTGGAACCTTTGATACCATTCATCATGGTATTCTCCTTTCTAGACTTCATCATACTTTTGGCATCTCTGACATTGCTCTCTCCTGGTTCACTTCATATCTTTCAAACAGAAAACAAACTGTTCTCATCAATGGCACTTACTCTCAACCTGCATACCTGACCTGTGGTGTTCCACAAGGATCTGTCCTTGGCCCTGTTCTTTTCACTCTTTATATCCCCCTGTCCACCATCATCAACTCCCACTCTATAAAACACCTCTTCTATGCTGATGACACCCAACTTCAAGACAGTGACTCACCTGACAATATACAGCGCCTCCTGACTCGCACCACTGAGTGTTACTCGGACATTAAAAATTGGATGACATACAACAAACTTCAGCTAAATGATGACAAGACAGAAGCTATCCTCATTGGCACCTGTCAGAAACTTTCTCAGCTGTCTCCTCTTTCTCTTCCATTATGTAACACATCAGTCCCAATTTCTGATTCAGCTAAAAACCTTGGTGTCTGCATTGACTCTACCCTCTCCATGAACAACTTTGTTTCTCAAACTGCAAGATCTTGCTACTATCACCTCCATCGTATAAGCCTGATCAGGAAGTATCTCTCTGTGGAAACAACTGCAAAACTCGTTCTCTCCTTCATAATGTCTCGCATTGACTATTGCAATTCACTCCTGTCCGGTCTTCCTGCCTCCACCATTCACATCCTACAGCGCATTCAAAACAATGCTGCACGCCTTGTACTCAAAAAGAAAAAAGCTGACCACATATCTCCTCTCCTGGCACAACTTCACTGGCTCCCTGTATCAAAGCGCATACAGTACAAACTAGACACCATGTGCTACAAAAGCCTCAATAACGCAGCCCCCGATTACCTGTCAAGCCTACTTGAGATCTATCTTCCCTCACGTACCCTCCGCTCTGCCTCCGATCCTCTGACTTTTCGCTTTCCACGCACTAAGCTCAATACTATGGTCCACGAGCCTTCTCTGTTTCTGGTCCGCTCTCCTGGAACAAACTTCCTTTCTCAGTCCGTCAGCAACCTACTTTTGTCTCCTTCAAGTCCGCTCTCAAAACTCACCTTTTCTCCTCTGCATAAAATCCTGACCTCACTCAATCCCCTCTGCAGCCTGTCTCCACTCGGAGGGGAATCACATTGTAATATATAATTGTATATAATAATATGTTCCCTATAATTTTCCATTGCTTTTATTCTTTCTCCCCATTTATAGCCGTGTGCGTGAGTGTGTGTGTGTGTGTGTGTGTGTGTGCGCGCGCGCGCGCGCGCGCGTGTGTGTGTGTGTGTGTGTGTGTGTGTGCGTGAGTGCGTGTGTGTGCGTGCGTGCGTGCGTGTGTGTGCGTGCGTGCGTGTGTGTGTGTCTGTTTCAGCGCTTAGATTTGATTTTATCAAGATTTTGCGCTATATAAATATTGTAATTATTATTATTATTTATTATCCCCCCACCCCCTTCTTTTCTCCATTCACTCTACCAGATCATAGCTGTGAAGCTACTAAGTGCCAGACAAAACTAAAGGCTATGAGGGGGTAGGAGGATAGGGAAAACAACAAAGAAAACATCCCACCCTGTCGCACTGGAGATGGCCACATACACACACACACGCGCGCGCACGCACGCACACACATGCACGCACGCACACACACACACACCAATACACACACACACACACCACACACACAACAAACATACACATACACACACACACACTCTCTCTCTCTCTCTCACACGTACACAGACACACGCCACAGACACACACAGACACACACACACACACACACACACACACCACACACACACACACACACACACACACACACACACACACAGAGAGAGAGAGAGAAGAGGAGAGAGAGAGAGAGAGAGAGAGAAAACACACATAGGTGAACACAGAGAAATACACACATACACTTACACAGACACAGACACAGACAGACACACACACACACACACACACACACACACACACACACACACACACACACACACACACACACACACACACACACACACACACTGTACAAACACACTCTCACACATAACACACATGCACACACATACACATACATGCGAGTATGAGTATGTATGCGCGCGCGTGTGTGTGTGTCTGTGTGTGTCTGTGTCTGCGTGTGTCTGTGTGTGCCACATTTTTACATTACATAAAGAGAGGGGTAACTTTACTGTATTTTTCGCGTGTGGTGACCAACGGTGGCTGAAAGTGAACCGCCTTCGGTAATTGGACAATAGTGAACAGAACACATGAAACAAACCAACAAACCAACCTACCAACAAACAAAAGCACCCCCCCTCTTCTCCCACTTGCCTGGGATGGTTATCCCCGTCGGCCATATCACCTGAGGTGGGTGCAGACGTAAAAACTGAACCAATCAATCAACCATCTTTTTTTTCTGTCTGCCCATGATGTCCTTGGGAGGATACGTTGGTGGTTTTTCGTTGCCTTCCAACAGTTTTGTACGGACTCTCCGCTAGCCTCTGTCGTTCCCACGACTACCCACAAGACACGAGGGGATGATTTTTCTGTCAGGGTTTATTCCCTTAGCCTTGGTCTGTCCTGAGACACTCACAAGGTAGTGGTGATTTTCTGTCAGGTTTACTCCCTTAGCCTTGGTCTGTCCTGAGACACTCACAAGGTAGTGGTGATTTTCTGTCAGGTTTACTCCCTTAGCCTTGGTTTGTCCTGAGACACTCACAAGGTAGTGGTGATTTTCTGTCAGGTTTACTCCCTCAGCCTTGGTCTGTCCTGAGACACTCACAAGGTAGTGGTGATTTTCTGTCAGGTTTATTCCCTCATCCTTTGATCTCTCCTGAGACACTCACAAGGCAGTGGTACTATTTATCCCTAGCTGCAAGTCTGGGGGCCAGACTTCCTTCAAGGCCCGAGAGAGTTCAGTCTTTGAGGTGCTCAGTGACCGTGTGTCGCCACGGGCAGGCACTACGTAGGGATTGCTGACGGAGAGGTTGATTCCATGACACTTCAGCGCCACCATTTCAGCGCCACCATTTCAGCGTGGCGAGTTTTCAGCGCCGTACATTTCAGCGCCGTACATTTCAGCGCCAAACGGCCAAACGATAGAGAGAGAGAGAGAGAGAGAGAGAGAGAGAGAGAGAGAGAGAGAGAGAGAGAGAGAGAGAGAGAGAGAGAGAGAGAGAGAGAGAGAACTAGCTAAACACATAAACTAGCTAATCACATTTTTTTTGAACAAGTTGAACTTTAATGATAAATCATCTAAAACCCATGGTGTCCATTAAAATCACTAAAATCACTTGGTGTCTCTCCATTGTAAAACATGCCTAGTTGGCCTAAAACATGAACGCAAATGCAAGTCCCTCCATCGTGTCCATGAGAGAACGATCTCCTGCATTGTACTGCAGGATTATGGTTCTCACACGCTTTTGTAAGTCTTTGTACTTTCGCCGCTTCGGGGCAGGAGCCTGACCTCCAATAAGACGCGTAACGTCAGCTTGAACCATCGCTTGCTCTTTTTTGAGGACTGCAATGAGCTTCCACAAAGTTGGTGAGTACGCCCCTACGTGGTTCTGGAAAGCGTTGTGAAATCCTTCCACACTGTTGTTGGACTTCGCTGCATCCGAAAGGACTCGGTCATGCACATTCCACATTCCCATTTCGAAAAGTGGTGAGTGACGGGGGCCACGACGACGAGGTCTGCCGATGTATGTGTCCTCGAAGTAGTCAAATACTGGTTGGCCACGTACGTCATAAAAAGGCGATGTAGGATCAAAGACAGTTTGGGAGACTTGTGACAGTAGCTTGGGACAGTCCTTCGTGAATGTCAGCCAGAATTTGACGCGTGGCATCCCGTGTTTCTTTTGCTTGAACTTTCATTCGATGGACTGCCTTGGCAGCTTCTATCTTAGGAATGTTGGGAGCGTGTGAAAGATGCTCTCCTCTCTCCTGAACGACGTCACCTGCCTTCATGTGGATCCTTGCTTTGCAGCCGTCAACATCACATCGCCAAAACGACAAGGCTGGATCTTTGCCACTCAGTTTGTCAAACCGATAAGAGTATCCATCAAAGAAAATCTTATCCTTCTTCCTTATACTCTGGTAAATTTCGGCCATCACTTAAGATCACTCACATCACGATTTGTAACTCACAACCGGATAAATGAATGATCACTCACATCACTTAAACCACGTAAAACAAATGCCCCCCCCCCCCCCCCCGCTGAAATGTACGGCGCTAAAATGTACGACGTTGAAATGTTCCGCGCTGAAATGGTGGCGCTAAATTGGTGGCGCTAAAATGATGGCGCTGAAATGACGTGTTACCGGAGAGGTTATGTACTAAGACAGACTTTTACACACTCTGCTCTCCTTTTCGCAGAGCTGCATGCAGCAGCAATGCTAGCCAGCGGTGCGAACAGAAAGCGAGAGATGACAAGCGCCAGTCACCAGCCAACACACTTTAGACGCGTTACAACAGCTGTCCTCGTGCACAAACGTAAAACTCTGAACATAGCTTGCTGACTCAGAGAAGAGAATTGGTTTAATCACACCACCCTCGACGCCACATCAGTGTTTACGATCATCTTTCTGGACAACTCTAGAAGGAAGGAAGCTCTGTAGTGTCACGAGAGGAAGAAATAGGGTGGCAAACGTGTAAGAATAAACCCATCTTAGCAAGCCTGACTTGCTTCTTCAGAAACCAGAAAAAGAAAGATGGAGGACTCTATTTGCCGCTGCTTTTTTCTGCCCCAAGTCCATATTGGTTATGGGACTAAATGAAATTAATGGCGATGACACAATGGAAGCAATAAGTAAAGTCATCTTGTAACATTTCTTGTTGTTTCGTGTATTTATGATGAAAAAATTGTCAAAATGTTGCATCATAGACCTCAGTAAAAGGACTTCAGCTCCACAAGAGCATAAAACTTGGTTTCGTGCAATGCAACTAAATAAAAGATCGAACATAAGGCAATTTTTTTTCTGATAAATCTATTTGTCAGCCGTCAGCGAGATGGAAATTGATAAATGTAGGCCTACATGTCAACCGTCAGCGGTAATGAAATTGATAAACGTATTTGTCAGCTGTTGGCGACATGGACATTGATAAACATATGTGTCAGCTGTAAGCATGATGGAAATTGATAAACGTGCATGTCTGCAGTTAGTGGGATGGAAATTGATAAACACACATGTTACCAGTTAACGAGATGGAAAGCGATAAATGTACATGAAGAGGCTTTGTCTTAAGATTCCTGTTGGTGCTGCACAGCTTGGAGGAGGAAAGGAGCTCCAGAAGTCCCTGGTCATTGTCATTCATCTTGCTGACGCGAAGGTATCTGAGACAGTCTGGGCATGAGCTGTAGTCCGATCCTACTCTAGCATTGAAGTCACTGAGCAGAATGACGACTGTGACTAGAATCTGGAATCTTGCCCATCAGGATATTCACTTTGTCGGATAAATCTGGAAGGCCGAGCGAAAGGATGTGTTTTGAACTCCCATTAGGATGAACTATCACGGGTAGCAGGTTGTTCTTGGTTGCAGGGCTGACGCCTTGCGAACGAGGTATAACCCTTCTCCTGCAACAGGTCGTCTGTAGCAGGCTTGGTCTCTTGTAGTGCTGCTACGTAGATGTCCATCCTCTTCAGTCCACAGTAAGTGTTAGTTGGTTTCCTGCTGTCGTTGATTTGCTGCAGGTTGTCTGAGAGGCGAGGGCACATGGCCTTGACTTTCCAAGTTGTTAGCCGTATGACTGGTAGGCTCTTAATTATTCTTTGTGGCTTGCAGACAACTATATCACTGCACCGAGGAAAACCACAGAGAGAAAAGAAGATACCACCAGTCATCTGACGTGGCCAATCAACATATAGCTGCAATATCCTTGCTGACAAATTTATGGAACAGGACACAGAATTTAGTTCGTACATTCAGCCAACTAAAAAATCAGCGTAGATCTGGAAAACAGAAACAAAACAAAACAACACAAACATTCCTCCCACCCCCAAACAAAAGCAAAACCACAACAACAATAAAAAAAAGGAAAAATCAATACAAGCAAACCAACCCAGCGATATTAACGTCTATCAGAAAAGAAAAGGAAACAAAAACAAAAACAAAATACAAAAAAACAAATAAAACAAAAGAAAACACAACTCCAAACACACACAAAACAAAGCATAAACAAACAAAGACGCACCTCCAAACACACACAAACAAAGACGCACCCCCAAACACACACAGAACAAAGCACAAAGAAAGAAAGAAAAAAAAAAAAAAAAAGAAAGAAAGAAAGAAAGAAAGGAAGAAAGAAACAAACATTGTAGCCAACATATACTTCATTTTAACTCAGACCACGACAGATGACAAGACAGAAGCTATCCTCATTGGCACCCGTCAGAAACTTTCTCAGCTGCCTCCTCTTTCTCTCCCATTATGTAACACATCAGTCCCAATTTCTGATTCAGCTAAAAACCTTGGTGTCTGCATTGACTCTACCCTCTCCATGAACAACTTTGTTTCTCAAACTGCAAGATCTTGCTTCTATCACCTCCATCGTATAAGCCTGATCAGGAAGTATCTCTCTGTGGAAACAACTGCAAAACTCGTTCTCTCCTTCATAATGTCTCGCATTGACTATTGCAATTCACTCCTGTCCGGTCTTCCTGCCTCCACCACTCACATCATACAGCGCATTCAAAACAATGCTGCACGCCTTGTACTCAAAAAGAAAAAAGCTGACCACATATCTCCTCTCCTGGCACAACTTCACTGGCTCCCTGTATCAAAGCGCATACAGTACAAACTAGACACCATGTGCTACAAAAGCCTCAATAACGCAGCCCCCGATTACCTGTCAAGCCTACTTGAGATCTATCTTCCCTCACGTACCCTCCGCTCTGCCTCCGATCCTCTGACTTTTCGCTTTCCATGCACTAAGCTCAATACCTATGGTCCACGAGCCTTCTCTGTTTCTGGTCCGCTCTCCTGGAACAAACTTCCTCTCTCAGTCCGTCAGCAACCTACTTTTATCTCCTTCAAGTCCGCTCTCAAAACTCACCTTTTCTCCTCCGCATAAAATCCTGACCTCACTCAATCCCCTCTGCAGCCTGTCTCCACTCGGAGGGGAATCACATTGCAATATATAATTGTATATAATATGTTCCCTATAATTTTCCATTGTTTTTATTCTTTCTCCCCATTTATAGCCGTGTGTGTGTGTGTGTGTGTGTGTGTGTGTGTGTGTGTGTGTGTGGTGTGTGTGTGTGTGCGCGTGGGTGCGTGTGTGTGTGTGTGCGTGCGTGCGTGTGCGTGCGTGCGTGTGTGTGTGTTTCAGCGCTTAGATTTGATTTTATCAAGATTGTGCGCTATATAAATATTGTAATTATTATTA
>CM060305.1:72626234-72628734 GCA_030674185.1 Monoplex corrugatus
TCATCCCTCCCTCACACTTCTCTCTGAAATGTTGTTGATTGTGTGGATTCAATCATCCCTCCCCCACACCTTTCTCTCTTGAAATGTTATTGATTGGATTCAATCATCCCTCCCCCACACCTTTCTCTCTTGAAATGTTATTGAATGTCTGGATTCAATCATCCCTCCCTCAACCTCTCTCTTTTGAAATGTTATTGAATGTCTGGATTCAATCATCCCTCCCTCAACCTCTCTCTCTTGAAATGTTATTGAATGTCTGGATTCAATCATCCCTCCCTCAACCTCTCTCTTTTGAAATGTTATTGAATGCCTGGATTCAATCATCCCTCCCTCAACCTCTCTCTTTTGAAATGTTATTGAATGTCTGGATTCAATCATCCCTCCCTCAACCTCTCTCTTTTGAAATGTTATTGAATGCCTGGATTCAATCATCCCTCCCTCAACCTCTCTCTTTTGAAATGTTATTGAATGTCTGGATTCAATCATCCCTCCCTCAACCTCTCTCTCTTGAAATGTTATTGAATGCCTGGATTCAATCATCCCTCCCTCAACCTCTCTCTTTTGAAATGTTATTGAATGCCTGGATTCAATCATCCCTCCCTCAACCTCTCTCTTTTGAAATGTTATTGAATGCTTGGATTCAATCATCCCTCCCTCAACCTCTCTTTTTTGAAATGTTATTGAATGCCTGGATTCAATCATCCCTCCCTCAACCTCTCTCTTTTGAAATGTTATTGAATGTCTGGATTCAATCATCCCTCCCTCAACCTCTCTCTTTTGAAATGTTATTGAATGTCTGGATTCAATCATCCCTCCCTCAACCTCTCTCTCTTGAAATGTTATTGAATGCCTGGATTCAATCATCCCTCCCTCAACCTCTCTCTCTTGAAATGTTATTGAATGTCTGGATTCAATCATCCCTCTCTCAACCTCTCTCTTTTGAAATGTTATCGAATGTCTGGATTCAATCATCCCTCCCTCAACCTCTCTCTTTTGAAATGTTATTGAATGCCTGGATTCAATCATCCCTCCCTCAACCTCTCTCTTTTGAAATGTTATTGAATGCCTGGATTCAATCATCCCTCCCTCAACCTCTCTCTCTTGAAATGTTATTGAATGCCTGGATTCAATCATCCCTCCCTCAACCTCTCTCTCTTGAAATGTTATTGATTGTCTGGATTCAGCAATCCCTCCCTCACACTTCTCTCTCTTGAAATGTTATTGATGTATAATTTATGAGTAGTGATGACACGCTTTGTGCGAAAGATGGATATAAAAGAAAGCATATATGTGGCTTATTTCACTCTGTATATAAATAAAATTTGTTTTCGTTCCTGTATTTTGTTTTTCTTGTTCTCTTTATCCCCTATCTGCATATGTCTGTCTGTCTGTCTGTGTTGCTTGTGCGGGTTTCAGTCTTTGTTTTTTCCTTTTCGTTTTATTTCTTTTTTTTTTCTTTTTTTCTTTTTGTTTTGTTTGTCACAACGGATATAGATGTGAAAGTCCACCTGCCTCCTGGGAATAGTACGGCGCAAAAATGCAGCGTCATCTTTTTTTTCTGTCTGTAGGCATGTCTTTTTACCCAAAACAAGTGTGACTGCCCGCGTTCAAACAAACAGGAACCAGAAAAAAAAAAAAAAACGAAAAAAAGAATAAGAACGCTTATTTGATACAAGACAAGACAGGCGCAGCCTTTGTCAAGCGCAAGATCACATACAAACACCAGGTACAGGAATTAGGAGAAAAAGACTGAAACTCCCCTGATGCTCCTTCCGGTGTGAGAAAAGGAATCAAAAATGAAAAGAAGTGGAAAGTAGGCCTGTGATTTCCTGGGAGTCATCAACATCTGTGTAGTTGATGCAGCTGAAAGGTACAGCAGGGAAGTTTAAGTCTTTTTCCCCTAATTCTTGTACCTGGTATTTGTTTGTGATCTTATGCTTGACAAAGGCCAGTTGGCCGAAAATTTGCGCCTGTCTTGTCTTGTTGTATCAAATACGCGTTCTTATTCTTTTTTCGTGTTTTTTCTGGTTCATGTCTTTTTATCTCTAACCAATGGAAGTGGATTTTCTGTATCCGAATTTTACCAGGTACATACAGCTCCTTTGCCCTGGAATAAAGGTTTGGAGGAAAATTGATAAACACTCTTCGTTATGCAGACGGTACCGTTCTAATTGCAGAAAAGGAAAAAGACCTACAAAATCTTGTGAATATAACAGAAATAGAAAGCAGAAACAAAGGGCTGCAGCTAAATAGCAAGAAGACTGAAGTCGTGGTAATCAGTTAAAATTTAAAAAAAAAAAATCCCCTCACGCAAATTATTGGCAAATGGCACCACATTGAGACAAATAGATAAGTTTAAATATCTGGGAACAGTCATCTCATCAGACGGCAGATGCACATTAGAAATAGCTAACAGAACCGGCCAGGCTAAAACAGCATTCAAGAAAATGAAAAGCATTCTTACCAACAAATGCCTATCAATTAACATCAGGAAAAGAGT
>CM060305.1:72631234-72638734 GCA_030674185.1 Monoplex corrugatus
GAGAGAGAGAGAGAGAGAGACAGACAGACAGACAAATTCAGAGATAGAGAGAGAGAGAAGCAGAGAGAGAGAGAGAGACAGAGAGAGAGACAGAGAGAGAGAGACAGAGAGAGAGAGAGAGAGAGAGACAGACAGACAGACAGAGACCGAAAGAAGAGAGAGAGAGAGAGAATATATGTGTGTGTGTGTGCGTGCGTGAGTGCGTGTGTTTGCGTGCGTGTGTGTGAGTGTGTGTGTGTGTGTGTGTGTGTGTGTGTGTGTGTGTGTGTGTGTGTGTGTGTGTGTGTGAGTGCGTGTGTGCGTGTGTGGATGTGTGCGTGTTGGTGGTGTTGGTGTTGGTGCTGGTGCTGGCGTTGATAATAGTGTTGGTGGTGTGCAACTACTGATGATGATGATGATGATGATGATGATGATGATGATGATGATGATGATGATGATGACTTTGTTGTTTCTTCGCAAGTCGCTGGGGAGAAATCAGAAACTGCTTGATTGCCTTGTTCTCTGCTGCCCTGTCGGTCAGAAATTCCCTCAGCGCTGGGACTAGAATCCGATTCGTGTTTGTGTTTGTAATGTTGTTGTTTGAGATCGTGGTGTTTATATGTTTCAAGCTGCAAGACTCAGTGTTAACATCTTCATGTTGCAGGCCGTGGCGTTTATATATTGCTCTTGCAGGTCCTAATGTTTATATTTTGTTTATTGTGGTAAGTCTTGTTTTTTTTATATATATATATATCCTGCTGTTTATTGCAAGTAATGGTGTTTACATCCTGTTGTTAGCTGCAGATTCTTTGTTTATATCATGTTATTTGTTGTTGGTCTTAGTGTTTATTCATATCTATATTCACATTCATATTCATATTCATTTCTTTTGTCATAATGGATTTATTATGTGAAACTCGAGCTGTTCTCCCCGTTGAGAGTTTATATCTTCTTGTTATAGGTTATGGTGTTACAATCTTGTTTTCTGTTTTAAGTCGTGGTGTTTATACCTTGTTGTTTTTCGTAGCTCGTAGTGTCACTTGCTGCAGTGTTGTTATCACTGTTGTCCCTGGACCTGGCCAGCGGGTGGGTTTATGCGTAGGCTTAAGGCTTGTGCTATGATCATTTTGGATCTTTTCCATCACATCGCACACGCCCCCTCCCCCTGGGGACGTCGGGAGTTCTTTCAGTATAAATAGCATCCTCACCTTCTGGAAATTCTGTGCTAGAAATTTCCTCTTTTCTGTCACTCTCTTTGTTTCTGCCTTGTTTCTTTGGTTTCTGTCATTTCTTCCTATCATTTTCTGCCTTGCTGGTCCATTCACCTGTATGTGTTCAATAAAGTCTTACATACTTTCTCATAGGATTGATAATTGGGTACATACATTAAGTGCACTTTTGGCTCTAACGAAATGAGATATGCTGAAGCAATCTTAGGCTATTTAGGCCCGTTTTTGTATATCTTTTAGTGTCCTTAGATATGTTTACATTTGTATTCAGATATGTTTTTAAAATCTTCTGTGTGATCAGTAGGACGGAGTGGTAAATGCCAGGGGCATCTCTTTAGATTATGTGTGGAAATGCATTGATATGTGTACTTAATTTTTTGTTTCCTTTTTTTTTGTGTTGAAGTACTGTGTGTGCTTTGAAACGGTTATGGCCCTGATATGGCTCTACGCAGTCGGCTGGGCTTTAAGCAGCAATACGAATAAGAATAAGAATAAGAATAAGAATAAGTATAAGAATAAGAACGTGGCATATGTGGTGTCATTGCATATAGAATTCATTCTGAGTGCGGAGACGTCATTTTGAAAAAAACTGAAACTTCGCCGTTGTGTTGTTGAAAATGTTGATGTCGGTTGTGGGCGTAATGGATGTCGGGACCAATGGTTTCCGCGTGTGTCATTATTTTCCCGTTACCTTGTATTGTTAAATTTTTACCTTGTTTCATTTTGTTTTTAATTCAACTTCTGATGTATTTTCCCTGAAATGTGTTTGTTTCTTGTTTGTTTGTTTGTTTGTTTAATGTTTGCTTACTTGTTTGGTTGCTCCCTTGAATTCTGTTTCTCTCCCACGGGAGATTATTCTGTTTGTAGTTATTTCACACTGTGTTCATTCCCGAAGCTTACCTTTTCAGCTACCTCTATATTTTTCCTAGTCCTTTTATGTCCATGGGAAATCCCAGCAGAGACATTAGCTGCAAAGCAGTGTTTTCCCTGATAACGCCGTATCCCCTATCTTTGTGTAATTACCTGAAGCTGGGGGTCTGGACAAGAAACACCTCACGCCCCTAAAGACATATTAGCGGAGATATACGAGTCTTTAATGTAAGAGCAAGAGAATGAAAATATCACGGGGGAATGCTGTGACGGTGAAGTTTGATGTGGGTAGTTTACACCTTGTCCGTCTGTCTTTGTGTAATTATCAGTTTCAGTTTTTCTCAAGTCAGCGTTTCTATGGTCTTAATAAATACCATATCTTCCAATGCTGCTGATGTCATGTGATAGAAAACAGTTTCAGTTTTTTTTATCTGATGACAGCGTGCAAACACACACACACACACACACACACACACACACACACACACACACATATATATATATATATACATATGTATGTACACATACACACATATATGCATACATATATATGTATACACATATATATGTATATATGTATGTATGAATGTATGTATATATGTATGTGTGTATGTATGTATATATGTATGTATGTATGCGCCAATGCCGCAGATGCCATACACGGAAAGAGATCCCGAAATGAAATTTAACGTGAAAATCATGATAAAGTCGAACATTTCTGCACCAATGGCAATTTTCATGCAATAGGTCTGTGTGAACTTTTATCAGTGTTTACAGTTTAGATGTGTTTTTGAGCGACCTGATTTGATCTGGTCACCCAAGGTTTACTCCTTTAGCCTTGGTCTCTCCCGAGACAACCACAAGGCAGTGGTGATTTTCTATCAGGTTTGCTCCTTTAGCACATCAGGCAAGCATAAAATTATATTTTTGATGGGAAGACACATGAAAGAGGGGTAGGGTGCATAACGGTCACTGGAAAGTGAAAGTCTATCAAAGGATGCTGGACTACAGACCCCGTTTAACTGGTTCTACTGGAGGGCAAGCCATTTGATATAACATTGTTCAAGAATGTGCACCAACATCCGGAAGTATTAAGGAAGAAACTGACAACTTCTGTGTAGAATTAGAGACAGCCAAGGCTCAGTGGGGGATTTAAATGGCAAAGTGGGACAGGAAAAAGTTCGACTTTACGGCCTTGGCATGCGAAATGAAAGAGACAAAAACTTGCTGAGTATGCAAAAGTAAATAAATTCATATTTAGAAACATTTGGTTTGAGCAATCTAATAGAAGAAAATGGACATAGATGAATCCAGGAGACAGCACACGAAATCAATTAATGTTATCCTGATAAATAAAAGAGAAATTCTTTACTGATAACAAAACATTACCAGGCGCAGACTGCAACAGTGACTACAATCATATAATGTGAAAATCTAGGCTGAAACTAAGGAGAAAACAGACCAGACATGATATCAAAACTAAATCTAGGACTCTTAAAGACAGATGAATCAGCTCGTGCAAAATTTAGCGCATATGTTCAATACAAAATCAGCATTCTGGAAGGCACAGGCGACAGTGAGGAACAACGGATAGATTTGAAAAACTCGATAAATAAAGCTTGCGAAGAAATCTCTAGAGTTGAAAGAAAAGCAAAGAAGAACTTGAAGACAAAAGAATTTTTAAGCTTGATGAATAAGCATAGGAAGGTAAAAAGAAAAGAGGAAGAATACAAAAAGATCGAAAAGGAAATCAGGAATAAGTTCAACGAAGCTAAAGAAGCTTGGACAGAAGCAAAGTGCTAAGAAACAGAAGACCGCGGAGAAATTCTGAAGAAATTACTCACGGGCAAAAGACATGCACATCGAGCGGTTGAGTAAAATTAAGAGATGGTAAGATTATTGTAGAAAACGACAAAATGTGAGATAGATGGAGAGAGAGCAATGAAGACATTTTTGACGCTGATAGCAGGAGGAACACACCATTGAAAATGTTGGAGGACCACCAGATGAAAGATGAAGCTAGACGACCGATGAAAAGGATGAAACAGTGAAAAGACCCAGCATCAGACAATATTACTGTAGAAATGATTGAGGCTCTAGATGGATTTGGTATTGAAAAAGTAACGGTCCTAAATGAAATTTACGGATCGGATATAAAGAGCAGGAATATATTTTGCAGCGACAAAAGGTGGATTTGTATGGAGGACCATAATCGCCAACGCCATGTGGCAAGGCACATGATATTATCATCATCATCATCATCATCATCATCATCATCATCATCATCATCATCATCAGTCAGCAGCAGCAGCAGCAGCAGCAGCAGCAGCAGCAGCAGCAGCAGCAGCAGCAGCAGCATTATCAAAATTTGACAGTTGTGACAGTTCTACCATTGTCCTCGATGCACGTCGTTTTATTTCAACTGAAGCTTCTTTGAGATCAAAGTGATCTTGAGAAATATAAAATCCGGATATGTGTGATAATTTTTAAATAAAAAGGGAGATTGTTAGAATGGCTTGATCACCTCGATTTCGTTTGTTTGTTTGTTTTAACTTCGTCTCGGAAAGAAAAACCCCATGGAGATCTAAACTTGACAAAATCCTTTTACAAACATCTAAGAAATGTTCGACCACACACGCATTTGTATTACTTATTGTTTATACGGACACACAGAACACCTAAAGTCGATGTCAATAAATCGTCCTGTTTTGAAAATAAAAGTGAGAGATGTCTTGAGGGGATGAAGATTTTTAGCCACTGTGTTCTCACTTCAATACAATAATGACAGTAGCAGCAGCAGCAACAACAACGAGATTTTTACAATAAAAACTCACATGTATTTTACCTTTTTCTTTTTCTGTACACTTACACCGGCAGGTATTGCTGGGAAGTGAAGCTGACGATCTGGTACTGGACGGGAAGCCCGGTGTAACACAGTCATGTTGTAGATGTGGAGTGTCTGCCTCTCCATCTCTCCAGCCCTGTCGTAGTCTTCCTCTGGCTCTGAAGCCCGAGGATTTGGTACAGTATGCTGGAATGTCTGGCTGAATGACTGGCATCCTGGTCAGGTGTCCAACCAGCCAACAACCAACCAACCAACCAACCAACCAACCAACCAACCAACAACAGCAACAAGCAACAACATATCATTTGTGATGCTTAGTTCCTACTATTCCATGTTGACCACAAACAGGCGTACATATCTGACTATCTGACTGTGTGTTTGTCACAAAAAACACACATTTTCTCAGCTGTGTCTGAATGACCCTTTAACAGCTTTGGATCAAACGAACGTGCAGACCGCTGAAGAATCGAAAATGCGTAAGTTTGGAAGTCATAGTGCTAAGGTCAAGGTCACACGCAAAACAGTGCCTAAGATTAGCACTTTCTCAGGAATTTCTGCGACGCTGTTTATATTATTGTGACAATCTATCAGTGTCCTCGCTTTATACGCCAAGTTTCATTTTATCTGTTCATTTATTTCGAGGTCACGATGACCTTGTGAAGTACAAATTCTGACTGGTCATTTTTTTTTAAGCTGTACGAGGTTTTGCATCGAAAATATCGAGTTTCATGAACGAAGACTTTTCTTGTAATAATGCATACATGTATGCATGTCTGTATAATATATATATATATATATATATATATATGTATATATATGTATATATATATATATATATATGTACATATATGTATATAAACGGAGACTGTTAGAATAGCTTGACCATCTTGTTTTTATATTTTTATATAC
Organism: Monoplex corrugatus; assembly: GCA_030674185.1. Lineage (NCBI taxonomy): Eukaryota > Metazoa > Mollusca > Gastropoda > Littorinimorpha > Ranellidae > Monoplex > Monoplex corrugatus. The sequence goes on from CM060305.1 coordinate 72,637,067, forward strand.
ACACAAACAGACTCACAAACAGATACACACACACACACACACACATACACACACACTCTCTCTCACACACACACACACACACACACACACACACACACACTGCACACACGCACATCCTCCGGTCGATCGGAAACAAAAATTAAACGCAGGCTGAAATAACTGAAATAAAATTGTATTATTAAAAACAAAAAAAGTCCGGGGTGGCCATCACGCGAGGGGTTTAAGAATGGAGCGACCCTTGCTGTCCACACACAGGGTCTTGCCGATGTCCAGGTTGTACTGGCAGGTGGAGTAGCCCAGGTTGAAGTGGTACAAGCACGCGTGACCCAGCCCACAGCGCGTGCTGCTGTTACACGGGGGTGGCGGCATGCACACACCTTGCTGGCACGTGCCATCCGGGCACCCCAGGCCGCAATGGATCTTGGGATAGCAGATCTTGTGATAGGCGCAGTACTCATGCACACAGCAGCCCTCGGCACAGTAGCGGTACTATGGACAAGAACACAAAAAAATCGATCGATTGATTAGTTAGTTTATCGACTGACCAGCTTGATGAAATTATTCGTTCATTCACTCAGTCAGTCAGAAAAATGAAAGGTTCAACCCTCCCCCTTCTCCTCCATTCTATCCATCATTCCAACCACCAACAAGTAAATATGTCTGTCTGTCTGTCTGTCTGTCTGTCTCTCTCTCCCCTCTCTCTGTATGTATGTAAAAGTGTGCATGAGCATGTGTGCATGTCTGTGCGTGTGCCAGTGTGTGTGTGTGTGTGTGTGTGTATGTGTGTGCATGTTTGTGTATCTGTGTGTGTGTATCTGTATGTCTGTCTGTGTGTCTATATATGTATACATCTATGGGTGACTGTATGTCTGTCCGTGTGTATGTGTGTGTGTGTGCGCGCGCGCGTGTTTGTGAGTATGCCCGCGTGCGTGTGTGTGTGTGCATATGTATATATGTGCTTGTGTTTGTGTTGTGTAAGAAAGACAGTGAGAGAGAAAAAAAGAGTGGGAGAGAGAGAGAGAGAGAGAAGAGAGAAAGAGAGAGAGAGACAGACAGAGACAAACAGGCAGATACAGAGAGAGAGACGGGAGAGAGGACAGAGAGACAGACAGAGACAGAGACAGATGAAGAGACAGAGATAGAGAGACAGAGACAGAGAAAGACAGAGAGAGAGAGGAAAGGGAGGCGGAAGAGCCGTACATGATCAAGGGGAATAACCGTGCTCTTAACAACTCCGGAACCAATAATCACGCATATCACAGCCAGGCCAGACATCAGGCCTGATTTCGCTGTCACCGTGGCAGTGTTGGTGGAGTGTGACTCAGTGTTTCATGCCTGGATAAATATCAAAGATGTGTGGGCAATATCCTCTTTCTGTACGTGGCTGGTGACGGCTTCTTAGGATTTCATTTCCCTTCTAGCATTAATGTCAAGTTTTTCCGTATCGGTGATGGCGTGGAAAAAAAGCGCTGGCGGTTTATTATCCTTCTGTTCTGTTTGTTTTTGTGTATTTCTGTCACTTTTCTTAAAGCTGGTTATTTCACATAGTGGTGTTTTTTTTTAAGTCCTCAGGTGCCACATCCCAACTGTCCTAATAATTGTGGCTGAATATTGCTAAGCGTCTTTCGCTTTTTCGATGATTATTTTAGTCGTTGATAGTGATGATGA
>CM060305.1:72648734-72676234 GCA_030674185.1 Monoplex corrugatus
TATTCAAATTCTGTCGGACTGTTTACATTAATATTTTGTGGTCTGACTTTTAACATTTATTTTATTTGATGGCCACGGCCCTTTGACATTTCACTTAAAATCTAGTACCGTGGATAGGGAATACAGGGAGAATATCATGGTGACTGAATGTGAAGATCTAGTAAGAAGAAATAAATCCTCCGTTTAGATAATTAAAACGAGGTTTTATTTTATTCTGTGGAATTTTCTTCATTGCTGTCTGGTTCAGCTCTTCGTGTTTCTTCTTTGTCTAGTGTTTCGTTCTTTCTACAGCCAACTCGGAAGACAGGGCAATGCTTCTTCGTCTTTACTCGTCACTGTCTGATTCTCAACTGTCTATATATATACATTTCACAGTGAACAGCAATCAGTTATCATTTAAACGAATATCATGCCGTGCTGCTATCCGCACGCTGTTTACTGTCAACACACGTCACATCTCCCTTTCTTTAAGGAAACAAAATCAATTAATCATTTTTTCCTATCTTTCAGTCCATACGAAATAAATGTGTTTCCCACCTTTATCACAACATTAACTTAACAAACATTCATTCTTTCTCTCACGCACAGGGCCCAATCATTCATTCACCTCATTTTATCTCTGATCATTATACTGTCCATCATCATCATGTCCATATTTCGCAATGCTTTCAGTTTATCTGATTGTGGTAGAGCCTTCAGTTTCATTCATATTTCAGGAAATCTGTCCTTTTGCTTTGTCTTCCAGATCTTGTTCTGTAAGGAGAACTAACTGGTTCGGGTTGTCCTGTCCTTGTTTGTTTGATAACTTCATCTGGCTCCTTGATGCTGGTTGTCTCAGACATTTTGATGACTGGTGACTGATCAGATGAGTTCTCACGGATAGACGATGCTGGCGTCCTGACATCTGTTCCAGTTTCAGTTTTCTTATTATCTTCCAGCATCTGTTTTGATGGAAAGATGATTTGCTGTTGCTTGCCCGATGTGTTGCTTTCCTGATGTCTTCCAGAAATCATCCTTCTCTGAACAAGTCGTTGAGGGTTGATTGTCTGTTGAAGCTCCGTTTCTGTTGTGTCTCGTAGCTGACGACGATTCCTTCTGTACTGTCGTCCATCCTCTGTGCGAATGTTGTATGACTGGATGTTCACCTGTTGGTCTACCTTGGTGCTGATCCACTTTTTGGATCCTGGAGGTTGGAATTTCACAATCTGTCCCGGACTCAGTTCTGTCAGCTCTACTAGGAGTAATGTCTTTGACGTCGGCACTTGTGTTCGTGTTCTTCTGCCGAACAGTCTCTGAGCAGGCGAACTGTTTACAGTCTCTGTCGGGATGTTTCTCAGCTCAAGTAAAGCGAGGAAGGGATCTTGATTGTTGTGTTCTGCTTTCCTCATGCACGTCTTTGCAGCCTTCACCACGCTCTCTGCTTTTCCATTGGACTGAGGGTAGTGTGGTGAGCTTGTTACGTGTTCAAACCCATATGTTTTTCTGAACTTTCGAAACTGGTTTGATGTGAATTGAGTTCCACAGTCTGTTGTCAGGCGTTCTGGTATTCCGTGTCTTGCCAAGTGTCTCTTCAGACAGATGATGACCTCTTTGGATTCTCTTGTTTGTAACCGATCAATCTCAAAGAAATCAGAGTAGTGATCGACCGTGACTAGGTATTCATTGCCATTATGTTCAAAGATGTCACAAGCGATGTGTTGCCAGGGCAGGTCAGGGATCTCTGTACTGATAAGTGGTTCCTTCTGCTGACCACATTGGTATGTGTTACAGGCGCTGCATGTTTTGACAAAATCTTCAATGTCCATGTTCATCCTGGGCCAGTAGACTACCTCAGGTGCTCTTCTTATGCAGCTCTGAATTCCTGAGTGGCTTGCATGAAGTTTCTCAAGAATGTCTGCTCTTTCGCTTTCAGGTACAATTACTCTGTGGCTTTTGAAGACAAGTCCGTTGTGGACTGACAGTTCCTCCCTGAAAGGAAAGTATTCTTGTAACTGTAATGAAAGTTGTTGTTTCTTCTCTGGCCAGCCTTGTAGAATGACAGCTTTCAGGGTTTTCATGGTTGCATCTTCCTGAGTTGCTTGCTGCAGACTGTTCAGTCTCTCTTGGCTGATGGCCAGTTCTTGCAATGAGTCTGTTTTCTCCAGGTCTGTGAGGAAAACGGCTTCCTTGTGGGTGACTTGCTGTTCCGCTTTTCCACAGACTGCTCTGCTGAGGGTGTCAGCCAGGTGCATCTTAGATCCACGCTTGTACACTACCGTGTACCTGAACTTCTGAGTTCTGAGTAGCATCCTCTGAATCCTCTTAGGTGCTGAGAGCAGGCTCTTCTTGTGAATGGTCTCTAGTGGTTTGTGGTCAGTCTCCACCACGATGTCTCTTCCATAGACGTATCTCTCAAACCTTTCCAGACCGAAGAGTATTGCCAACATCTCCTTTTCTATTTGAGCATAGCTTTTTTCTGTCTCGGTCAAGGCTCGTGATGCGTACTGAATCGGTTGACCATCCTGCATGAGACAAGCTCCAAGTCCAAACTGTGAAGCATCACACTGAAGGGTAGTTGTACGCTTTCCTGAAGAGTCAAAGTAGCGAAGTACCGGTGACTCAGAGAGTATCTTCTTCACTTTCTTCAGGGCTTCTCCGTGGACGCCTTCATCCCATCTGAAGTGGACGTCTTTTTTTACCAGTTCTCTGAGTGGTGCTGCTGCCTCAGACAGGTTTGGTGCAAATTTCTGAAGGTATCCGACTACACCGAGTAGTCTCTGCACAGCTGCTTTGTCTTCTGGCACTGGGAGTTGTTGGACAGCATCCAATTTCTTTGGGTCGGCTTTCAAGCCTTCTCTTGAGAAGATGTGTCCCAAATATGAGATCTCTGTTCGTTTCATCTCAACCTTCTCCTTGCTGAGTTTGATTCCAGTCTCTCGGCATCGTTGTAGCAAACGGTTCAGGTTGGTATCATGAACTTGTGCTCCTGCTTCGTCGGTTGGTCCTCTGCCAAAAACAAAGATGTCATCATGAACCGCCACCACGCCTGGCAGTCCTGCCAGAGCGATGTCAATCCTCCTCTGGAATTCTTCTGGGGCTGGTGAAATACCAAAGGGCATTCGTTTCCATCGGTATTTGCCAAAAGGCGTCTCAAATGTTGTCAGGTAGCTGCTGTCTTCATCCAGTTCAACGTGCCAAAACCCGTTTTTCGCGTCCAGGTGTGTGAAGTATTTTGCATCTTTGAGGAGAGGCAGTACGTCATCAATGGTTGGCATGGGGTACTCTTTCTCCTGAGGGCTTTGTTCAGTGGCTTAGGGTCGATGCACAGTCTGACTTTCCCATTGCTCTTTGTTGTTACGACCAAACTGCTTATCCACTCCGTTGGCGTGTCTACTTTAGTGACCACGTCCATTTTTTTCAACCTCTTCAGCTCGTCCTTCACTTTCTCTTGCACTGCTATCGGCCACTTTCTGCAAGGCATCTTCACTGGAGCAATACTGGGGTCTGTTTCTAGGTGTAATTTCCCTTCTAGTTTTCCTTCTCCTTCAAAGACATCGTTGTACTTTGTGAGCATAGCTTTTGCATTTTCCTCCTCTTTCTGATTCGCCGCTATCGTTGCAATGTTCTCTTCATTGATCGTCAACAATTGCATGTGCTGTACAGCTTTCAGTCCCAGTACTGGCTTACAGTCCGTTTTGGTGATCGCGAAGTTGACTTTGTATTTCCTTCTGTTCTTGGGGTTTTTCACTCGCAGCACTATCTCCCCCACAGGCTTCATTTCTGTTCCGTTGAACATCACCAGCTTCTTCTTCGTCTCTTGCAAGTCAGACTTTCTTTCATCTCCTGTGACTTCTCTGTACAGGCTCTCAGACATCACGTTTGTTGTTGCACCTGTGTCAAGAAGAAATGTTACCGGCATCTCATTTATCAACATTTTTGCTCATATGTTTCTCTCTTTTTTTCTGGTTTTGTCTTCGATCCCGAGGATTTCATTATCGCTTTCAGTGTCAGTCTCTTCTTCGAAGTGCCGAACTCTTGTTTTCTTTTGATTTTTCTTGGGTGTTCTGCAGCACGAAGCAAAGTGATTATTTCCTCCACAAGCTTTGCATTTTCTTCCAAATGCTGGACATTTCTCTTTTGCTCTTGGGTGCTTTCCACCACAATATCCGCATTTCTCTCTGTACTCTGGTTTGTTTCCTTTACTATACTGCTTTGCTGTCTTCTTTTCTTTGAAAGCTTGGACTTCCTGCGTGTCCTGCGTTTTTCTCATCATTTGGACGGTTTGACGTTGACTTGATTCATGCGCTCTGCACATATCAATACATGCAGTCAATGTCAGCTGTCGCACTTCCAGTAATTTTGATCGCAGAGCCTCGTCATGTACACCCAGTACGATTTGATCTCTCAACAGTCTGTCTTCCAGTGTACCATAGTTACAGGTCTTGATCAGTCTCCGCAGTTCTGCTACAAACTGTTCGATAGATTCTCCTGCTGCTTGATGTCTGCAGTTGAATCTGAATGCTTCGTAAGTTTCATTGGTTGAACCCACACAGTATTCTTCGAATTTCTGGAGAACAGTGTCAATGTCATTTCTTTCAGCTTCACTAGCAAATGCCAATCCTTCATAGATGTCCATAGCATCCAGCCCAATGCAAGAAAGAAAAACTGCTGTTCTGTATGTTGAGTCTTCTTCTGTCTGTGTTGTCATAATTTCATAGCTGTCCCAAAGCCTCTTGAATTTCCTCCAGCTGCTCTGCAGGTTTCCTCCATTCACATCAAGTTTAGGAGGCAAGGGAATCTTGGCATGTCGACGACTGGCTCTTCTCTCATCTTGTTCATCTTCCATGGTTGAACTTTAGTCTTCAATATTCTGGATTTTTGTTGGAGTTCGTAATCACGATTCTGACACCATGTTTCGTTCTTTCTACAGCCAACTCGGAAGACAGGGCAATGCTTCTTCGTCTTTACTCGTCACTGTCTGATTCTCAACTGTCTATATATATATACATTTCACAGTGAACAGCAATCAGTTATCATTTAAACGAATATCATGCCGTGCTGCTATCCGCACTGTCAACACACGTCACATCTAGAGACTGATTCACAGGGCGGGGCTGTTGTGTTCTGTCATGTCATGTCGTATCGTTTTGTGTTGTGTTGTGTTGTGTTGTGTTTGTTAACATCAGTTTTAGAGCTGTTCATAGACCTTTTGGATGGAGCTTACAGAAAATCCAAATTTTGTATTTCTCAAGGTCACTCTGACCGTGAAGTAGAATCAGTTGAAATGGAACTTGATGTGAAACAAAGAAACTAACATTGTCAAAACAGTGGCAACTGAACAGACGTTCCTGATAAAGTTCAAGGTCATTCTGACTGTGAAGAAGAATCAGTTGAAATGGAACTTATCGTGAAACAAAGAAACTAACATTGTCAAAACAGTGACAACTGAATAGACGTTCCTGATAAAGTTCAAGGTCACTCTGACCGTGAAGAAGGAAAAGTTGAAATGGAACTTAACGGAAACAAGGAAAAATAACACACAGTCAAAACAGTGACAATCGAACACACGTTCCTGACAAAGTAACGTACCGACTTCAAGCAGATATTTTTAGGTTTGAGTGGCCTTGACCTTGGTGCCTAAACTTCCAAACTCACGCATTCGTGACTGTTCAACGATCCACTGCTTTGACATAAAGACCCACCCAAAAAGAGCTGAGAGATTCTTCTTGACACATTTTAGTAACAGAAACATGTTTGCGTGCACGCGCACACACACACACATGCACATATGCGCACACATACCCACATATGCTACACACACACACACACATACCCATATACCTACCTACCTACCTACCCACCTTCGTACTTACCTACCTACTGTCGGATTGCCGTGTGCTGGGAGGAATTACCTAGAAGTGTCCATAGGCAGGCTAGTAGGTCAAAGAGATGTTATTTCCCAGTCCTCCGTAATCGGCGGTCTCCTCAATTCTCATTGGCTGATATGAAATGTGTGACAACAGGGACCATAACTCTACATCCCCTTTACTTAGGCTAAATGTCAACAACAACAAAACTGTCACATGTGCTCATGTCCATTTTGAACTCATTAAACTTTTCTGCTCAAAACTCAAACATCTAAAGGAACTAACTCTTGAAACTCAACTAATAGGAACTCTTTCAGTCTTTGTTCAATTCTTGAACTTTACAAATTGAGTTTTTGTGGAACCTTAACACGTCCACCACTTTTAGTAATTTTGGTTGGTGTTGAACTAATGTTTGTGTTTGGTTGTGTTGTCTCTTGAGCACTGGTTTCAATGTGAACATCAACTTGGTCTTCAGAAGACGTGCAGCTTTCTTTATCTTGAAATTCAGAAGTCCTACAGTGTTCCCGTTGTTGACACTGCTGTTCCGGAAGAGTAGATGTTGCCTTGGGTAGAGACGACGGTTTGTTGAGCTGCTGGCTACTGTTTCTGTTTCTTAGGTGATAACGGTTTCTTCTCTGGATCCCTGTTTTTGTTTGTAGGTTATAGGATCTACCATGCTGAGATGATGATAAAGGTGACTGGCTCACTATCACAGCTTCAGTGTCTTTTGGAGTTTGATCCATACAGCCTCTCCTTTTTTCAGTTCTGGCTGAGGTCTTGCTCGGTGTCGCCGGTCGAAATCTTGTTTTTGCTTTCTTTTCAGTTTCATGTCTGTCTCCTGGAACTTCTTTACATTGCTTCCTTCAGGTATATGTTGTTTTGGAAGGGTTGGAAGTCTTGTTCGAAGTTTTCTTCCCATCAATAGTTCTGCTGGCGATAATCCATGCTGAAGTGGTGTCGAACGATAATTCAGAAGAGCTATGTATGCATCATCTGCCTTGTTCAACAGCATTTTGATGGTTTTGACAGCTCTTTCAGCTTCTCCATTCCCTTGTGGATGCAGTGAACTGCTTTTAAGTGAGTGAAACCATATGACTTTGCAAATTGTACAAAATCCCAAGAGCTGAACTGAGGTCCATTGTCCGACATTACTGTTTCAGGAATTCCATGATGAGCAAATACTGACTTGATGTGCTCGATGACAGCAGATGGTGTGGTTTGTCTCAGGTGTGCAATTTCAATCCACTGAGAATAATAGTCTACTATCAACAAGTACCCTTCAAAAAGATCAATCCCCACTCTATGCCATGGAAAGTCTGGTGTCTTTGTTGGTTGTAGTGGCTCAGGATGCAGTTTTCTTTCTTTCTCACAAACTTTGCAATCTTTGATCATGCTTTCTATTTGCTGAGAAAGTTTCGGCCACCACACACAGCTTCTGGCAAACGCTCTACATTTGACTATGCCTTGGTGTCCTTCATGGATACGTGCCAGAATATCTTTTTGAAGTACTTCAGGAATAACTAGACGAGTTTGAAATAGCAAAAGTCCATCTTCTACTATCAGTTCATTTCGTACAGTCCAGTACGGTTTCAATGCCGGGTCACTTCTAGCTTTTTCTGGCCACGATGACTGGCAGTAGTTTTTTACCTGGCAGCAGATCTCATCTTGATCCTGTTTCTCTCTGATCTCCTGAAGTTTTGTGCTACTTGCAGGGAATCCCTCCATGATTGTTTTGACTGACAACTGTGTCTCAAACTCCATAAAGTGATCCTGTTCAGCAGGAACACAGACAGGACTCTGAGACAAAGTATCTGCAGTTGCAAGACGTTTCCCTGGAACATGGATGATATTGTATGTAAAATGCATCATTCTCATCCTGAATCTTTGAATGCGTGGAGTCAATTCATCCAAGAGCTTTGTTTTCAACAAAGCGAGTAGCGGCTTGTGGTCAGTTTCAATTGTGAAACTTGGTAGTCCAACAAGAAAGTCTTCAAATTTTTCACAGCACCATGTGACTGCAAGTGCCTCCTTCTCCACTTGAGCATATCTTTGTTCAGTGTCAGTAAGAGACCTTGACGCATAGAAGACAGGTTTCCAGTCTGTTCCTTCTTTTTGTAGTAGGACTCCTCCCATGCCATAGGATGATGCATCAGCTGAGATCTTGGTTGGCTTTTCAGGATTATAATGACACAGAACTGGAGTAGTACTCAGTTGTTTTTTCAGTGTCTGAAAGGCTTTTTCCTGAGGTTCATCCCAAATCCAAGAAGTCTCTTTCTTTAAAAGATCTCTGAGAGGTTTTGTTGTTTCAGCCAGGTTTGGTGCAAACTTTCCAATGTGGTTGACCATGCCAAGAAATCTACGAACTTCTGCTACGTTCTGAGGCCTTGGTAGCTTGGTAATGGCTATCACTTTCTCTGGATCGATCTGGATTCCCTCTTTGGAAATGATATGCCTGAGAAACTTGACTCTGTCAACAGCGAAGACACACTTTTCATTGAGAGTCACTCCTGCTGCTTTCATTCTTTGAAGTACTGTTCGGAGTCGGCCATCATGTTCTTCTCGGTCCTTTCCACTGATCAAAACATCATTTATGTCGCAGCTGACACCTGGTATGCCAGAGAGAATGTGACTCATTTCTCTTTGAAAGACTTCAGGTCCTGAACTTATTCCGAAAGGCAACCTTTTGAAGCAAAACCTTCCAAATGGCGTGATGAAGGTTGTCAGTTTCTGAGATGCATCATCCAAGGGAACCTGAAAAAATCCACTGTTGCAATCTAATTTGCTGAAGACAGTGGCTCCAGAAAGTTGTGCCAGGAGTTGATCAGTAGTAGGAAGAGGAAAGTTTTCTCTTTGCACGCTTTCGTTGAGTTTTGTGAAGTCCACACAAAGTCTGATCTTCCCATTTGATTTGCCATATCAAATGTTTCTTTTCAACTTCTTCTAAAATCGTGTAAAACAATCAGATAGAAATCACAACGACCTAAAATCCAGATCTAGATCTAGATCCAAGACGTCCGTTGAATGTGAACAAATGGCGAACGGCTTCGTCGATCTGTACTGTTGTTAGACAGTTAGAAATTCATCACCGACCTTTCATTCCCGTTTCCACGTCTGTATGAACTTGTACTTAGCTTCTTCTTGCGTCTTGCTTGAGGATCCCACTTCTGACACCATGTCGGATTGCCGTGTGCTGGGAGGAATTACCTAGAAGTGTCCATAGGCAGGCTAGTAGGTCGAAGAGACGTTATTTCCCAGTCCTCCGTAATCGGCGGTCTCCTCAATTCTCATTGGCTGATATGAAATGTGTGACAACAGGGACCATAACTCTACACCTACCTACCGGCTTACCTACCTACCTACCGACCTACTACCTACCTTCCTACCTACCGACCTACCTACCTACCTACCTACCTACCTACATACCTACCTACATACCTACCTACCTACCTACATACATACATACATACATTCACACTCACACACACTCACACACACACACAGACACACACAAACACACAGACACACACACATACACACACACACCACACACACACACACACACACACACACACACACACACACACACACACACACACACACACATACACACACACGCTCGACCCTCTTGAGAAATGAAACAATCTCTCCCCTCCGCCACCATCACCACCCCGTCACCTTACTGTTTAACCCTTTGACTCCCGCACCCTATCCACCACCCGCCCAAAACATTACCCTTTGATTCTCTCACCCTATCCACCAGCTTCCTGCAGGAAGCTGTTGGATAGGGTGAGAGAATCAAAGGGTTAAGTTTTTGCTTTGCTGGCACGGTTGACAATGTATGTAGGATGCTGGTGGACAGGGTGCGGGAGTCAAAGGGTTAAAGAGATTAAAAAAAACTAGAAAGAAAGACAGAAAGAAATAGCGCTCTAGCGCTCTTTTCATTTGACAGTGATCAACCGCTGCCGTTTTCAAGATTCATCTCTTTTGAGCAACTCTGAAATATAGGAAATGTCAAATGATCTGAGACGCGAAACAAAATAAATGCTTTTCTGATAAATGTTAAAAGTCAGAAAAGAAATAGAGAAGTTCAAAACAGTCCCGGTAGATTTAGAGTGTTGTGAGGCAGGGAGGGGTGGGCTGGGGGTGGGGTGGGGGTCGGGCAGAAGCAAATAGTGGCTAGGAAAGGTAGTGGTGAGGGAGAGTGAGGAGGGTAGAAAAAGTGAGGATGAGGGAGACGGGGGGGGGGGTTAGAAGAGGTGGAGATTGGGGGAGAGGGTATTACAAAAGATATGGTGGAGGAGAGGGGGGTTATGGAAAAATAGGAGCGAGGGAGAGGGGGGTTAGGAAGGTGGGAGTGGGGGAGAGGGGGGTTAGAAAGGTGGGTGTGAGGGAGAGGGGGCTAGAAGGTGGGAAAGGGGGAGAAGGGGGTTAGGAAGGTGGGTGTGAGAGAGAGGGGGGTTAGGAAAGTGGGTGTGGGGGAGAGGGGGGTAGAAAGGTGGGTGTGAGGTAAAGGGGTGTTAAGAAGGTGGGTGTGAGGGAGAGGGGTTTTTGGAAAGGTGGGGTGAGGGAAAGACAGTTAGGAAAGGTGGGTGTGAGGGAGAGAGGGTTAGGAAAGGTGGGGTGAGGGAGAGATGGTTAGACCTTTTTGAAGATGACAGAAACGAAGAAAACATTATAAATAAATGAAGGACCACCTATAATAAAAGATGAAGTTAGAGCAGCACTGAAAAAGATGAAACCAGGAAAAGCCCCAGGACCAGACAACATTACTACAGAGATGATTGAAGCCCTGGAGGAATTTGGTATTGAAAAAATAACAGTCCTTCTAAATGAAATTTGTGACACTGGAAAAATCCCCAAAGATATGTCAAAATCAATTTTCATTGCACTTCCAAAGAAGACAGGGGCTATAGAATTCGAACTCCGTCGCACAATCAGTTTGATGAGTCATGTAACAAAAGTCCTATTAAGAATAATCATGATGAGGACAAGGAATAGAATCAAAAGAGAAATAGCAGAACAGTGTGGATTTGTGGAAGGGAAAGGAGCTATTAATGCAATATGCATCCTAAGATCTATCATAGAGAGGTCAATTGAGATGAATAAGGATTTATATTTATGCTTTGTTGATTATACCAAAGCTTTCGATCGGGTAAGACATGAAAAATTGATCAACCAACTAGAAAGACTCAATATTAATGGAAAAAATCTACGAATAATTAGAAATATGTATTGGAAACAAACAGCTGCAATGAGAACAGAAAACGATATAAGCTCTTTCCAAAATATCAAGAGTCAGACAAGGTTGTGTTTTGTCACCAGATCTTTTTTCACTTTACAGCGAAAACATGAGAAATCTAGAGGAAGACCCTGGATTAAAGGTTGGAGGAAAAATGATAAACAACATTGGATACGCAGATGACACTGTGCTAATTGCAGACAATGAAAAGGACCTACAAAACCTTGTGAATATACTTGAAATAGAAAGCAAAGGTAAGGGGTTGGAACTAAACAGCAGGAAGACTGAAATCATGGTGATCAGTAAAAAACATGAAATCCCCTCATGCAAAATAGCAAACGGCACAATCTTGAGACAGGTTGATAAGTTTAAATACCTGGGAACGATCAATTCACCAGACGGCAGATGCACATCAGATATAGCCAGCAGAATCGGCCAAGCCAAAACAGCATTCAAGAAGATGAAAAGCATTCTTACCAACAAATGCCTATCAATTAACATCAGGAAAAGAGTTCTTGAATGTTATATAGAACCGATAGTGTTATATGGTTGTGAGGCGTGGACAGTCAGCAAGCAAAGCCAGAACAAGACTGAGGCAGCCGAGATGTAGTTTCTAAAATGAATGTTGAGAGTTCCATGGACAGCAAAGAAAACAAATGAGACAGTCTCGATGGAGGCAGACACAAGAAGATCATTGATAAGGAAGTTTAGGAAAAGACAGGCAACATTTGTAGGCCATTTCATGAGGAAAGGGGAATTGGAACACCCGGTCACAAGAGGAAAGCTGGAGGGAAAGAAAGCAACAGATAGACCCAGGGAGAAAATATTGGACGGACTTGCAGAGTGGCTGAAAACAAAGAGGGTGGAAGAGATGCTTGAGGCATCAAGGGATAGAAAAAGATGGAAGGCCATGATCGCCAACGCAGGGCACTTGATGATGATGATGATGATCACAGTGATTCAGTACATGAGCACACGAAGACTTTCTTGACTGTGCATGGTCAGATGTGGTTTAATCAAAACAAAAAAAAGTTAAAACCTTAAAATCAAAGTGACGGCCAGCGTTCAAACGAATAGGAGCCACAAAAACGCAAAAATAGAACGAAAACACGTAGTTTTAACCCTTTGACTTCTGCACCCTACCCACCAACTGCAAAAACCTAACCCTTTGACTCCCTCACCCTATCCACCCGCTTCCTGCAGGAAGCGGGTGGATAGGGTGAGGGAGTCAAAGGGTTAAGTTTTTGCTTCGCTAGCGTAGTTGACGATGCAAGATGCTGATGGCCAGGGTGCAGGAGTCAAAGGGTTAATATACAAAACAAGACAAGCGTAAATTTTAGGCCATCTGGCCTTTGTCAAATGTAGAGAAAAGACAACAAAAAATACACAAAACAAAAAAAGTTTGAAAAATGATGACTTGTCTGACAGAGATGTAACTACAGACATTTGCTTGATTATTCAATTTTCGACATCACAGTTACATATATATTGTATGTATTTCTCTCCTCTCTCATAGTTGTGCGTAGAGTAGTTGCAGAGTATAAAGGTAGGCTTGGGCGCTCCTTTTTTGAGGAGTGTTCTGAGCTTATTGTTTTTGTACTTTGTATCTGCTTCTATGCTGGCTGAATGGGTGGCGCAAACTGTGTTAGATTTGAGAAGTTCTATACAACGTGGGAGATAATTCTCAAGAGTTATGTCCTTTGATTATATTATAAAAATTCTCCCTGCTTCCTCCCTCTTATTTCTTTGGTATCACAGTTACATTTAAAATAAAAAACAAAAACAAACAACAACAAAAAAGAAAACGATTTTAAATATTCAATAAAGGAATATGGTTAACATTGCTTGACGATTCTTTGTGAGCGGAGGATAACACCAAACGAGTTATCATTTCCTTTGTCCTCCAAATAGTTTGAGACCTTGTGCGGTGTCCAGTTTTTATCAGTAAGATTTCCGGTTCATGGGTCATTCGGCCTCTTAGATAAACCATTGTGAGCTTGGTATCTGTGTGAGTTTGACGAATCCACGACTCTGAGTGAGTATTACAACGCAATTTTTTTTAACATTTCGTATCATGCTTCTTCTTGTTTTTATTTTCTCCTCTTTATCGTTGTCGTTGTCGTCGTCATCACAATCAATTTTTTTCTTTTCTGTTTTGTGTCTGTTTTTTCTTCTTCTTTAACACAATTATTTCCAAAGCGGTTTACAAATTTCGCCATCGTCATCAGCTTTTGTCTTTCTTTTCAGTCTCTCTGTCTCTGTCTGTGTGTCTCTCTCTGTCCGTCTCTCTTTCTCTGTCTATCTTTCTGTCTCTCTTTCTCTGTCTCTGTCTGTGTGTCTTTCTCAGTCTCTCTCTCTCTCTCTTTCTCTGTCTATCTTTCTGTCTCTCTTTCTCTCTCTCTGTCTCTCTCTCTTTCTCTCTGTGTGTATGTTGAGATCAATTTTATGAAGGCACTTCAAAGTTCCATTTCGGTTATACTACGTTTGATGAACAAAAGCAGCTCAAACCGTGCTCTCTCTCTGTGTGTGCCTTTTCCGCTCTCTGTCTGCGTCTCTGTCTCTTCCTCTCTCTATCTGTTAGACTGAAGAAGCCCAGTATTCAGCTTTGTATCGCAGCATTGTAATTTTCAATAAGATTCTCGTTTGTAACAAAGAAGCTGTAATGCTAAAATTACAACAATGCCGCCTTAATCGTTCGGAAACAAAGTTTTTCCTTGTCAAAACCTGATGGAAAAATGAAAACATTCCAAAAAGGCATTACAAGACAATTCTGGCACACATTGACTGTCATAATATTTTTACAGCAGTAAAGTGTTTCCCTGTCTCGCACAGAAAGTTTTTTCTTTGTCAAAAAACAAACAAACAAAAAATACACTAAAAAACCAACCAACCAACCAACCAACCAACCAACCAACCAACCGACCAACCAATCAAACAAACAAACATGAAGCATGATGCTATAAGGGTGCAGCTCGTCGTTTCCCGTTTCTCGTTATTTTACGTTTACCAACCCAAATAGGGTCAGGTACCCATTCACAGCTGCCAGACCTGTTTGCTGCAAGCACGAAGTTTCTCTCAACCAGACTTTCCACCCGTGCAATCAGGTTGGAAGACGGGAACTCTACTCCCACGCCGAAAGGCTCTTCAGCAGAACATACTGTACTACTAGAACAAAAAAACAAACAAAAAACAAAAAACAAAAACAAAACAAAAACAAAACAAAAAACAAAAAAAATCAGAACGCGTATTTAATAAAACCAGACTAGACAGGCGCAAATTTTCTGCCAACTGGCCTTTGTAAAGCGTAAGATCACAAACAAAACAAACACCAGATACAAAAATTAGGAGAAAAAGATAGAGCAGCAGGGAAATTTCAGTCTTTCTCTCCTAATTTTTATATCAGGTGTTTCTTTGTGATCTTACGCTTAACAGAGGCCAGTTGGCCGAAAATTTGCGCCTGCCTTGTCTTGTTGTATTAAATGATTTACGCGTTCTCATTCTTTTTTTCGTGTTTTTTTTTTCTGGTTCCTGTTTGCTTGAACGCGGGCAGTCACACTTGTTTTGGATACTGTACTACTGCAAATCAATTAGTTTACTTCGTTTTCTTCCCTTTTACATTAGTAGTCTTGTAGCGCGTTACAGTGCTGAATTGTGAATCTGTTTGTTTCATTCTTCCTGGTAACATAATTTGATATTATGGCAGGCTGCCACTGTACTGTATTTTTCATTGTTCCTTGTAACATGTTGATATCTGTACTGTGATAAGGTAACACTGCAGTTTGTTATAGTTTTGTTTGTAACATAAATTATCGATACAGTAAGGTAAGACTGTGTTGTTTGTTTCACTTCTACTCGTAATATACTATTTCATATGATGATAAGCTAACTCCGCACTGTTTCTTTTTCGCTTTTATTTGGAGACCCAAGCAGCACGATAAAGGTTAAGCCAGTTCTGGTGATTGCTATATTAAAAAAAATCAGTTCAGTTTCAGTTTCAATTTCTCAAGATGACGTCTTTGCGCTCGGAATGAATTCCATATGCACTAACGTCACGGGTGTCATGTGATGGAGAAGATCCAGAATAATCATAGCACAAACCTTAAGCCTGCACATAAACCCGTGAACTGGCCAGGTCCTGAGGTTCTACCTACATAGTTGCATAACCTTGGGATCGTAGAGGAGTGAGGCAGCAGAGACCTAATGTTTTCCCGGGGCCTATTATCTTAAGAAGTGTAGGGGTCAGCATGGTACTCCAGGCAAGGGAGAGAATACTTCAATCAACACAACAACACCACAATTGTTATCTGTTATCTCTTCTATCCGTCCTGCTTTCATCTGCCTTCATACAATGCACACGACACCAATACACTTGGTACTCACTTTCCTGGGCTTTATGTTGGGATTTTCCCCCCACTTTCCCGCCTCACATAAAACAAGTACGACAGCCCGCGTTTGAGCAACCAGGAACTAGAAAAGATGTAAATAAAATCAGAATACATATTTAATAAACCAGACAAGACAGGCGCAAATTTTTGGCCAACTGGCCTTTGTCAAGCGTAAACGTAAGAGAACACACACAACCACACACACACACACACACACACACACACCACACACACACACACACACACACACACACACACACACACACACACACACACACACACACACCACACACACACACACACACACACACACGTTGGTCTTCACGGCAACAACGTAGTTAACAGAGCAGCTAAATCGGTGCACTCCGTTTTGAAAATTCCATAGAATTACATGTTAACACCTCGGTAAAAGAAGCTTACAACTCGCTAGAATTAGCATCATGGATTCGATTTCATGAACATTTAAATGAAAAATTTGTGTCTCAAAAAAGAATCAAACTTTCAGTTCAAAATATCTGTAAAAAAATGCAGTATTCTTCGATATATCATTTGAGATTAATTGTTACCACATATTTTCGTATTCAACTGAACGCTTTGAAAACAAAATATTGTAAAAACGTTTTATGTATTTGCGGTGAACAATTCACATTGTATCACTGTTTGTTTTACTGCAGAAAGCTTCGTTATTTTTTTTACCAAAGATGTTTACACAAGGAAACTATCTTGAAAAGCATTTTAAAGAAGTGATATCAGATCAAGTTCTGTTAGTTAAAATTTCAGAATCATTGGTTCACAGTCCTGTTAATGCGTTACTTTAAGGTTATTATTTTAATTATCATTATCTTGTTTTGTTTTGTTTTGCTTTTTATGACGATTTTTCTTTTACATTTGATGTTAGCATTGTTCTAGTTTCATTTCTCTGATCATCCATATCATTTTTCTAAAGACCTTGCCGATTCCTTTTAATTTTTTTCCGTCTCTTACTCTGTTCCCTTCTTTCCCCTCCTCCCCCCCCCCCCCCCCCAAAAAAAAAATCATCCTCCATGCCATTTTTATCCGTCTAATATCACTTATAGTGAAAAGACGTTAAATCAAGGAACGAACACACACACACACACACACACACACACACACACACACACACACACACACACACACACACACACACACACACACACACACACACACCCCTACCCACCACACCCACACCCACATCCCCACCACTTCGCTGTTGCTTCGTCCGGTGTATTTTTCCCCAGCAGCGAAGTTTTGGTCTTTTTCCTAATGTTTCTATTTGCTGTTTGATGTTTGTTTTTTGTGGCCTTATGTGTTGTTTGATGTTTGTTATTTGTGGCCTTATGTGTTGTTTGATGTTTGTTATTTGTGGCCTTATGCGTTGTTTGATGTTTGTTATTTGTGGCCTTATGTGTTGTTTGATGTTTGTTATTTGTGGCCTTATGTGTTGTTTGATGTTTGTTATTTGTGGCCTTATGTGTTGTTTGATGTTTGTTATTTGTGGCCTTATGTGTTGTTTGATGTTTGTTATTTGTGGCCTTATGTGTTGTTTGATGTTTGTTATTTGTGGCCTTATGTGTTGTTTGATGTTTGTTATTTGTGGCCTTATGTGTTGTTTGATGTTTGTTATTTGTGGCCTTATGTGTTGTTTGATGTTTGTTATTTGTGGCCTTATGTGTTGTTTGATGTTTGTTATTTGTGGCCTTATGGTTGTTTGATGTTTGTTATTTGTGGCCTTATGTGTTGTTTGATGTTTGTTATTTGTGGCCTTATGCGTTGTTTGATGTTTGTTATATTTGGCCTTATGTGTTGTTTGATGTTTGTTATATATGGCCTTATGTGTTGTTTGATGTTTGTTATATATGGCCTTATGTGTTGTTTGATGTTTGTTATATATGGCCTTATGTGTTGTTTGATGTTTGTTATATATGGCCTTATGTGTTGTTTGTTATTTGATGTTTTGTGTTTTATATATGGCCTTATGTGTTGTTTGATGTTTGTTATATATGGCCTTATGTGTTGTTTGATGTTTGTTATTTGTGGCCTTATGTGTTGTTTGATGTTTGTTTTTTGTGGCCTTATGTTGTTTGACGTTTGTTATTTGTGGCCTTATGTGGTGTTTGATGTTTGTTATATATGGCCTTATGTGTTGTTTGATGTTTGTTATTTGTGGCCTTATGTGTTGTTTGATGTTTGTTATTTGTGGCCTTATGTGTTGTTTGATGTTTGTTATATATGGCCTTATGTGTTGTTTGATGTTTGTTATATATGGCCTTATGTGTTGTTTGATGTTTGTTATATATGGCCTTATGTGTTGTTTGATGTTTGTTATTTGTGGCCTTATGTGTTGTTTGATGTTTGTTTTTTGTGGCCTTATGTTGTTTGACGTTTGTTATTTGTGGCCTTATGTGGTGTTTGATGTTATTTGTGGCCATATGTGTTGTTTGATGTTAATTGGGGCCTTATATGTTGTTTGATGTTATTTGTGGCCTTATGTGTTGTTTGATGTTTGTTATTTGTGGCCTTATGTGTTGTTTGATGTTTGTTATTTGTGGCCTTATGCGTTGTTTGATGTTTGTTATTTGTGGCCTTATGCGTTGTTTGACATTTGTTATTTGTAGCCTTATGCGTTGTTTGATGTTATTTGTGGCTTTATGTGTTGTTTGACGTTTGTTATTTGTGGCCTTATGTGTTGTTTGACGTTTGTTATTTGTGGCCTTATGCGTTGTTTGACGTTTGTTATTTGTGGCCTTATGCGTTGTTTGATGTTTGTTATTTGTGGCCTTATGTGTTGTTTGACGTTTGTTATTTGTGGCCTTATGTGTTGTTTGACGTTTGTTATTTGTGGCCTCATGTGGTCTTGTCATACCGGTACTCATAACGCTAGGGCTGTAGGATCAACCCTATGGTGAGCAACAGATTATGTTAATCTGGCTGTTTGGTCCTTTTGATAGCGCTTCCATCAGAACATCTGCCATCTTGATCCCAATCCCAGCTCGCATCACCTGCTCGCCACCCATCCTAATGCCTCCAAAACTCTAGCCCAAAGCCCTACAGGTCCATCCCCTCCCCCCACCCTTCCCATGCCCAGCGTGCATTCTTCCAGGTAACGTAGGCTAACACTGCACTGTGTGTTTCTGTAACATACTATTTGATACTGTATTAGCTAACACGGCACCGTTTGTGCCATTCTACCTTTAACATAATTTGATGCCGTGATAAGGTAAAACTGGACTGTCTGTTCCAGCCTTCTCTGTGACATATTGTTTGATACTGTGATAGCTAACAGTGCATTATTTGTTTTATTATTCCTTGTAACATAATGTGCTATTTATGGCAGGCTGATGCTGCATCGTTTGTTTCATTCTTCTTTGTAATATAATTGTATTATTTGATAGGCAAACAACTCACTGTTTGTTTCATTCTTCCTTGCAATATAACTGAATTCTGTGATAGGCGAACAACTCAGCGTTTGTTCCACTCCACTTCGTAACATATGTTAATAGGCTGATATTACACGTTAACAAGAAACATCCGAGGGTGCTGGATGGGACCCAGAACACCAATGCCTCGCCACTCTCCTGACAACCACCTCCCAAGCTCCCGACACCACACGATAGCCATCCCACCAAGTAAAGGGATGGTGGCTGTCCATGTATTGCGTGACCCATTCGGACCCAGCCATCGGTTAACCCGCCCACAAACCGAATGGCAAATGGGAGTTTAGAGTTTGGAGTTTGTACAAGAGGGATTCATCACACTCGAACAGTTCCATATGTGCTCCACCCAAATCTGCCAGCAATTATCTGGCAGACTCTCTAAACCTGCGCAAAACCCTGTGCACTGGCAAGGTCTTGAAATTGGGGAGGAGGGACTTTTGAAACACTAATCTGACACCACCAGAATGATGGAAACATTAAGATGGGTAGCGAGCATGCCAGTTTATAACATTGCAGACTGGGATTGAACTCGAGATATCAGATCTTGAATCCACGGCTCTATCAAAATACCCAACCAGCCCGCGGTAAAAAGTGGAGAGACGACAAACCCCTGGACACAGCCATACACATAACACGCATCAACCAGGTCCAGCAAATCACTGTTTGTTCCACTCTTAGGAAGAGTAACACAAGTTGATAGGCTAAGACTACACGTTTTATTGCAGCAAACATGGCCACGAATGGTTTCTGCCCATGGCTATTGCTGCTGTCCACCCTCCTGCTTGTTTGTGGAGCTTCAGGCACGGTGAACAAGCGATCAGATGACAGTCACCCTCTGGAGGTCCTGGTGGCTCAACTCGGTACTGAACTCCAGCGCCAGAAAGCGTCCCTTACTGCTCTGCAGGCAACAGTGGGTAAGTATCAAATACTGTACAGTAAATTGAGGCAGCTGAAATGGTGTTTTTAAGAAGAATGTTGAGAGTTCCATGGACAGCAAAGAAAACAAACGAGACAGTCTTGAAGGAGGCAGACACAAGAAGATCATTGATAAAGAAGATTAGGAAAAGCCAAGCAACATTCATAGGACATTTTAGGAGGAAAGAGAACTTAGAGCACCTGGTCACAACAGGAAAACTGGAGGGAAAGATAACACCAGGTAGACCCAGGGAGAAAATATTGGACAGACTTGCAGGGTGGCTGAGGACAGAGAGGGTGGGAGATTTACTTGCAGCGACAAGGGACAGATTCGTATGGAAGGCCATGATTGCCAACGCCATGCGGCAGCTCACATAATGATGATGATGATGATGATGATGATGATGATGATGATGATGATGATGACTGTGCAATCACAGGTTGCCGTAGCATAGTTGTTAATGCGACGGACTGACAATGGTAGGTTCAGGGGTTAATCCCATCAGTCTAAATCTCTGTGGGTTTCTCAGCCCAAACCGGTCCCTACCCAGAATTGACGTGCTAAGGGCTAAGCGGGTAGACTGGGACCACACAGTCGATCCACTTTTACGGTCGTGACTTTCAGGATATTGTGCAAATTTCCCGATCAACACCACAGGTGTTGGTATGTCTCGGGCCTGGTTGACCCCAGGATACTTTATTAAGGGAATCATAGGATATTGTGCAAATTTCCCGATCAACACCACAGGTGTTGGTATGTCTCGGGCCTGATTGACCCCAGGATACTTTATTAAGGGAATCATACAACATTCTTTCTGTCTTACGGTCTTAAGCTAAAGTGGAACCTCAGAGCATCCTCATCCCCGTTTTCACGAATCATCGAAACATTTCGAAAATTGTCCAGGACCGTATTTCAGTTTCAGTGTCTCAAGATGGCATTTCCGCGCTGGAAATGAATCTCATACGCAAAACTAGCGGATTCCGTAAGAAAAGTGGGAGCTTATTGTTACTGTTATTGTTGTTATTTTGTTTAAAGCCCAGGCGACTGCGTAGAGCCGTATCAGGACCATAACCGTTTCAAAACATACACAATACTTCAACGGTGATAAAAAGGAAAAGAAAATTAGGTACACATGTCAACGCATTCGCGTACGTAATGTATGGCGTTGACCATTCCGTCCAATTAATCGCACAGGGGATTTAAAAAAACATATGAATAAATTGAGGCAGCCGAGATGTGATTTCTGAGAAGAATGTTGAGAGTTCCATGAACAGCAAAGAAAACAAACGAGACAGTCTTGATGGAGGCAGACACAAGTAGATATCACTCATAAGGAAGGTTAGGAAAAGACAGGCATCATTTATAGGCCATTTTATGAGGAAGGGGGATTTGGAGCACCTGGTCACAACGGGAAAGCTGGAGGGAAAGAGAGCACCAGGTAGACCCAGGGAGAAAATGCTGGACGGACTTGCAGAGTGGCTGGGGACGAGGAGGGTGGGGGAGATGCTAGGGGCAACGAGAGATAGAGACAGATGGAAGTCCATGATCGCCAACTCCATGCGGCAGGGCACCTGATGATGATGATGACATGAATGAAAAATGAAACATAAGTAAGGACACCAAAACATACATAAAAACAGGCCTGAATTACCTAAAATTGCTTCCGCATGTCTCCCTTCCCTACAGCCAAAAATGCACTGTATATATGTACCCAATTATCAATCGTGAGAGAAAGTACGTAAGACTTTATCGAACACATACAGGTAAATGGACCAGCAGGGGAGGAAATGATAGGAAGAAATGACAGAAAACAAAGAAGGAAGAAAGAAACAAAGAGAGTGACGGAAGAGAGGAAACTTCTAGCACAGAATTTCCAGAAGGTGGGGATACTGTTTATACTGAAAGAGCCCCGGGCATCCCCATG
Source organism: Monoplex corrugatus (assembly GCA_030674185.1). Lineage (NCBI taxonomy): Eukaryota > Metazoa > Mollusca > Gastropoda > Littorinimorpha > Ranellidae > Monoplex > Monoplex corrugatus. The sequence goes on from CM060305.1 coordinate 72,670,500, forward strand.
GAGGAAGAGGGAACTTAAAAAAAAACCCCATCTACACGCTAAAGATGCCATGTGATAGATAAGATGGCATAGAGTTGTGTGACTTCGTTCGTTCGTTCGTTCTTTGATTTAACGTCTTTTCACTATGAGTGATATTAGACGGGGAAAAAATGGAGGATGAGAGTTGGGCGGGTTGGATTGGGGTCAGAGGGGACATAGAATAAGAGGCATAAGTAGGTGGGAAAATAGAAAAATAGAACCAGAACTTAACACCAACAATTAACATCAACAATGTGAAGGGAAAATTTAACACTAAAATGCAAACTCCGTTCACTTAAAGTACTGCATTAACAGGATTGTGAACCAATGATTCTGAAATTTTAACTAACAAAGATGGATCTGATGTTACTTCTTTAAAACGAGTTTCGGAATAGTTTTCTTGTGTAAACATTTTTGGTTAAAAAAAAACGTAGTATTTTGCAGTAAAATAAACAGCGAAACAGTGTGAATTGTTCGCCGCAAATACACTTGACATTTTTACAATACTTTTTGTTTTACAATATATTGTGTGATTCTTTTTACTCTGATGTTCAGGTAACCTCAGTCGCTGAATTCTTCAACCTCATCCGCGGGCGAAAAGAAGCTCAGGTTAATCCATACATACATGGCCCATAGACATTTGAACGTATTAAAAACATAAAAATTGCAGATAAGGATTGTGCACAGGACGTCACGGAAATCCTTCTTGAGCCCTGTCTTTGTAAGCAGCACTGAGGATAAAGTGGGTGTATGTTCAGGCTTAAGCCTTGTGCCGTGATCATTCTGGATTCTCTTCATCACATGGCAGCCTGTAACGTTAGTGCATACGAAATTCGATCCGAGCACGGAGACGTCATCTTGAGAAACTGAAACTGGATAAAGTGCGACTTACACAGGCAGGATTTCAGTCATGATATTTTTGATATGTCTTGTCCACAGTTTTTGTTCTTTTGGTTTTGTGTGTGTTTCCTGTCACTTATATTATTTTGATTTTTGTTCGTCTATTTGTTTGTTTGTTTTTTATGCGTGTGTATGTTTTCGCTTATTGTTTTGTTTTCTTTTTTGTTTGTTTGTTTGTCTGTGTTTGAGTGTTTTTTTTTCGAGTATTGTTTTGTTTCCTGTTTGTTTGTTGGCTTCTCTCTCTCTCTCTCTCTCTCTCTCTCTCTCTCTCTCTCTCTCTCTCTCTCTCTCTCTCTCTCTCTCTCTTTTCTCTATGTGTTCGGTTATTGTTTTGTTTTCTGTTTGTGTGTGGTTTTTGTTTTTGTTTTTGTTTTTTGCTGTTGTTTTGTTTTCTGTTTGTTTGTTTGTTTTTCTATTTGATTTCTTTGTGTGTGTGTCTTTTTTCAGTTATTGATTTGTTTTCTGTATGGTCGTTTGTCTGTTTGTTTATAGTTTTCTTTTTTCTGCTTATAATAAAACGTACATTAAACCAAATGTAGCGTAGGTCTCTGCCATTATCGATTTATACTAAGCCATATGTCTTTCGCTATTTGGACACCAGCGGCTAACATTTTTACTTTGATAATTTTTTTTACCTGTCCAGTTTCCTATACCACATTGGTTGCCACTGACTGTAGTACGATATTAATTCACAATGCTGTGAAGATGTGTAATAATGAGAATGCTAATCATGATGCTATGGAGTTCCATTCTATGGATTGAGACTGCGTGACAGGATTGTGCGCTATACTTATTTTCACCGTAACTACTGCTACTACTACTACTGCTGCTACTGCAACTACTACCACTGCCACCACCACTACCACCACCACTACTACTGCTAGTACTACTACCACCACTACCACCACCACCACTACTACTACTATTGTTAAATTAATGGCCTTTATAAGGCGTCAAATCTTGATTCAAGAATCAAACCAAGGCACGCACTCTCAGCATTTACCAAAACAATCACTAACAATGACAATACCTCCAGAGCACAAAGCACACGCAAACTGAGAGAGGTAGGGGGGAGGGGGAAGACAGGAGGGGAGTAATGTGTGTGACCCCTGACCCAAGCCGTTATCCTCCCTCTGTCTGGCTGTCTGTCTGTCTGTCAGTCTGTCTGTCTGTCTGTCTGTCTGTCTGTCTGTCTCTCTCTCTCTCTCTCACACACACACGATACGCTGAGCTAGGGTACACTCAAATCTGTTCGGTGAATGACTCTTGACCCAAGATGTCATATTCTGTCTGCCTGTCTGTCTGTCTGTCTCTATCTCTGTCTCTGTCTCTGTTTTTGTCTCTCTCTCTCACACACACACACTGTTCCTTATCATCATCATCATCATCATCATCATCATCATCATCTATCATCATCATCATCATCATCAAATTATTAGTATTACCAATATGATCATCATTATTTTATATCATCATCATCATCATCATCATCATCATCATCATCATCACTCATCATTCATCATCATCATCATCATCATCATCAATTATTCTTGCATAGTGCTTTTATCCAAATTCATTTGGACTCACTACACATCACACATATTCGGATTTTTTAGCGGAGCACGGAGAACTCAAACTGTCAGGCGAGTTGACCTCATTCCACTATGTTGTTGCACTGTCTGTATCTTCGATGGACGTGCATGTCGGCTGTTTTCGTTTTGCCACAAGCCACTGGACACAGCCATGACTTACAGGATCTGTAATGTTCATACTTGATGTTCTGCATGCGTAAAGACACACGAAAAAGCTTTAGGTTCCAGCACGTCTGCACAGATGTTGACCTGGGAGAACAGAGAAATCTCCACCCTTTACCCAGCAGGTGGAAGTATCTAGGCAGGGTCGAGCTCAAGACCTTTCAATCAGAGGTCCGACGTTTTCCCACCTGATTACTGCGACCGTATCTTGGTACAGACCAGGCCCGAAAGATACAAACACCTGCGGTGCTGGGCAGGAAATACAAGCAGCACCCTCAATAACGCATCCGTGGAGTGGATAAGACTCGACCGTGTGTGGTCCCAGTCTTCCCCATGGGCCCATAAGCACACTCAACTCTGTGTAGGAATCGGTTCATCAACATCATCATCATGTGTGCCCTGTTGAATGGCGTTGACGATCATGACCCTCCTTACGAATCTATCCTTTGCTGCTGCAAGTACATCTCCCACCCTCTCTGTCTTCATCCATTCCGCAAATCCGTCCAGTATTTTCTCCCTGTGTCTACCTGGTGCTCTTTTCCCCCTCCAGCTTTCCTGTTGTGACAGATTGGGGTTGAAAATTCCTACAATGATATTGACAAGAATGATGGAATTCGAATCCACAACCTTCCAGTCGTTAGTCCGTTGCCATAACCACTGCACCATAGCGACTGGTTTCACTGAGATAAGCTGAAGTTCAGAGTAAATATATTGCACAAAATGTGTTTAAAAAAAAAAAAAAAGGGGGGGGGGGGGGGGCAAGAAATGAAGACTTGACTACCTGAACTCAATTTAAAATGTCGTTTTTCTTTCTTTCAGCGAATATTGACGGAGATTCCAAAGGTTATGAATAAAGTGATGACATACGAACAGTAACAGTTACTGACAATGTTGTTTTGAGCGAAATGTTGTGTTTCCTTTTCTTTTTCTTTTCTTTCTTTCTCTCTTTCTTTTTTCATTTTTTTTTCATTAAGTCTTTGAGTGTCGTCTAGACAGATTTATCTCCTTCATGAAAATATTACCTACTTATGTCAGAATCTTTCTTCTGGCCAGTAACAGTGTCCTGCTGTGGACACTTTATAAACACTGTATGCTGAAAGAGGAGGGAATGAGGACAGTGGTGAAAGAAGATGGAGAGGAGAAAAGAAGAGAGGCAACTCTTTCCCACTTTGAATCACCTGGAGATGTCTGTCTCCTGTCCACTTGTCTGCCCCTCTTTCTCTGGAGTGATAATTTGGCCCTCTCACATCAGAGTGGAAATAGTGTCAATGTAGGGGCAAAGTCCCAGATGTACATGATTATTCATTAAGTTCATCCTGATCCTGTAGTAGATAACTCGCCAACAGAGCGAACAACAAGCCTGCCCAGGCCATCTGCACCAAAACCCACAGAGATCTGATTTAGTTTATATACATAGTTTTGTGCACAAAAGGTAGTATATAGTAAGAAACTCTGGGGAGAGCCAGACAGCAGAAGGTCCTCAGAGGAGAAACCCCCGTCAAGCAAGTGTTTCGGTCCTTATCTCCTGACACTCTAAGGGGGCCAGGCCGCATCCAGGTCATGACTCCCAGATGCCCCTCTGCTGTCGCCATTTTGTGTGTGTGTGTGTGTGTGTGTGTGTGTGTGTGTGTGTGTGTGTGTGTGTGTGTGTGTGTGTGTGTGTGTATGTGTGTGTGTGTGTGTGTGTGCGCGCTTGCTTAGAAATTTGTCCTCGACCTGGAATCGAACCGATGCATCCTAGATGATCAGGTTTCTCAAAGCAAGGTCACCCTTGTGACGAATGTCTTAACCACTTGGCTATCGGTCACCAGCAACATGTAGGGGAATTTTAAGAGTTATGAAGTTCACATTTGTTCCTCTTGGTCCAGATCCAGCAGGAGATTTTTTTCCCGCTGCTTCTTCCATCACCTTTATGTCTCTGGTCCTCTCTCTGTCTGAAATTGAGAGCTGCGTCCCGAGATCACATAGGTCGGTGCACCAAAATCTCCTAGTACATTGTGAGCGCAGTGAAGAGTATGAAATCACGCTAATATAGAAAAGGGATATTCAATTCACCATTCACGTTGTCCTGTCATCTCACCGCACTCACCATCGCTTCCAAAGGCGCTGTGCCTGCTGACCCACCACAGATGTATACGCACACATTATGTGCTCAAGTCCAGACATAATCTATCAAACACCGTATTCATCCAGACATGACCTGTTAAACACTGTATTCATTTGTTTCGCGCTTTGCTACACATGAGGACTGTGCGAGGACTGAACGCTTTGTACTCTACTAGCCCTATATCAACGTCGAACATCATATATAGAATACGTGTTAGGACATGTTTATCTCTCTCTGTCTGTCTGTCTGTCTATATCTATCTACCTATCTATCTATTTATCTGTCTATGTATGTATATATGTATGTATTTGTCTATGTATGTATGTATGCATGTATCTGTCTGTCTGTTTGTGTCTGTCTGTCCATCCATCTATCTATCTGTCTATGTGTGTATGTATGTGTATGTATGTATGTATGTATGTATGTATGTATGTATGTATGTATGTATGTACCTATCTACCTACCTATCCATCTATGTATCTACCTATTTATCTATGTATCTATGTATTTATGTATGTATCTACCTATCCATCTATCTATCTATCTATCTATCTATCTATCTGTCTGTCTGTCTGTCTATCTATGTATGTATGTGTCTATGTATCTATGTATCTAACTGTCTGTCTGTCTGTCTGTCTATCTATCTATCTATCTATCTATCCATCGATCTATATATATATCTATCGATCTATCTCTGTATGTATGTATGTATGTATGTATGTATGTATGTATGTATGTATGTATGTATGTATGTATCTATGTATGTACGTATCTATGTATCTATGTAGCTATCCATCTATTTATCTGTCTGTCTGTGTGTCTATGTATGTATGTATGTATGTATGTGTGTGTGTGTGTGTGTGTGTGAAAGAGAGAGAGAGAGAGAGAGACAGAGGAAAGAGTGAGAGAGAGAGAGAAAGAGAGAGAGAGAGAGAGAGAGAGAGAGGTGTGTGTGT
>CM060305.1:72681234-72688734 GCA_030674185.1 Monoplex corrugatus
CACTCACTCACTTACTTACTTACTAACTCACTTGCTTATATACCTATCTATGATTAAGAAAATATTGTCTTCATCTAGTTGATAGACAGCTGAGCATTTGGACATTGACTGGGAGTGGGGGAGGGGAGTTCTGTCATGTGAGACGAGTTTATACAGAATAGCTAGTTGTGTTGTGAATCAGACCTTTAATTCCTTATTTATTTACTTTATATGTATGTTCCTTTTTAGAAGGTAAGATACACACATACCCAAGTCATTTACATGTAACCAAGATTATTCTAGAGGTAGGCTGATAAAATACCAGTATAAAATATAGACTAGGTAAAACATAGTCTAGGTAGGGCCTCAGGACCTGGCCAGCTGATGGGTTTATGTGCAGGCTTAAGGCTTGTGCCATGATACTTTACACATGGCACCTGTGACGTTAGTGCATATGGAATTCGTTCCGAGCGCGGAGACGTCGTCTTGAGAAACTGAAACTGAAAAGGGCAAACTACAGACGCCTGCATGTACTGTATACACAGACGGATAACAGACATCATTATCACAGGCTCAGTAGTAGAATGGTCAGATTAGGAAAAGACAGGCAACATCTGTATGCCATTTTATGAGGAAAGAGGAATTTGAGCACCTGGTCACAACAAGAAAGCTGGAGGGAAAGAGAGCACCAGGTAGACCCAGGGAAAAAAGATTGGACGGACTTGCAGAGGTGCTGAGGACAGAGAGGGTGGAAGATGTGCTTGCTGAAACAAGGGACAGATGCATATGGAGGATCATGATCGCCAACGCCATGTGGCAGGGCACTTGATGATGATGATGAATGGAATGGTCAGGACGCTTGCCTTCTTTTTTGAAAGTCTAGGTTTGAACCTGCTTGGTTGCCGTCTGGTAGGTAAAGGGTGGATTTTTTTCCACCGATCTCTCAAATCATCATGAGCGCAGATCTAACTGTAGCGCCTGACCATCCTTCGTGTGTATATGCACATAGGTCCTCAAATTGAAGTCTTGTTAACCCTTTGACTCCCGCACCCTGTCCACCAAGGTCCTGCATTGTCAACCATCCATGCTAGCAAAGCAAAATCTTAACTTTTTACTCAAACCTTTGACTCCCTCAACGTATTCACCAGCTTCCTGAAGAGAATCTGGTGGATTAGGGTGAGGGAGTCAAAGGGTTAAGTTTTTTTGCAGCTGGTGGATGTGGTGTGGGGAGTCATGGGGTTAAAGCTCATGTAATCCAATTCGGTGTTTGATGACTTATGGACACATGAAAACAGCCAGCATGTGCTTCATTGAAAATATGGCTACCTCAATGGTGGTGTAGACAATAAGAGCAAGAACAAAAACAAAAAACAAAGAAAGAAACAAACAAGAAACAAACAAACAAACAACAAACAAACAAACAAACAACCAAACAAACAAACAAAAACAAAAAACAAATTAACAACCAACCAACCGACCAACCGACCAACCAACCAACCAACCAACCAACCAAACCAACCAACCAACCAACCAACCAACCAACCAACCAACCAACAAACCAACAATATTCTAAAAAATCCGCTGGTATATTCATTCGAGAGCATTGGGAATTGCAGCTAACGAAAGGAAACCCAAATCTTCTATCAGTTTTGCATTATTATCGTTATTGCATAGCTGTATTTTTTCTTTTCTTTTCTTTTCTTTTCTTTTCTTTCTTTCTTCTCTTTCTTTCTTTCTTTCTTCTCTCTTAATTTTTTTCTTTCATTCCTTCTTTCGTTCTTTTCTTCTATCTTTCCTTTGTTCGTTCGTTCGTTCTTTCTTTCTTTCGTTCGTTCGTTCTTTCTTTCTTTCTTTTTTCTTTCTTTCTTTTGTTCTTTCTTTCTTTCGTTTTTTCTTTCTTTCTTCCGTTCTTTCTTTCTTTCATTCTTTCGTTTGTTCTTTCATTCTTTCGTTTGTTCTTTCTTTCTTTCGTTCTTTCTTTCGTTCTTTCTTTTTCTTTCTTTCTTTCGTTATCTCCCTCTCTCTTTCTTTCGTTCTTTCTTTCTTTCTTTCGTACTTTCTTTCTTTCTTTCGTTCGTTCTTTTGTTCTTTTGTTCTTTCATTCCTTTCCTTTTTTTTCTTTTGTAGAGAGCAGAACAATCCAGGCGAGGCCTTACACATGGCAATCTACCAGGAGGGAAAAGCCATCGGTTACGATTACGTAGATGACTCGAACAGTTATGAGACCGCCTCGACAATGGTGACCGTGGATTTGAACTCCGGGGAGAGAGTGTGGGTACAGGTGCTCAGCACTGTGGGCCAGGCCAGAGGCGGAGATCGTACTCTGTTTACCGGCTTCCTCCTGCATGCCCACTGATTCTTACAGTCACTGGCACTTTCTGCTGAGTTAAAAGTCACCGTTTGTGCCACTTGCGATTTTTGTGACATACATAGTGTTTTTTGTGACATATACATTGTGGTTTTTGTGACGTACACATTGTGATTTTTGTGACATACACCTTGTGTTTTTTTATGACATACACATTGTGGTTTTTGTGACATACATATTGTGTTTTTTGTGACATACATATTGTGGTTTTTGTGACATACATATTGTGTTTTTTGTGACATACATATTGTGGTTTTTGTGACTATATGTTTTTGACAACATTGTGTTTTTATGACATACACATTGTGGTTTTGTGACAATCACATTGTGTTTTTGTGACAAACATATTGTGTTTTTGTGACATACAGATTGTGGTTTTTGTGACATACACATTGTGGTTTTTGTGACATACACATTGTGGTTTTTGTGACATACACATTGTGGTTTTGTGACATATATATTGTGGGTTTTGTGACATACACATTGTGGGTTTTGTGACATACACATTGTGTTTTTTTGTAACATACACATTGTGGGTTTTGTGACATACACATTGTGTTTTTTGTGACATACACATTGTGGTTTCTGTGACATATACATTGTCGTTTTTGTGACATACATATTGTGGTTTTTGTGACATATATATTGTGGTTTTTGTGACATACACATTGTCGTTTTTGTGACATACACATGACCTTCAGTTTCAGTTTCTTAAGACAGCTTCTCCGCACTCGGGATGAATTCCTCACTATATTGACACCACCGATGTCGTGTGATGGAGAAAATCCAAAATGACCGTGGCATGAGCCAGAAACTTACTAATAAGCCTGACGCGATGGCAAAGTCTCGAGGTTTCTCTTCGTGTATGGGTTTTATGACTATCTCTGTATTGTTCTGTCACTGAAACAAATAAGGTTGCTATTGTTATTGTTGTTTAAAGCCCAGCCGACTGTGTAGGGCCATATCAGAGCTAAAACCGCTTCAAAACATACAAACTTCAACAGGAAAAATAGAAAGAAAAGAAAATTAAGTACTCATATCAATGCATTCAAGCACATAATCTAAGAACATGCCCCGGCGTTGACCACTCCGTGCAATTTATCGAACAAGGGATTTAAAAAACACATCTGAATACAAATATAACCATACCTAAGAACACCAACACATACATAAAAACAGGCATAAATTACCTAAAATTACTTCCGCATATCTCACCTCCCTAGAGCCAAAATGCACATAATACATGCACCCAATTATCATTCCTAAGAAAAAGTACGTAAAGACTTTATCGAACACATCCAGGTGAATGGACTAGCAAGGCAGAAAATGATAGGTAGAAATGACATAAAGCAAAGGAACGAGGCAGAAACAAAGAGAGTGACAGAAAAGAGGAAATTTCTAGCACGGAATTTCCAGAAGGTGGGGATACTGTTTACACTGAAAGAGCCCCCGGCATCCCCACGGGGGAACAAATTAGGTATTAGCGTAGTAGAGGGATGGGGGGTGATCTGGAATTCGGCCAAAACTCCTGTAATGTAGCTAGAACTGGAGTGTACATACTGTTCGTAGCATACTGACCAAGATCGAGATCGGAAGTAAAAGAGAAACTCTGAACAAAAGCACAGTATCACTGTCAGGGGGAAAAGGATGTCTTTTGGAGAGGGAAAGTGGATTTGTAATAATGGTGTTACGTTGAGTGCGAATGCATTCAAATATAGTTTGTTTTCCACAAAAAATTGTGCGGGCTGGTTAATTCTTTTCAAAAAGACATGGATCCAAAGTCTGTTTCACGAGTTCAAATCCCTACCGACAACAGAAAACTGGCCTGTTCGGTGCGTATCTTAATTAGTACTTCAGTTATTCTGGTGGTCTCAGCTTATTGAGAAAAGTGGCAGAATGGTTCAGACGTTCGTCTGCCAATACCTAAATTTGAGTTCCAGGGTTCCTCGTTGAGGCCTCGACTTTTCTCCTCAGTGTCATAAAAAAATCGATTTGAACGTTTAGTGTTACGGAAGGGGACGAAAAACGAGTCGGACACGTGCACCTTCTGGCCCGCGCAGACTAAAGATCCCACGGCAGTTGAAAATCGTGAGGAGCAGGGTATTCGTCCGGCTGCCCTGGTAGAAAACATTGGAGACAGGTGGATTTTCCAGGTCCCTCCCTATGTAGGAAAATTAGCCCTCTTACCTTTTTGAGGTCTGGGTAAAAACAAAAATGTGTGGCGTTGCACTGCGGTGACGCGCTCTCAAAGGGGAGAGTAACCCGAGTTTCACATGGTAAATCCACTGGCGATAAAAATGAATATGAAATGAATATAAATTTGAATATGAATATGAATATGAAATTGAATATGAATATGAATACGAATATGAATATGAATATAAATTTGAATTTGAATATGAATATGAACATGAAATTGAATATGAATATGAATTTGAATATGAACATGAAATTGAATATCAATATGAATATGAACATGAATATGAATACGAATATGAATTTGAATTCAGCCGCTCAAGTCGGACATTTTATTCTGTGAACTGTGTTTACATCTTAGCCTACTGTGTTCGCCCAACGCTACAGCTTCCAAACCTTTGTGTTCTCTGGATTTAAGTGTTGTGAACTGACCAACCCACACACCAACCTGCAAGTATCTTCCTCTCCTGACTGGCTCGCAATTATGGACCCGTCTTTTATAAAACAAATTGGACTGACACTTTTTAAACACAGCAAGTGCTACCTCGGTGGAGGCGTCTACCAGCGAATACGAACACTGGGGCTGTGTCCTAAGCCCCGCACTGCGCGATCCTGTCGTGGTGGACGTCTCCACCGTCTCTGGCACAACCTGCCTCCTGCCCGACGCCACTTTTCGTCTCCTGCTTCTTCGTCTCCTCCACTGCCCCTGCCCTCGACCTCGCTGCTGCAAGCTTCGTCTCCTCCTCTGCCGTCTTCGCCTTCGCCTTCTGTCCGGATAGTACCGCCTTCACCTTCTGTCCCGCTGGTGCCGCCTTCACCTTCTGTCCCGCCGGTGCCGCCTTCACCTTCTGTCCCGTCGGTGCCGCCTTCGTCGCCACCCCGGCCACCACCATATGACTGTGATAAACTAAAATTATGCCTTTTTAATGCTCAGTCAACATGCAAGGATGGCAAAGCCTAAGTCATCGCTGATTTTATCGCAGATGAGCATGTTGACATTGCTTTTATCACAGAGACATGGCTTAACCCCCTTGGTCACGAACCTATACATGCTAGCCTCACTCCGAGTGGTTACAGGCTTGCTTCTTTCCATCGCTCATCCCGAGGTGGCGGTATCGCCATCCTCTACAACGACTCACTCCATTCCCGCCTATCTTTCTCGCAGTCTCTGCCTTTCTCCTATCCTTCTTTCGAGCACGTTGGAGTATCCTTCCAATCCACCCCTCACCCCATCACCTTCTCCTGTGTCTATCGACCCCCACCTAGCTCTGCCAACAAACTCACCACATCCACGTTTCTCTCTGACTTTGACCAATTGCTTGACCACTACTGCCTCTTACCTGGAAATCTCATCATTCTAGGTGACATCAATGTCCACTATGACAACACTCACCGTTATGACACAAGACATATCATCAACTCTCTGTCCAATCACAATATGACTCAACACATTTCTGAACCAACCCATCAAAAAGGTCACATTCTTGACTGGATCATTTCTCGTGATCACCACAATTCCGCTACTGACAACTGCTTAGTTCTTTCTACCCGTCTAACTTCAGCCCTTCCATCTGACCACTCTGCAATTCTCTGTTCTCTCGACATTTCTCCTCCTTCCCGTACCATGCGCACAGTGACTCGACGCAATCTCAAATCTATCGACCTCTCCACATTTTCATCTGATGCCTCCCGTCTCCTTTCTGAAAAGTCACATAACTTGCCGATGAATTCTATACTACTCTCCACCATCTTCTGGACACTCATGCTCCAGCCACAACCCGTCTTTTACCTGACTGCCCCCCTACCCCCTGGCTCACTCATGAGATTGCCTGTGCAAAACGTGCCCGCCACAGAGCAGAGCGCCGTTGGCGCAAATCCAAACTCACTGTACACAGGCAACTTTTCCAAGCCTCTAAAACAAACGTATCCACCCTCATTGCATCAGCAAAAACAAGCTATTTCCAAACCAAAATCCTGAATGCCTCTTCTTCAAAAGAACTCTTTACAACCATGAATCATCTCCTTGGCACACGAAAAGATTTACCTCTCCCAACAAAACATACAAATGAAGAACTCCCATCTGTATTCTCCAAGTATTTCACCACCAAAATACAAACTCTTCGTGACAGGCTTGACAGAACACCCTGTCAACCATGCCCACCTGACCCTTCCTTCTCTGGCACACCTCTTACTACTTTTACCCCAGTCTCACAAGAAGAAATTTTCAACACAATCAGATCCATGTCGTTCAAAACCTGCGAACTGGATCCTCTTCCAGGTTCTCTCTACTCCGACTGTCTCCCTACTCTCCTCCCATTCATCACTGACATCATCAACACTTCTCTTCAAACTAGAACTGTCCCAGATTCTTTCAAGTCTGCTATTGTTCACCCTCTCCTCAAGAAACACAATTTAGACCCAAATGAACTGAAAAATTACCGGCCTATCTCTAATCTCTCTTTCTTGTCAAAACTCCTTGAAAAAGTCGTCCTCAACCAGCTGAACTCTCACCTGTCTGCCAACAATCTCCTCAATCCTTTCCAGTCAGCCTACCGCCAGTGCCATAGCACTGAAACTGCCCTACTACACATTCTCAACAATCTCCTCCTTGCAACTGATACTGGCAAAGTCTCTCTCCTCACACTCCTTGATCTGTCTGCAGCCTTCGATACCATTGACCATGGTATTCTCCTTTCTAGACTTCATCATACTTTTGGCATCTCTGACATTGCTCTCTCCTTTTTCATTTCGTATTTATCAAACAGAAAACAAACTGTTCTCATCAATGGCACTTACTCTAAATCTGCATACCTGACCTGTGGTGTTCCACAAGGATCTGTCCTTGGCCCTGTTCTTTTCACTCTTTACACCTCCCCCCTGTCCACCATCATCAACTCCCACTCTATAAAACACCACTTCTATGCTGATGACACCCAACTTCAAGACAGTGACTCACC
>CM060305.1:72698734-72716234 GCA_030674185.1 Monoplex corrugatus
GAGAGGGAGAGACAGACAGAGAGAGAGAGAGAGACAGAGGCATAGAGAGAGGCAGAGAGAGAGAGAGGCAGAGAGAGAGAGAGAGAGAGAATGAGCGAGCGAGCTAGAGAGAGAGAGAGAAAGAAAGAAAGAGACACAGAGCAGAGAGACAGAGAGACAGAGGCAGTGACAGAGAGACAGAGGCAGTGACAGAGAGAGAGAGAGAGTGACAGACAGATATATATATATATATATATATAGAGAGAGAGAGAGAGAGAGACAGACAGACAGACAGACAGATACTGAGGTACACAGAGAGAGAGAGAGAGAGGGTGAGAGAGGGAGAGAAAGAGAGAGAGAGACATAGAGAGAGAGAGACAGACAGAGACAGAGACATAGAGACAGAGACACAGAGACAGAGACAGCGACACAGACAGACAGACAGACATACAGACAGACAGACAGACAAAGAGAGATACAGATTACATACCCTGCGAGCCTCAGCACAGTAGACGAGGACGAGCATGACGATCAAGATGTGAGGCAGCTTACCGGCAGATGACACCAGTGATCTCATGGTTGTTGAGGACACAATCGATGCAAACATGGTAACCGTCTTCAGTAAACACCCACCAGGCTGAATTCAAACAAATGTTTTGTTTCCACTCCTCGGACACACACAAAAACAACGTGCTCAAAGAAGAAGCAGATGCAGCCGACAGCAACGCAATAAATTGTTCTTATCTTCCTGGGTGAGGATTGGGCGTTCAATGCGCTTAGCAAGACTTGATGTGTTTCTGTTCTTCGTAGATTTACTGTCTCTCTTTACGGGTTATCGTTCTTTGACATTTCTGCAGAGGAAAGGATTTATCGTTATTGTTATTGTTATTTTTGTTTACAGCCCAGCCGACTGCGTAGAACCATATCAGGGCTATGACCATTTCAAAGCATACACAATACTTCAACAAGGAGAAAAAAAAAAAAAAATTATACACATATCAGTGCATTCGCGCACATAATCTAGGGAGATGCTCCTGGCGTAGACCACTCTGTCCAATTTATCACACAGGGGATTTAAAAAACATACCTGAATACAAATCTTAAAATAACTGAGGACAATAAAACATGAAAAACGGGCCTGAATTACCTAAAATTGCTTTCGCATATCTCATTTCCCTAGAGCCAAAAATGCACTTAATACATGTACCCAATTATCAATCCTCAGAGAGAGTACACATGACTTTATCGAACACATACAGATGAATGGACCAGCAAGGCAGAAAATGGTAGGAAGAAATGACAGACAGCAAAGGAACAAGGCAGAAACAAAGATATTGACAGAAAAGAGGGAATTTCTAGCACTGAATTTTCAGAAGGTGGGGATACTATTTATACTGAAAAAGCCCCCGGCATCCCCGCGCGGGGGAGGGGGGGAGGGGGAGGGGAGGACATGAGTGTAGTTGTTTTTATCTCTGTAGACACATTCGCCCTGTATCTGTATGAATATTCCAGAAATATTACCGGTGAAAACGTCTTTTCGTTGATGCGAAGATTCGCTGTTTGAATATTCATGACAAAAAGTGTGTGTTGTGTGTGTGTGTGTGTGTGTGTGTGTGTGTGTGTGTGTGTGTGTGTGTGGTGTGTGTGTGTGTGTGTGTGTGTGTGTATGTGTGTGTGTGTGTGTGTGTGTGTGTGTGTGTGTGTGTGTTTTGTGTGCTGTGTGTGTGTTTTGTGTGCTGTGTGTGTGTGTGTGTGTATGTGCGCGCGCGCACGCGCGAGCGCGCGAGTGTGTGTATGAAAAAGAGAATTCGCCGTTTCGGTACTTCAAATGTTTACCGGTGAGATTATCTTTTCCTTGTGTCTGATTATTCTCTCGTAGAATAACATCAAAGCATTCCGGACAAGACATAAAATCTCTGATGATTTCCGTTTTCCCGTTTTTGGATGGGTATCTCGATGGAATCAGACTCTTTTTGAAGCTGTATCGGCTGTAAGGATTCAGTCTTTGATCATGCTATAGAGTTTGAGGTCTGGCGTATAGGGTCTACTAGTATAAACACACAGAGATTATCGATGAAACTACTGTGTATACTTCCTCTGTGTCTGTCAAATGGTTTGTCTTTTAACGCTAAGAAGGCTTCTTACTGAAAACACTTTTATCTTTAAGCTAGTGAAAGTTTTCTACTCTTTGTCTGGAACTGATAATTCAGCTATCTAACTCACCCCTGTGGGGATGCCAGTGGCCATTTCAGTAAAAATAGTATCCCCACCTTCTGGAAATTCTGTGCTAGAAATTTCCTCTTTTCTGTCATTCTCTTTGTTTCTTTCTTCCTCTTTTGTTTTCTATCATTTCTTCCTGTCATTTTCTGCCTTGCTGGTCCAGCGCTTAGATTTGATTTTATCAAGATTTTGCGCTATATAAACATTGTAATTATTATTATTATTCACTTGTATATATTCGATAAAGTTTTACGTACTTTCTCTTAGGATTAATGATTGGGAACATGTAATGTGCATTTTTGGCTCTAGAGAAATGAGACATGCAGAAGCAACTTTAGGTAATTTCAGCCCGTTTTAATATATAAGTGTCCTTAGTCAATTTGAATTTGTATTCAGGCATGTTTTTTAAATCCCTTATGCGAGAAATTGGACGGAGTGGTCAACGCCAGAGGCATCTCCTTGAATTATGCGCGCGAATGTATTGATATGTGTACTTCATTTTCTTTTCCTTTTTTTCCCTGTTGAAATATTGTGTACGTTTTGAAACGGTTATAGCCCTGATATGGCTCTACGCAGTCGGCTGGGCTTTAAACAAAAATAACAGTAACAATAACAGCTATTTAACTCTCCAAAGAGTTTACCGTAGAAAGCTTTCCCCCCCCTCGTTTCTTTAAGATTTCAGCATATGGGATCCTGGAAGAATGTTCCCATGCGGAAGTTAATCTGCTCAAGTTCATAAAGAAGTTTAGCGGTCCCTGCGCACACTGATACAGTAATCCCTGTGATGGATGGTGTCTGCTTTCCGTGCTGACGGGAAAGGCCAGGGCTGATTCACACTGGCGGCAACAGATCTCACCAGAGAGCGGAAGACACGAACTGGTCTTGGAGTGCACGCCCTTGTGTAAACACCCGCGCTTGACTTGAGACGAATGGCTTCCCTAAGCGAGCTGTTCCACCTTGCAACTTTTTTCTTCTTTATAGCTTAAAAAAAAAGAAAGGCAATAAGACTAGCGACCTTCTACAACAAAAGGCAAGCTACATGCTGTACTGAGACTGGCAGGCAGTTGATGACCGCATGACGCAATGTCAGTATTAATGAAAATATTACAATTATTCAATTGAAAACGTGTGTGTGTGTGTGTGTGTGTGTGTGTGTGTGTGTGTGTGTGTGTGTGTGTGTGTGTGTTTGTGTGTATGTGTGCGTGTGTGTTCGTGTGCGTGTGCGTGTGCGTGTGTGTGTGTGTGTGTGTGTGTGAATAAAGGATATAGGCTAGTTGACGATTTTCCACCTGTTTACGGTTGCTAAAACCCCGTCACAGGTGTGGCCTGAGAAGAAGTCGCAATGCATATGTTTACTTAGGTATGCCCATTTTATGTTTTGTCAGTGTAATTCAAGACGTGAACGTTTCTAAGCAAGCATTTCCTGGCAGTTTAGCAACGGAACATTCTATATTTTTGTAATATATTCAGCACGTCAATGATTTTGAACGTGTAAGTTTCATTAAAAAAAAAAAAAAGAGAGAGAGATGAAGAAGAAAAAGAAAAAGAAAAACTAAAACAAAAGAAAAAAAAAGTCGCTCTCACACAAATTGTGTCTGACGAGACCTACAAGACAGTGAACTATTTAGCTGCCTGGTAACTGCACGACTTATCCTGATTTGTGCGGGTTCTTTTTTTGCTTCAGCATACTTAGTCTTTGTGTTTTTACTTTGTCTGTTCTTTAATTACGTTCTGTTCTTGTTTCTGTCGGAAAAAAAATTCGAGCTTTATAATCAGTCTTACACAGCCAGTCTCGCTCTCAACCCTCATATCCGCATCTCCTTTTCTTGTCCACTTTATTTCGTTTCCTTCAAATGTTTCATACGTTACTCTTGTTTCTATTTTAAGACCTTATTTAGGCATACAGTTTTGAGCATGCTCAATGAGTCTACGAGTTAATTACTGGCAGGTATGGATGGAGCACATATGGAAGTGTCCGAGTGTCGTGTATCTCTCCGAGCAGTGTGTGTTCATACTCTTAAACACAAAAAACAAAACGCTTGAGACTGAGCAGAGACGAGTACTGATGGCTTGTAAGTCGTATTATCAACAAAACAGCATCAGAAAATGTTTAAAATCAGTGCAAGGAACGAATCAGCTTCAAGGCCGGCAATGATCACACTATTTTCTCACCTATTGTCAACAATGCTTTTTCTCTATGTATATAAACTGATATACGGGATATTTCGTTGATAAAAGCATACACAACAGTATTTACGAAATCTTACGTTTCAACATGTTGCTTCGGAAAATTATAAATGTGTACACAATGAAAATTAAAAGATCACCATTAAGTTAGAAAGAAAAAGCAATTATAAAATCTAAAATTTCTTGGTACAATTTGGCTTTCCTATCGTGACCTACTTTTGGTTTTGTATGCTTTTACAGCGAACGGTGATACATTTTTTGCACCCCCAAAAACATTATTCAAAACCATTTCATCATTTTGGTAAACAGTTCTATTTCGATCTAATGTGCACGAAAGAAATATCTTTTTTTAATTATCTTTTTATGAACAAGTTTGTGATGTTTCTAAAACGGAAGGAATGTACATAAAATATTAATAATAATAATAATAATTACAATATTTATATAGCGCAAAATCTTGATAAAATCAAATCTAAGCGCTGAAGCAGACACACACGCAGGCACGCACGCTCGCACACACACGCACGCACACATACAGACACACACACACACACACACACACACACACACACACACCCACTCACACGCATGGCTATAAATGGGGAGAAAGAATAAAAGCAATAAAAGCAAGAATAAAAGCAATGGAAAATTATAGAGAGCATAGCATACAATTATATATTATAACCATGTGATTCCCTCCGAGCGGAGACAGGCTGCAGAGGGGAGGGTTGAGTGAGGTTAGGATTTTATGCAGGAGAGAAAAGGTGAGTTTTGAGAGCGGACTTGAAGGAGACAAAAGTAGGTTGCTGACGGACTGAGAGAGGAAGTTTGTTCCAGGAGAGTGGACCAGAAACAGAGAAGGCTCGTGGACCATAGGTATTGAGCTTAGTGCGTGGAAAGCGAAGAGTCAGAGGATCAGAGGCAGAGCGGAGGGTACGTGAGGGAACATAGATCTCAAGTAGGCTTGACAGGTAATCGGGGGCTGCGTTATTGAGGCTTTTGTAGCACATGGTGTCTAGTTTGTACTGTATGCGCTTTGATACAGGGAGCCAGTGAAGTTGTGCCAGGAGAGGAGATATGTGGTCAGCTTTTTTCTTTTTGAGTACAAGGCGTGCAGCATTGTTTTGAATGCGCTGTAGGATGTGAATGGTGGAGGCAGGAAGACCAGACAGGAGTGAATTGCAATAGTCAATGCGAGACATTATGAAGGAGAGAACGAGTTTTGCAGTTGCTTCGACAGAGAGATACTTCCTGATCAGCTTTATACGATGGAGATGATAGTAGCAGGATCTGGCAGTTTGAGAAACAAAGTTGTTCATGGAGAGGGTAGAGTCAATGCAGACACCAAGGTTTTTAGCTGAATCAGAAATTGGGACTGATGTGTTACATAATGGGAGAGAAAGAGGAGGCAGCTGAGAAAGTTTCTGATGGGTGCCAATGAGGATAGCTTCTGTTTTGTCGTCATTAAGCTGAAGTCTATTGTGTGTCATCCAGTTCTTAATGTCCGAGTAACACTCAGTGGTGCGAGTCAACAGGCGCTGTATATTATCAGGTGAGTCACTGTCTTGAAGTTGGGTGTCATCAGCATAGAAGAGGTGTTTTATAGAATGGGAGTTGGTGATGGTGGACAGGGGGGAGGTGTAAAGAGTGAAAAGAACAGGGCCAAGGACAGATCCTTGTGGAACACCACAGGTCAGGTATGCAGGTTGAGAGTAAGTGCCATTGATGAGAACAGTTTGTTTTCTGTTTGATAGGTATGAAGTGAACCAAGACAGAGCAATGTCAGAGATGCCAAAAGTATGATGAAGTCTAGAAAGGAGAATACCATGATCAATGGTATCAAAGGCTGCAGACAGATCAAGGAGTGTGAGGAGAGAGACTTTGCCAGTATCAGTTGCAAGGAGGAGATTGTTGAGAATGTGTAGTAGGGCAGTTTCAGTGCTATGGCACTGGCGGTAGGCTGACTGGAAAGGATTGAGGAGATTGTTGGCAGACAGGTGAGAGTTCAGCTGGTTGAGGACGACTTTTTCAAGGAGTTTTGACAAGAAAGAGAGATTAGAGATAGGCCGGTAATTTTTCAGTTCATTTGGATCTAAATTGTGTTTCTTGAGGAGAGGGTGAACAATAGCAGACTTGAAAGAATCTGGGACAGTTCCAGTTTGAAGAGAAGTGTTGATGATGTCAGTGATGAATGGGAGGAGAGTAGGGAGACAGTCGGCGTAGACAGAACCTGGAAGAGGATCCAGTTCGCAGGAATATATTCATTTTTGCATGGTTATGCGCGCTGGCTGACCACCAGTGACAGTGATGAGATACATGTAACAGACACGGTTGCCAGAACTAAGTGCAACTGGGGAGAAATTGTTAGTCGGGATGTGTGGGATGGAAAACACCTGCTTCCATACCGATAGAGCTGAGTATATCGATCGGGCGTTGACACACGTTGTTTTGGTATGAAATGTAAATGACATAGAAAAAAACAAACAATACAAAATGACTGTTGGAACAAAACACTGGGGAAGAAGCAGGTAAAAGGCAAGCTGATAAATGGTGTCTGCATTACCGTGCCTTGTCGAAAGAAATCTGTGGGTATCAGGTGTCAACACTGTTTTAGCCCCTCATCAGTGCGCGTGTGAAAGACATCCCCTCACTTTTGCTGCTTCCTGTCTCGCTCACAGACTCTCCGAGAGTAAAACTGGCCAAAACAACACAATCATGAAACGGAGAAACACTTTGTTTTTTTGGAGGGAGCGGGGGGTGGGGGTGAGGTGGGGGGAGCGGCGTGGGGAATTGCGAAGTTCTTTTTGGAGGGAGGGGGCGGGAAGGGGGAATCACAACGGAAATCTTGCGCTGTTAAAAGCTTGCTGTACGAAGTTGTTTTTGTTGGAGGGGTTAGCTAGTCTGTCCTCTCTCTCTCTCTCTCTAAAAGCCTGCACTTTAAAGTTGTCGTGTTGTCGTTTTTTCATTCTTTCCTTTTTTTTTTTTGTCCACTTTTTTTCTTTTTTTCCGTTCGTTCCTTCTTTCTTTTCTTTATCTCCCTTTTGTCTTTTTCTTGTTTTCTCGTCTTCCTCCCCCCCCCCCCCCCTGTTTCCTGCTTTCTTACCTTCTTTCCTTCCCTACAATAAGGCCTGTGGCCAAGTGGTTAAGTCACCTGCTAGGACACGAGAAACCACGGTTTGAATAACGAATCGGACAGGGAATTCCCCCCCCCCCCATCTTACCCCTGTACCCAGTCTTACCTGATGATGTGGGTGCTAATCTTTCACATGAGGCAATAAAGCCAGGTCCCGTGGGTAGCACACACTCATCGCACGTTTAAGATCTTACAGCAAAGAAGGTGTTGTCCCTGGTAACCCTCTTTAGAAAAATCCATATTCATAGGTACATATAAATACAAGTATGTAGTAAAAGGAAGAAAAAAAGTAACGAGGGGGGGAGGGGTAGTCCTACACTGCAGCGACGCTGTCTCTCTCTCCGAGAAACGTAACCTGAATTTCACGAGGTAAATTCATTGTGGAAAACAAAAACAAACAACAAAAACAAAACAAAACAAACAAACAAACAAACAAACAAACACAAAAAAACCCAACAAAATCCCCCCCCCCAAAAAAAAACCATAAAAAAGAAAATAAATTGCTAATATATCTCTCTGCTTTCTTTGACACTTAAAGGACAAAATCACGGTTCAAAGAAAATACTGTACCAAACTAACCTTGAACACAGTTTCAGTGTCAGTTTCTCAAGATGACGTCTCCGCGCTCGGAACGAATTCCATTTGCACTAACGTCACAGGTGCCAAGTGTATGGTGATCATGGCACAACAACCCATGAGCTGGCCAGGTCCTGAGGCCCTCCCTAGACTATGTTTTACCTAGTCTTATATTTTATACTGGTATTTTGTCCGCCTGCCATTGGAATAATCTTGGTTACATGTAAATCAATGTGTATCTGTGTATCTTACTTTCAAAAATGAACATACATATATATGAAGTAAATAAATAAATAATTAAAGGTCTGAATCACAACACAGCTAGATATTCTGTATAAACTCGTATCACATGACAGACCCCCCTCCTCCCAGTCAATGCACAAATGCTCAGCAGTCTATCAACTAGGTGAAGACAGTATTTTCTTAATCATAGATAAGTGAGTAAAAAAGTAAGTGAGTAAGTGAATAAGTAAATGAATAAATAAATTCAAAATAAAGGAGTACGTAGACAAATGAACAGGTAAGAGATGAAAATAACAAATAACAGCAAATACAAGCATATACCCACATACCCGCCTTGAACACACACACACACACACACACACACACACACACACACACACACACACACACACACACACCACACACACAAACATACACACACACACACCACACACACACACACACAACACAAACCACTTTACATCGGTCAAGGATTGTAGCCTAAGGTCCCGCTGGTTCTATCTTACAGCTAGCGAAGACTAGAACAACATTGACACCAGCTCTACAACACTGCAGTCTAATGTCCACGCGACACAACATACGTGACAACAGGCGCCAGCGCCACTCCAACAGTGGAAGCAATGGACAGACAGTGATGAAAATGGAACGGCACGTTCCATCGTCTGGCACTAGTGCAGCACCACACCACACACCACACACCCGCCTGTCTTTCGTCACCATGGCTGTGAGGTGTCGCCCGTTAGTGTGAGTGGAGAACTGCTGACTAAACCACCTGATTGTTCGGTGTTAAGAGATTTTGTTTACTGACTAAAAAACAAAAAGAAAACGAAAACAAAAACAAATGAACAAACAAGCAAACAAAGAAAGAAAGAAAAGAAAGAAAGAAAGAAAGAAAGAAAAAACCTAACAAACAAAAATCTAAACAAACAAAAAACCACACACACACGCAAAACCAAAATAACAACAACAAAATCAATAACAACAACAAGAAAACGAAAACAAAACAAAAGGAAAACAAACAAACAAACAAACAAACAAAATAAAATAAAACAAAACAACAACAACAATAACAACCACAACCACAAAAATCAACAACAAGAACAACAAAAATCAACAAAACAACGAACGAACAAGCAAACAAAAGCAATATATTTTGTTAATATATTATGAGTTTATAGACAATACAGAGTTTATTCAAAAGGGAACCTTTGCACTCGGACAATTCCTTATGCGCTCCATCCAGTCCGCCATGTGTTATCTGGCAGACTGACTGAGCCTGCACAAAATCCTGTACGCTGCCAAGGTTTTAAACTGAAAAGACAGTTGTGCCAACAGGATATGTGAAGCACTAAGTTAACACCACCAGAATAATTGCAACATTGACCCTTTGACTCCCGCACCCTGCATTGTGAACCACGCTAGCGAAACAAAAACTTAACCCTTTGATTCCCTCACCCTGTCCACCAGTTTCATGCAGGAAGCTGGTGGATAGGGTGAGGGAGTCAAAGGGTTAAGTTTTTGCAATTGGTGGATAGGGTGCTGGAGTCAAAGGGTTAAGATGTTCATATGTTCATATTCATTTCTTTTTGTCACAATGGGTTTACCATGTGAAACTCGGGTTGCTCTCCCCGTTGAGAGAGTGTCGCCGCAGTGCAGCGCCACCCATTTTTGACCCAGACTACAGAAAGGCAAGAAGGCTAATTGGTCTTCAAGGGGAAGGGTCCGGGAAATCAACCTCTCTCTCCCTTTCCTCTCTCTCTCTCTCTCTCTCTCTCTCCGTTAAACTTAATGACTTTGTTTTATGCTCCTTGCCACAAGGACAAAAATGTCAATGGAAATAAACCATTTTCAGTTTCAGTTTCAGTTTCTCTCTCTGCCTGTCTCTCTCTCTTTCTCTCTCTCTAAAGTTTTTATACCAGGGCAGCCGGGCGATGTTCTGCTCTTCACGATTTTCAACTCCCGTGGGATCTTTAGCATGCCCAAACCACACGCACAGACAAACCCACATATACAGACACAGACAAACACACACAGACACACATACACACACACACGCACGCACACACACACACACACATATACAAACGCGCATACACACACACACGCACGCATGCACGCACGCACACACATACACGCACGCACACGGACATACACACGCACACAGAGGCGCACACACATGTACACACACATACACACATACACACACAAACACACACATACACACAGACGCGTACACAGACACGCATACACACGCACGCACGCACGCAAGCACATATAGACACTCACACCCACACACGCATACACACAAAGTAACAACTATAAATCTGAACCACAACTATAGGATACATCCTCGATGAACTCTTTTAGTTCACAGACAAGGTTAGAAGCCGGTCAGTCTGAATCAATTCCTCATTTCCCTTTTTCCTACTTTACCCTCATCCTCTCCCTCTGTATCGTATGTCTGTCTGTTTCTCAGTCTGTCTGTCTCCCTTTGTCTCTGTGTCTGACTCTGGCTGCCTATCTGTGTTTGTGTCTGTCTGTCTGTCTGCCTGCCTTTAAATCTCTGTCTGTCTGGCTCTCTCTGTCTCTGTCTCTCTGTTTCTGTCTGTCTGTCTCTCTGACTCTTTCTGTCTGTCTGTCTGTCTGTCTGTCTGTCTCTCTTTCTCTCTGTGTCTCTCTTTAAATCTCTCCTTTTTAAACTCTCCTGTTTGTGTGCGTACGTGCGTGCGCGTGTGCGCGTGTGCGTGTGCGCGTGGTGTGCGTGTGTGTGTACGTGTGTGTGTGTGTGTGCGTGTGTGTGTACGTGCGTCTGTGTGTGTATGTGTGTGTGTGTGTCGTGCGTCTGTGTGTGTGTGTGTGTGTGTGTGTGTGTGTGTGTGTGTGTGTGTGTGTGTGTGTGTGGTGTGTGTAAGCGCGCGCGCGTACGTATGTGTATGCAACAAAAATGTGTGAAAAGACTTTCTCGGCTCTTAATCTGTGAACCTTTATGAAATTTGCATGCTAATCCGCTCCGACAACAAGAAGCACAAGATAAACACATTAATACATAATGAATTTTTTTGGTCAAAGCTGTATGGATCGCAAAACCTTACGTTCGGAGTATAATTCTCCAAAGTCAAGGTCACTTCCGCCCCCCCCCCCCCCCCCCCCCCCCCCCGCCAAATGACCCAAATGAACACTTTTTGAGGAAAGTATGTGAACAGCACTTTCTCGGGATTTTCTGATAATAGTTACATTTTGTTTTCACTCTTGTAACAGTCTGCCATTGTTCTCGATGCGTGCTCAACGTATTTTTCCCATCTGATGCTTCATCAAGGTCACAGTGACCTTAAAAATACATAATCTGGATTTTCTGTCATAATTTCTGTATAAAAGGAGAGATTGGTGGAATGGTTTGAAAATTTTCCCGTTCTCTCTTCATTTTTGTCTTTCCTTTTTTTTTGTTAACAGATTGACTAATCAATGAAATCTTATGTGACAAAAGTATCTCAATGATATTATGACTGTTGACAATTTTATCATCATTATCATAAATCATTTTAATATGACGCTTTTCTCCAAACTCATTTTGACTCACGCATTACACATAATCACGCGTTTTAGTGGAGCATGGAGAACTCAAGCTGTTAGGAGAGCTGACCACACTCCACTATGTTGTTGCACAGTCTGCATCGTCTGTTTCAGTTTCAATTTCCCAAGACGACGTCTCCGCGCTCGGAACGAATTCCATATGCACTAACGTCACAGGTGCGATGTGTATGGTGATTGATTGATTGATTGATTGGGTTAAGTTTTTAAGTCGGCACCCACTTCAGGTGATATGGCCGACGGGGATAACCATTCCAGGGAGTGGGGGAAGGGGCACTTACCTAATCCTAAACTGACACCACCAGAACAACAATGATGTTAAGATGGGACAGCAAGAATGCCAGTTTTAATGTAGCACACTCCCGGGTTCGAACCACAGCCATTAGCATGTCTATAATGATCATGGCACAGCCTTAAGCCTGCGCATAAACCCATGAGCTGGCCAGGTCCTGAGGCTCTACCTAGCCTATGTTTTCCCTAGTCTATATTTCGTACTGCTATTGTATCAGCCTACCATTCCGTCACTTAGCTTGTATGCTGGCATTTCTCATGTTTCCATAAGTCACCAGGCACTGACATGACATTATCATCATCATCATCATCATGTGCCCTGCCGTATGGCGTTGGCCATCATGGCTCTCCACATGAATCTATCCCTTGTCGCTGTAAGTACATCTTCCACTCTCTCTGTCCTCAGCCACCCTGCAAGTCCGTCCAACAAATTCTCCCTGGGTCTACCTGGTGTCCTCTTTCTCTCCAGCTTTCCTGTTGTGACCAGGTGCTCTAATTCCCCTTTCCTCATAAAATGGCCTATAAATGTTGCCTGTCTTTTCCTAATCTTCTTTATCAATGATCTTCTTGTGCTGCCTCCTTAAGACTGTCTCGTTTGTTTTCTTTGCTGTCCATGGAACTCTTAACATTCTTCTTAGAAACCACATTTCGGGAGCCTTAATCTTGTTCTGTCTTTGCGTGTTGACTGTCCACGCCTCACAACAGTATGACAGTATCGGTTCTATATAACATTCAAGAACTCTCTTCCTGATGTTAACTGACAGGCATTTGTTGGTAAGAACGCTGTCATCTTATTGAATACTCGGCCGATCCTGATGGCTATTTCTGACGTGCATCTGCCGTCTGGTGAGACGATCGTTCCCAGATATTTAAACTTATCAACCTGTCTTAAAGTTGTACCATTTGCTGTTATTTTGCGTGAGGGGATTTCATGTATTTTACTGATTACCATGACTTCTGACGTGACATACATGTACAGGATCTTTAACATGCCACTCGATATTCTGCATGTGTACACACACGAAAGGGATTTTGTACTGGCATGCTTGCACACGTTTGACCAGGGAGATGGAAAAATCTCCACCTTTTTCCCAGCAGGCAGAGGTATCCAGACAGGATTGAACCCCGGACCCTCTGATTGCAGGTCACGACGCACACCTACCTGACTGCCTCGCCCATCAAATTTTGGAGAAAATGTATTCAGAAATAGATTAAACAAGAAAATATGTATTCTTGCATTTGACGGGATCGTTTTACTAGCGACAATTTTTTTTATCATCTATAAAAACAAAATAGCAAAAAGTAAACCTCAGTTTCTTTATTCAAACATTATCCGAAACATGCCTATAATGTACAATAATACATTTTGTTGGTAAATATGACTTATAACAAGTTCATAACATTGTAGTTTCCGTAAGAATAGTTGGTAACATAACTGTAAGCTTATTACAACAATGAGACGTGTCATGTAAACTGAACGAATGAACATACTTACCATGTAAGACATATGATCCATTCATTCAATCAGTAGAAATATTAATAGTAAAACTATCGGAAGTATCAGACATCGTGAAGTTTTATTTATTGATTCCTTTGATGGAGTATGTGCTGCTTAGAAAACACAATTCTTCATTTACCCAGATCGTGTGTTTATGCAGTCAAAAACCCAAGAAGCATTTACAGTTTTTTTATTCATTGATTCTTTTGTCTTTTGGTGGGGAATACGCTGCACAGAAATCATGATCCTTTGTTTACTCATATTGATGTTTGTGCGATCAAAAACTGAAGATGCCCTGTTTAATGAACGATTGAAAAATGTATTATAATCATGCGTTGTTGTTTTTTTTAGAGAAAATATCTGCTAAATGAAAGTTGAAATGAATAGTTTTAGAAGTGATTACAATCTGAAACACAAAGTAAATCATGGATCATATATCATTATCGTGTTTATCTGTTGTTGTATTTATTTAAACTGCAGCAAGACAAAACTCACGATGCATGCAAAGTGTCGACACATTTGGTGGTGATTTTAAATAAAAATATAATATGAAAAAGTAATGTCCTTCACTCACCAACCCTTTCACCGCCGATGTCGCCTTTTGGCGACCGTCTGGCAGACCGCCAACATACTTTATTGTGCATAATCCCAAACTCCAATCATTCTTCTTTCTTTAACAGAAAAACAGAAAGCAATTCGGTTGAGAAATGAGAAAGTTACAGTCATTTGAAGTCGGTAGGTGCATTTTTTTGTTTTTTTTTTAAAAACAGCTGGCGCTGAGGACTTTAACATTCTAAAATCACTGGCGGTGCAGGGGTGAGTTTGACATGAAATTAACAACAGACAAGACAAAACAACAGCAGCAACAACAACAAGATACAAGATACAAGAAGGTACAAGAATTTTATTTAGCCCAAAGCATCACAATGGGAAATTGTTTTGGCATTCGCATTAAAATACATATAGGCACAAGAACGCATAAACAAATGTACACACATGCTCTTACTCTCTCTCACTCTCTCTTTCACCCCTCTCTCACCCTCTCCCTCCCCTCATCTCTCTCCCCCTTCCTCTTTGTCGAAACAATATCAAAGATAATGACTAATTCTAAAAATGTACAAATGTACGGTTAAAAAAGCACATCATAAGAGTCAGATGCCTTGGTTAGGACTTTTAACAATGGACAAAAAGGGCAAAACTCATTGAAAAACAACTTTGGTAGGTATAGAAAAAAATTTGATTAAAGATGCAACGCGATATGCACATTAAAATCAAAATGAGTTAAATACAATAAAATGAGTATGTAGACTAAGAGGACAAGGTTAAACAAGAGAAGAACAGGAACAAGATTTTATTTTAGCCCAGTGCTCAGACACATGGAAAATGTTTTGGCTATGCATACAATCACACTCACGCCTCACAGCAATTACAATGTTCAACATCATAAAAGACAAATTCGTCGGTCATCCACGGAATCGAAGAAACACACGCACACAACACACACACACTCTCACGCCAAGGCGCCCATATCCAAGCCACCTTGAAAGTATAGGCTTTACAGATTAACCTACATTTGGATAGGCCTACCTCTGTGCCAGTATCACTCACTTCCTACGCTCAGTCCCTCCCGAAAGATCGCAGCAGTTACAAAGCACTGCTGTAGAGTGTGGACTCTGGTCAAACCTGCCTGGCTAAAAATACAAGATACAAGATACAAGATGCTATTTAGCCCAGAACATCACAATGGGAAATTGTTTTGGCATTCGCATTAAAATACATACAGGAACAAGAACGCATAAACATATGTACACACATACTCTTACTCTCTCTCACTCTCTCTCTCATCCTCTCTCACCCTCTCCCTCCCCTCATCTCTCTCCCCCTCCCTCGTTGTCGAACACAATATCAAAGATTATGACTAATTCTAAAAATGTACGGTTAAAAAAGCACATCATAAGAGTCAGATGCCTTGGTTAGGACTTTTAACAATGGACAAAAAGGGCAATACTCATTGAAAAACAACTTTGGTAGGTATAGAAAAAATTGATTAAAGATGCAATGCAATATGCACATTAAAATCAAAATGAGGTAAATACAATAAAATGAGTATGTAGACTAAGAGGACAAGGTTAAACTTATTAAGTCAGCCAGCAGAAACACATATACAAGCAACAGCCGACCCCCACCCACCCACACCCCCCCCACACACACACGCACACAAACACACACATACACACACCCACACCCGCACGCGCACACACACGCATGTGCGCGGAGTCAACACACACACATACACATACACATGCACACGCACGCACCCACACACCCTCTCCATACCCTCACATACCCTCACTCACATACAACCCCACAATGCTATGCACACAGTGTTTGCTCCAACATAAGCCAATTGTACACATCCGCACGCTCTCTCCTCTGCTCATCCTTAACTCCAAAGCCCCGGCACATCTCACGTGAACAAGTAGGGACAGTGTCACGGGCCGCCTTCACATAGAAGCTGTTGCTTAACCGGCTTGTCCTGGCCTTAAAGGACCTGAATCGTTTACCGGAAGGGAAGGGGGAGAAGAAAATATTTGCCGGATGGCCCTCGTCGGCCACAATGGATTTGACCTTGTTTTTCATTCTTCTAAGATAGATGGACTCAAGGGGCTCCAAAGTGGTCCCAATAATTTTCGAGGCGGTCCGGACAACTCTATTGAGCCTCTCCCTCTCAGCTGCGGGGAGGGCGCCGTACCAGGCAGTGATCGAAAAGATCAGTAAGCTCTCGATCACCGCCCGGTAGAACTGCACTAGTATATTTTGACCAACACCTAACTTTTTGAGTTGGCGGAGGAAGAACAGTCTTTGTTGGGATTTTGACACAATGTTGCTGGTGTTTTCCTCCCACTTCAACGAGCTTGATATCGTCGAACCTAGAATTTTGAAAGTGTCTACAGCTTCTACGGACTCTCCCTTAATCACAAGGGGAGTGACAGGGGACTTGGATCTTCTGGTGTCCACAATCATTTCCTTAGTTTTCACAGCATTGAGTTCCAGATTGTTACTGTCACACCATCGAACAAGTTTTCTGTACTTCGTTGAAGTATGCGGACTCGTCGCCGTTGTTGATCAGGCCCTCTACCGTGGTATCATCGGAGAACTTAAAGTACTTGACCGTGTCACTTGATGAGCGGCAATCGTTCGTGTACAGAGTGAACAAAAGGGGCGACAAGACACAGCCCTGAGGAGCACCAGTGCACAGAGTGAGGGAGGAATGGATGCCGTTCACTTTCACGACCTGTTTCCTGTTGGATAGAAAGTCTGTGATCCACATGCACATTTGGGGGCTAATGTTGAGGTCTGAGAGTTTTGTGTGTAGTTTAGCTGGGATGATTGTGTTAAAAGCTGAGCTAAAATCGACAAAGAGAATGCGTGCGTATGTTTTGGGAGAGTCAAGGTGTTGTAGGAGGTAGTGCATGAGAAGAGAGACCGCATCGTCCACTGATCTGTTTGCCCTGTATGCGAACTGAAGGGGATCAAGAAGATGGTCAGTTGCTGATTTAAGGTGTTGAAGGACAATCCTTTCGAAGACCTTCATCACGATGGAGGTCAGCGCAACAGGCCTAAAGTCATTGAGTGTCGACACTTTTGGCTTTTTGGGGACTGGGATGATGTTGGCCGCTTTGAAGCAAGAGGGGACAAGACAGAGTTCTAGCGACCTGTTGAAGATGTCGCAGAAAACAGTGGTGGAGGAAGGTGAAGGCGATAGAGAGGGAGACGGTGTAGGC
>CM060305.1:72721234-72726234 GCA_030674185.1 Monoplex corrugatus
CAAGGGCCACATCAGGGCTAAAGGCTTACAGGATATTTCTTGAGCGTATTTGGTGTTCTGCATGCGGAGGTTCTGACACTAGCAGGTCTGAAGGCATACTAACCTGAGAGATCAGGCGCTACCCAGGCAGGATCGAACTGAAACATTCCGATTTGAACCTCGAAGTCCTAACCACGTGGTTATCGCGCTCGTCATTTGCTTATTTGTTTCATCCACCAGAAACTAACTGTACCAGTGTCTTGCTTCATCGTAAAACATCTGAGGATCTGTACGGGAAAGTGAATACAGTATTGTTGATGCTACCATCTGCATGCTACTGAGTGTATGTTCTTCCATTCTATTGAATGAATAGATAAATAAATGAGTGAACAACTAAGTAACTAAGTAAATGAGTAACTGAGTAACTGGGTAACTGAGTAACTAACTAACTAACTAACTAACTAACTAACTAGCAAACTGACTGGCTGACTGACTGACTGACTGACTGACTGATTGACTGACTGATTGACTGACTGACTGACTAACTAACTAACTAAACAAATAAATTAATGAGTATAGAAATAGATAAATACATGAATAAATACATAAATACAGAAATAAATAAATACAGAAATAAATAAATACATAAATACAGAAATAAATAAATACAGAAATAAATAAAATAAAATAAATAAATAAATGGAAGCAGTCAAAGATGAAAACAGTGAAAATGTATGGCGCTACCCTGCAGCGACGTGCTCACTCCTGTAAGAGCAGCCAGAACTTCACATGGTAAAGTCATTGTGATAATAAATAAGTAAATAAGTCAGTAAATGAAATAACAAGAAGACTGATTCAGATTGATTATTGATATTTCTCTCTCTCTCTCTCTGTCTCTCTCAGTCTCTCAGTCTCTATCTATCTATCTGTCTATCTATCTATCTGTCTATCTATCTATCTATACTATCTATCTATCTATCTATCTATCTCTATAATCTATCTATCTGTCTGTCTGTCTGTCTGTCTATCTATCTCTCTGCCTGTCTGTCTGTCTATCTATCCATCCCTATCTCCACCTGTACAGATCAAATTGCGTAAGCAAACATTTCTGATACGTGTACTTAAAATAATTTCGGGCCATAGAACACTTTCAGGCCACAAGAACAAAAACAACCAACCAGAAGCGAATATGACATAAACAGAAAAAAAAGAATAAATAAATAAATAAATAAATAAATAAATAAATAAATACACGCAACGGAGAAAGAGGGCTGCTAGCATGAATCGATAATCTTCATGCTCTTTATGACCCATATTCGTCAAGCCACACCATCTCATGACACAATGCATGTGGACTTGTGAATAGCTCTTTTAACAAATGTGTCTGCTCCGGAAGTTTCGTCCAGCCAGCTTGTCTGTCCAGGCGTGATCTCATTGGTGGAAATGGGGACGTTGCTGTTCCGTTTCCGGTTTGTCGAAAAAATGCGCATGGAAACCATCATTCACAGCACGAAAGTGATATGGTCAGACTGTACAAAAAGGTTTTTATTTCATTATTAAGCGGCTTCAGTTACACACACACACACACACACACACACACACACACACACACACACACACACACACACACACACACACACACACACACACACACATACGCATGCACACACATATGCAAGCAAATACACGCACACACATACACACACAGACACACAATCACAGACATACAGACAGATACACACACACTTACACACACTTACACACACACACACATACACACACACACACACATACACACACACACACACACACACACACACACACACACACACACACACACACACACACACACACACCACAGAAAGAGAGAGAGAAGGAGAAAAAAGAGAGGATGAGAGAGAAAGAGAAAGAGAGAGAGAGAGAGAGAGAGAGAGAGAGAGAGAGAGAGAGAGAGAGAGAGAGAGAGAGAGCGACTCTTTAGAAACGATTATGTTGTATAAAAGATCTGCAGCATCTTCCATACAATTCTGTTGTCTCTCTGTGTCTTACAAGAAGACACTTTTACCTGAAAACATTGTAGATGTCCCTTTTATCGGCATATAGATTGAAATTAAGGTCAGATAATGTAAAAATATCCGAGAAATATTTGTTGCATACAGACACACGCTAATAACAAACACACACAGAGCTTGACGAACTAAATCAAACTGATTAACATACAGACACAGATATCACAACTACATGTCTGTATATTTGCCTGTTTGTCTGTCCCTCTCTCTTATGAGACGAAGAAAATGAAGTTAATGACGATGGCCATGATAATAAGAAAAATGAGGATGACCTCCAGTTTCTGAAAATTTGCTGATTATGTTACGAAAGCATTATCAAGTTTTGCTGTTATTCCTTCCTTCCTTCCTTCCTTCCTTTCTTCCTTTCTTCTTTCCTTCCTTCCTTCCTTCCTTCCTTCTTAGATCCTTCATTCGTTCATTCATTCACCTTTCTTCCTTTCTTCCTTCCTTCCTTCCTCCCTTCCTTCCTAGACCCTTCATTCATTCATTCATTCATTCATTCATTCATTCATTCATTCATTCATTCATTCATTCATTCATTCATTCATTCATTCATTCATTCATTTATTCGTTCGTTCGTTTGTTCCTTCGTTTATATTCGTTCGTTGGTGCGTTCGTTCGTTCGTTCGTTCGCTCATTCCTTTGTTCGTTCTTTCGTTTGTTCGTTCGTCTGTTTGTTTATTCATTTATTCACATGTGCATTTATTTAATTCTTTTCGTATATCGTGACAATATTTCACAACGACAATGAGACATGCACACATCAATACTGTTTACTTTTATACACAATGACAAAGTTAATTGTTGTATTCTCTTTGTATTGCATGCTTCACTCTGACATCATGTCTGCATTATGTTTTTGATTTTATCACATCCGACCTGTTCCTTTACATTTTGTCCATTCGTCTGTTTGTTTTCTTTTTTTGTTTTGTTTTGTTTTCTTCATTCCTTCTTTCTCAGATTTAGATACTTCCTTTAAGTTAGAATGTGTGTTTGACGTTGTATACAAAATGACACAGTGCATCGTAAAGAAAGAAAGAAAGAAAGAGAAGATATAAAGAAAGAAAGAAAGAAAAAAAGTTACTTGTGGAATTTTCTTTTCAACTTCGTTTAAAATGATTCCAATTGACACTACGTCAGACTTTCTGTCTCTCTTGTCTCCTAGATATTGTCAGGACTGTCTGAAGACATGACGTCAGCACGGAAATATTGGCTGTTCTTCAATTCATCTCTATCAAATTTGATTAAGTGCTTCAGCATAATGGAAAGTGACCAGTATTTAAGTTTGGATAGGCAAGACAAATATAATTTGCTTTGAAATGCAGAGATGAAAGTAACAATGGTAAATTCACGTTTGAATTTCAGTGTCTCTCACTGTGAGCTAAGAATGTGTCCTCCAAGAGGTCAAATATATAAAGTGCTGGTTTGAGAAAGAACATTTCTTTTTAAAGAAAGTATTCCCCTCGTGCAACAGATCCGTCACATACTATTACTGTCACATTTTCAATTGAAAGTTTTGGCTCTAATTCAGTCTTTTCGTGCTTAAGAACGATACAGCCTACTGGTGGAAATATGGATGATATTGTTTTAGTTCTCATTGTTTGCGTTCTCCACTTTTCGTGTGTAAGATCGATACTGATACAGATGTGGATGATTTTGTTGTAGGTTTCGTTACTTGATTTCCTTACTTGCACGCCGAAGGTTACACAGCGTAAACTTATGCTTAAAGAGATTCCTTTGATTCCAGTAAAACACTAGACATTATGTCGTGATTGGAGTTACTGGAGTTATTTCAAGTGGGATTCACAGCACTCGGACAGCTCCATATGCGCTCCACCCAAATCCGCCAACGTTCATCCGACAGATTTCCTGAGCCTGCACAAATCCCTATGCGCTGGCAAGGTCTTGAAACGGGCATAGGGCAGAAGGGACCTATCAAACACTAAGCTGACACCACCAGAATGATGGAAACATTAAGAGGACAACGAACAGGCCAGTTTTTTTTAATGTTGCGATCCCGGGATTGAACTCACGATATCAGATCTTGAGTTCTACCATGTTGTTCATGGTTGATTATTCACCACAAATGCAGGACTATCCTGCACAAGAAGAAAGCAGAAAGGTAGAGTGTGTGCTGCATTCAGAGAGAGTTTATCGATTCAGAAACTTGCATAGAGACCAACACAACCACCTCTATGTAGCAGCAGCAGCAGTCATCACTGAACTGTCCTCCACAGACACGATACGCCCACCGGTCTGATGTAACCATGTCCCTGGGGAATCCTTGACACGTTCTGCTGGTGTTGCTGAAACAGCCATCACACCAGTGTATAATGAATCGATGCATAATACATCAAACTGCTGACCGACCCGGGTTTCTGTTGTTTTCTCAACAAGCTTTCCTTTCCATGAGGTTATCAAAAGTGTGTCGCCAAAGTCAAGCGTTCTGGCTTCCACAACCAACGTTTTTGCGTTAAGTCGTTGATAAAGAGACCGGTCGGTTGAGTGAATTACATGACTCAAAATGTCGAAATCCAAAACAAGTGCGACTGCCCGCGTTCATACAAACAGGAACCAGGAAAACAACACGAAAATAGAATCAGAACGCGTATTTAATATAACCAGACAAACAGGCGCAAATTTTCGGCCAACTGGCTTTTGTCAAGCGTAAACGTAAGATCACAAACGAATAATCACCAAACACAAAAATTAGGAGAAAATGGCTAAAACTTCCCTGCTGCTTCGTCCAGTGGGAGAAAAGGTTTCTGTTGTTTTCTCAACAAGCTTTCTTTTCTATGAGATTATCAAAAGTTTGTTGCCAAAATCACGCGTTCTAGCTACCACAACCAACGGTTTTTTTTCTTTCTTTTTCTTTTGTTTTGTTTTGCGGTAGGCCGTAGATAAAGAGAAGGTGGTCGAGTGTGAGTTGCATTACTCAAAATGTCGATCAAG
>CM060305.1:72731234-72741234 GCA_030674185.1 Monoplex corrugatus
TGGACAAAATGGTTTGTCAATGAAGACAAAGTGTTTGATCGCCGATGTCGACTGCACATAGTTTCACAGACCACAGAGAAACATAGATTAACGCTGATTTCTAACTGGAAGGTCCTGGATTATTCCTCCTGGTGTAAAGGGTGGAGATTTTTCCGATCTCCGAGGTCAACATGTGTGCAGACCTCATCATCATCATCATGTGCCCTGCCGCGTGGCGTTGGCGATCATGGCCCTCCATAAGAATCTATCCCCTACCACTGCAATCATATTTCCCACCCTCTATTTCCTCAGCAACCCTACAAGTCCGTCCAATATTTTCTCTCTGGGTCTACCTGGTGTTCTCTTTCCATCAAGTTTTCCTGTTGTGACCAGGTGTTCTAATTCCCTTTTCCTCATAACATGTCCTATTAATGTTGCTTGTCTTTTCCTAATCTTCTTTATTAATTATCTTCTTGTGTCTACCTCCTTCAAGACTGTCTCGTTTGTTTTCTTTGCTGTCCATGGAACTCTCAACATTCTTCTTAGAAATCATATTTCAGTTGCTTCAATTTTGTTCTGACTTTCTGTGTTGACTGTCCACGCTTCACAACCTACAACGGTATCGGTTCTATAACATTCAAGAACTCTCTTCCTGATGTTGATTGATAGGCATTTGTTGGTAAGAATGCTTTTCATCTTCTTGAATGCTGTTTTGGCTTGGCCGATTCTGCTGGCTATTTCTGATGTGCGTCTACCATCTGGTGAGATGACCGTTCCCGGACATGTAAACTTATCAACCTGTCTCAAAGTTGTGCCATTAACTGTTATTTTGCATGAGGGGATTCTTGTTTTGTGACTTCGATCTTCTTGCTATTTAGCTCAAGCTAAATACTGCAGACCTACCAGTGCTTAAAGCTCCTTCGTGTGTTAAAGCATACGTTATATTGTTAACAGAAAAAAATTAGTAAGTAAGTAAGAAAGAAAGAAAGAAAGATAGAAAGAAAGAAAGAAAGAAAGAAAGAAAGAAAGAAAGAAAGAAGAAGATGATGATGATGAAAAACAAAGAAAGAAAGAAAGAATGTAAGAAAGAAAGAAAGAAAGAAAGAGAAAAGAAAAGAAAGAGACAGAGACATGAAAATGGATGAAAACAGAGCCCCCATCCCCCAAATTCTGATTATTTGTAATGCGTAGTAAGACCAAATCAGTTTGAAAAATGGCGCTAGGCGAGAACGATTCACAATACATGTAATAAATACAGACTCAAAGGATGGACTGATACAGCACTGAAATACGGCAGTTTCTCATACAGCGTACCACAGAACCACCTCTGCAGGGCGTTCCATTGAAATGTCCAGTATGCGGCCGCCTGTGTGCAGCCATCAGACTTTACTTTTGAGATCCCACATGAGGGTACACAAATAAAGTGCTAGGTTGGACTTTATCGACCACGATAGTCGACCATATATATATATATATATATATATATATATATATATATATATATATATATATATATATATATATATATATATATATATATATATATATATATATACCACGTAGAGGCAAGCGCGTCGGCCAGACATTTTCAGATCCAGTGTCCTCTATCCACTGCACAGATGCTTTTGTTTGCTCTTATGCTCGCGTCTATTCCCCTGAAGTGCTTTCTTTGGCAAAGAAGCGAGCAAAGCGGGTGTATTTAATTCAAAGGACTGTATCAGTGCCTTGGCTTGTTGTGAGACATCTGAAGAGACTGCACGGACATTTGATTCCCCCCCCCCCCCATGTAACTCAATGAATATGTTTTCGCTCTAGTTAAGTAAGCATTAAATAAGCAGACATAAATAAATAATTAATTGATAAAAAGTGGTGTGAGGAAGACGCTGATTCAAATTAATCAGGGCTCTCTCTCTCTGTGTGTGTGTGTGTGTGTGTGTGTGTGTGTGTGTGTGTGTGTGTGTGTGTGTGGAGACCAGACTGTGTGAGTGAAGATTTTGGACTGTCTATTGATTCTAAACAAATAATGCGTCATAGGTTCTTTTCTGCATGACACAACTAGATAGACAGACAGACGGACCGACAGACAGGCAGGCATGCAGACAGACGGACAGACAGGCAGACAGCAGGCGGACAGACAGACAGACAGGCAGCTAGACACAGAGACAGACAGACGGACGAACAGACAGACAGACAGATAGATATAGATAGATAGATAGATAGATATAGAGAGAGATAGATAGATAAATAGATAGATAGATAGACAGATAGATAGATAGATAGATAGATAGATAGATAGATAGATAGATAGATAGATAGATAGATAGATAGATAAATAGATAGATGTACCAGGGAAAGAATGGTCAGTAGATAGACAGATAGACAAGAAAAGAGTTGTTAGAATAATTTGACCAATTTGAAAATACGATACTACAGAATGGGCAGTTCAAGCCTATTACACAATACTTTGCTGGGTTTTTCATCATCATCATCAGGTGCCTTGCCACATGGCGTTGGAGATCATGGCCTTCCATCTGTTTCTATCTCTTGTTGCCTCAAGCACCTCCTCCACCCTCTTTGTCTTCAGCCACTCTGCAAGTCCGTCTAATATCTTCTCCCTGGGTCTACCTGGTGCTCTCTTTCCCTCCAGCTTTCCTGTTGTGACCAGGTGCTCCAATTCCCCTTTCCTCATAAAATGGCTTATAAATGTTGCCTGTCTTTTCCTAATCTTCCTTATGAATGATCTTGTGTCTGCCTCTATCAAGACTATCTCGTTATTTTCTTTGCTGTCCATGGAACTCTCAACATTCTTCTTAGAAACCACATCTCAGCTGCCTCAATCTTGTTCTGGCTTTGCTTGTTGACTGTCCACGCCTTACAACCGTATAACAGTAATGGTTCTATATAACATTCAAGAACTCTCTTCTTGATGTTAATTGATAGGCATCTGTTGGTAAGAATGCTTGCAGGGTTATTGTTATTGTTATATCGTTGTTTAAGCCCAGCCGACTGCGCGGAGCCATATAAGGGCTTTAATCATCTGAAAAGAAGTACACCACACCTCGGTGGAGGACAAAAAACAACAACAACAACAACAAACGAACAAACAAACAAACAAACAAACAAACAAACAAACGAACAAACAAACAAACAAACAAACAAACAAACAACACCTGGAAAAGAAAACTAAGTACACATGCCAGTGCGTTTGCGCACATTAGGTAAGAAACCTCTGGCATTCAGCACTCAGTCCAGTTTATCACCAGGGGATAAAAAAATAAGCAAAAAACCTGAAATGCAAACATGAATGTAATTAAGGACACTAAAACACGTATAAAAACGGTCCTAAATTAACTAAAATTTCTTTTGCGCATAGCAATTCCGTAGAGCCAAAAATGGACCCAGTCATCAATCCAAAGAGAAAGTACGTAAAACTTTATAGAACACAGACAGGTGAATGGATCAGCAAGGCAGAAAATGACAGGAAGAAATGACAGAAAATAATGGCGGAAGGCGGAAACAAAAAGAATGACTGAAGTGAGGAAATTTTTAGCACAGAATTTCCAAAAGGTAGGGATACTATTTATACTGAAACAGACCCCAGCATCCTTACGGTGGAGCCTGCAAGGTTGTAAATCAGCCGTTTAATCCTTTCTAATCATCACGATATCCTTCACGCTGTCCTATAGGAACTGCTGAACGGGGTGAATGAATGGAAGAGTTCTAAAAAATGTGTCTGCTCCGGAAGTCTCGTCCTGCCAGCTCGTCTGTCCAGGCGTGATCTCACTGGCCGAAGTCGGATGTTGGTGTTCCGTTTCCGGTTTGCGGGAGGAATACACATGGAAAGCAGTCATCGCTCACGGCATGAACACACCATGGTCAGACTATACTAACAGTCTCTTTTCTGGTCAAAAATAATTATAAAAAAATCCCACAGAGGTCGAATCTTTGAAATATTTTGTTTTTAACAGCTCCATGCAATTTTGTCGTTGCTCCACAACTTGTAAAGGGACACATTTTTCAGACACCAGAACCCAGATAAAAGATCTTTGACCAATCCAACTGATACATTCCTGACATGTTTTTTGGTCATACATTGTCCCAAATCTGGTACAGATCTGCCATATAATGAAAATGATGATGATGGTGTTGACGACGACGTCAACGACGATAATGACAACGATGATCATGATGACAATGATGAGGAGGAGGAGGAGGAGGATAGTATGATGATGATGATGATGATGACGACGACGACGACGACGATGACGATGATGTCGACAACGATGATGATGACGACAACGAAGATGAGGAGGAGGAGGAGGAGTAGGAGGAGGAGGAGGAGGAGGAAGTGAGGCAGCAATAGGAGGAGGAGGAGATGATGATGTTGATGAAGATGATGATGGTGATGATAAGGTGGAAGAGGAGCAGCAGCAGCAGGAGGAGGACATGATGATGATGCTGATGACGACGACGACGACGACGACGATAATGGAAATGGTTGCAGCAGTAGTAAATAAACATAAGAAAAAAAGAATGAGCGTGATCAACACGAGATGAGACTTTCTGTTTGCCAGTCAGCTGTGTCTCTTTGTACAAAAATGACCCTCTTGTCTGTAGACAAAACGATTCAAAAACGCCAGAGCATCGACTGTTTATAAGCCGCTCTTTTAAAGGGCGAGACAACCAGTCTGGCAATAAGTGTCACTACGCAAGTTTGAATGCGTCTACTTGACTTGCAAACAATGATGATTATTACAATTTCACGACTCGTCTTAAACGTCGCACAGAGCGTCTGGCGTTTTCTGCTAAAAGCATTATTGTATTTATTTTATAATTGACAAGAAATCTTTATTTAACTCTTTGACCTCTGCACCCTACCCACCAACAGCGAAAACTTCACCCTTTGACTTCCCTCACCTTGCAGGAAGCTGGTGGATAAGATGAGGGAGTCAAAGGGTGAAGTTTTTGCTTTGCTAGCACAGATGACAGTGCAGGATGCCGGTGGACAAGGGGCGGGAGTCAAAGGGTTAAAATTCGTTTATTGTTACGTATTTATTAGAAATTGTCTGTCTCGCTATGTTGACAAAAACGTTCTATAACCTTTCCTTGAAAAGTCCGTTTCAAACGATCTTTTAAAAAAAAAAAGGGAGGTTGTTTCATAACGTCAGGAGAGGTGAGAGAGAGAGAGAGAGAGAGAGGGGAGAGAGAGAGAAGAGAGAAGAGAGAGAGAGAGAGAGAGAGAGAGAGAGTGTGTGTGTGTGTGTAACCTTTCCTTGACGTTTCCGTTTTCAAAGGATTAATTTTTAAAAAGGGAGATTGTGTCATATCGACAAGATGTGTGTGTGTGTGTGTGTGTGTGTGTGTGTGTGTGTGTGTGTGTGTGTGTGTGTGTGTGGTGTGTGTGTGTGTGTGTGTGTGTGTGTGTGTGTATGTATGTATGTGTGTGTGCGTGTGTGCGTGAGAGAGAGAGAGAGTATATGTGCGTTGTCTGTCTGTGTGTGTGTGTGTGTGTGTGCGTGCGTGTGTGTGTGTGTGCGCGTGCGTGCGTGCGTGTGTTTGTGTGTGACAATAGTGTGTTTAACTGAATTTTCTAAACTATTTCTGGGTGGATCTTTACGCCTTTGGATCAAAGCCATGGCTTGTTGAACAGCCGCACATGCATAAGTCTAGAAATGAATCCTCCTAAATCAAGGTCACAGGGACCCCCAAAATGCCTAAAATCAGCATGTTGCTGTTGTTGTTGGTGGTGGTGTTGTTGTTGATGTTGTTGATGTTAGGAAGGTAAGCAAGCAGCACTTTTTCAAGAATTTCGGACAACACATGCATTCTGTTTTCACTGTTGTAACAGGCTACCATCGTCCTCCGTTCTGGTCGTTTCATTTCATCTGATACTTCTTCAAGGTCACACTGACTTTGAGAAGTACAAGGTCTGGTTTCTGTGATAAATTTGATACAGAAAGAAAGATTTGTAGAATGGCTTGATCATCTTAATTTTATTTCCTCATTTTGATTTGTGTTTTAAATATTCATTCTGTACAAAGTATACCAAAACTGTAAATAGCTTTGTTCGATTTTCTTGTTTGTAGTGTTCTTACTTGCACGCTGATGGTTACAAAACAGACGATGTATAATTATATCTTGAAAACATTATAATGTATAATTACATCTCAAAAACATTATAATGTACGATTACATCTCAAAAACATTATAATGTATGATTACATCTCAAATACATTATAGTGTATAGTTACATCTCAGAAACACTGTGATGTATAATTACACATAAAAGATATCACAATATATAACTATATCTCAAAAACATTATAGAGTATAATTATATATTAAAAACATCATAATGTATAATTACATATCAAAGATATTATAATATGTAATTATATCTCAAAAACATTATAATGTATAATTACATCTCAGAAACATTGTAATGTATAATTACATATCAAAGATGTTATAATATATAACTATATCTCAAAAACATTATGGTATACAATTATATCTTAAAAACATCATAATGTATAATTCCATCTCAACGATGTTATAATGTATAAATTAATCTCAAGGCATTATAATGTTTAATTACATCTCAAAGATATTACAATGTATAATTAATTTCAAAAAGATTACAAGGTCTAATTACTTCTCAAAGACATGATGTATAATTATATCTCAAAGACATTATAATGTACATTTACATCTCAAAAACATTGCAATGCGTAATTTATATCTCAAAGACATTGTAATGTATAATCACATCTCAAAGATATTATAATGAATAATTACATCTCAAAGACATTATAATGTATAATCGCATATCAAAGACATTATAATGTATTATTATATTTCAAAGACTTTATAATGTATAATTACATCTCAAAGACAACATAATGTATGATTATATCTCAAAGACATCATAATGTATAATTGCATATCGAAAACGTTATAATGTATAATTAATTTCAAAAACGTAATGTATAATTACATCTCAAAGACACTATAATGTATAATTAATCTCAAAGACATTGTAATGTATAAACACACATACATCCTTCCCAAGTAACATAGAATGACAACTAACCCCCCCCCCCCCCACTTTCATTTAAATGGAAATTAAAGAAAAAAATTAAGAAAGAGGCAAGAGAGAGAGAGAGAGAGAGAGAGAGAGAGAGAGAGAGAGAGAGAG
Organism: Monoplex corrugatus; assembly: GCA_030674185.1. Taxonomy (NCBI): domain Eukaryota; kingdom Metazoa; phylum Mollusca; class Gastropoda; order Littorinimorpha; family Ranellidae; genus Monoplex; species Monoplex corrugatus. The sequence continues at coordinate 72,738,412 of CM060305.1, forward strand.
AGAGAGAGAGAGAGAGAGAGAGAGAGAGAGAGAGAGCGCAAAATCAAAACGAAAAGAAACAAAACGAATAAACAAAAATACAAACAAACAATCAAAGAGAACAAGCAAACACAATGTAGTAGCCTGACAAACAACACAAAAAGGGAGACAAACAAGAGAAAAAGGACCAAAAAACAAAAAACAAAAATGTGAGGAGAACTACGGAGACGATGGCTTCTATTCTCGTGCAGCCTTCATTGCAATGGCTTCCTCTCATCAAAGACGATAGGCGACAGGAAAATTGTAGGGCATCAGTAGTCTCCCTTCCAATCAGTCACCGATGCGAAGTGGTTAGCGAACAGAGTAATGACTGGAAACTTGGAGGTTCGAACCGCCATCAGTTGAAATCATTCTGGGATTTCGGGGTTTCAGTCGGCTCCAATTCAGAGTTGAATGTGTTATGCATGAGCTTATGGAGATATTTGGGATCACGGAGTCAGTCGAGTCTCATCCACTTTTTGGAGAGAAAGGAGAGAGAGAGAGAGAGAAAGAGAAAGAGAGAGAGAGAGAGGGAGGGAGGGAGATAGAGGGAGGGAGAGTGGGGGAGAGAAGGAAAGAGAGAGAGAGGGAGGGAGAGACAGAGCGGGATAAAGAGAGAGAGAGAGAGAAAGAGAGAGAGAGAGAGTAAAATTAAAACGGAAAACAATGGAATGCACAAGGTTTTTTTTCTTCTCTCCCTTTTCTCTTGTTTGTGTCCCTTTTTGTGATGTTTGTTAGGCCACTGAAATGCACTGAATTTCGCGGCGTGTGTCTCTATCTCACGCGTTTTGATGCGCCAAGAGTACCGTGGAAGGAATCGTAGAGCATAGCCCTGTCACACAATGTCAGTCCGAATAGAACTCCATAACATTATCGTCATCATAAAACCTGTCGCCGTGGTGTAGTGGTTAACGCAACGGGCTACCGACTGGAAGGTGGTGGGTTCGAATCCTCCTCAGTCCCTTCAAAGATATATCATTGTGGGATTTTTCGGCTCTAACCGGCTCCTACCCAGAGTTGGGCGTGTTATGGGCTCATTGGGAAGACTGGGACCACACAGTCAAATCTCACCCACTTCAAGGATGCGTCATTGAGGGTGTTGCTCAAATCTTCTGATCGGCACCGCAGGTGTCTGTATCTCGCAGGCCTGGCTGACGCCAGGATATGTTATGATAGTAAGCGTAGAGTACAGCCCTGTCATGCAGTCTCAATCCTAGATGGAACTCCATAGCATCACGATTATCATCCTCATCGACATCATCATCATCGCATTGTAAAAAAAATTGTGCCAGTTTCCGTGGCCATTAAGGTGGCGTAGAAAATGGGACGAAAAAAAAAGGTGAGCACAAAGGTAGCCTCACTGAGTGCGAAGATCCTTAAAAACAAAACAAAAAAAACATCGTCATCATTCCCAGTTTCAGTTCCAGTTTCAGTTTCTCAAGACGACGTCTCCGTGCTCGGAACGAATTCCATATGTACTAACGTCACAGGTGCCATGTGTATGGTGATCATGGCACCAGCCTTAAGCCTGCACATAAACCCATGAGCTGGCCAGTCTTGAGGCCCTACCTAGCCTATGTTTTACTAGTCTATATTTTTCATACTGGTATTGTATCCGCCTATCATTGGAATTCATCATTCCCGGTCCTAGCAAGTATCATCTCAGCATTGTTAAAGAAATTGTCCCAGATCATGTGTCCATTAATGCTCTACTCTCGTGGTGACCTCAATTTCGGTGAGTTTTTCTTTCTTTCTGTCATTCTGTCTGTCTGTCTGTCTGTCTTTCTTTCTTTTTTACCTCTTTCTACGCCATCTTAATGGCCCAGAAGTTGGAACAGGTTTTACAATGCGACGATGATGATGACGATGAGGATGAAAATCATGATGCTATGGAGTTCCATCTAGGACTGAGACTTTGTGATAATACATCTCGGCTTCAACCAGGCCCGAGAGATACAGACTCATGCAGTGGTGGTCAGTATATTTAAGCAGCACCTTCAATGATACATTCCTGAAGTGGATGAGGCTCTACTGCATGGTCCCAGTCTTCCCAACGAACCCATGGCACGCTCAACTCTGGATAGAAGCCCGAAAACTCCCACAATGGTTTTTAAGGGACTGATGGGGATTCGAACACACAACTTTCCAGTCATCAATCTGTTACGCTAATCACTATACCACGGCGACTGGTCAGTTTCGGTGAGTTTAGAGGTGTGATGGAGAGCCGAACCGAATGACGGAAGAGTGAGGAGGGGGGGGGATGGGGATGGTGATAGTGGCACAGAAGCCGTGCAGACAATAGTGTAAAAATAGTCTCCTTTCCTCACATCATCTAAAACTGCACTGTGAGGAGATGGCCTCAAAATGCCAGAGACTTGCAGACATTCCCTGACTGGTCCCATTTTACTTCCTACACCTTGGAATTTGCAACTATTGCTATCCTGTCTCAAAGGCTATAGTCAATGATTCTTATCTTCACTTTCTCTCTCTCGATTTTATTGTTGTTGTTATCGTCGTCGTCGTTGTCATTGCTGTTGTCGTCGTTGTTGTAGTTGTTTTGTGTATGTTCATCTGTCAAAACAAAGCAAAACAAATAAAAACAAAACAAAACAAAGCAAAGCAAAACAAAGCAAAGCAAAACAAAGCAAAGCAAAGCAAAAATAAAACAAAACAAATTTAGTAATGATGATATAACAGTAACAGTATAATGTGACTGATTATCCCACCTCAAAAACATTAACTGTCTTGCCTTGACATCGTCTGAGTGTGTGCTGTGTTTGAGTCTGTAGCGGTGGTCTAAATCCT
>CM060305.1:72746234-72806234 GCA_030674185.1 Monoplex corrugatus
CCGTGTGGTTTGTAAACATGCTTTTGACGATTCGGTTTTCGTACAAGCGTTCTTGAACAAGGGTTGTATATTTTTCTTTTCTGTGTGGTTCGGTTCATTTGTCTGCGTCATGCGTGCTGTACTGTACGATATGTACCTTGTTGTTTTATATTTCTTCACAGTCAGTCCCACCAACACCTATGATTTCGTTACAGAGGTTTTTTTCATGTTCACCCCCAATACAGAGTCAGTCATGCTGAGAGAGTAAAAAAAAAAAGACTTGTCTTCAGGACACTTATGTACACACATTATTATGATGCTCCTGATCTTGTCTATGTCCAATTCCCTAGATCTATATGTCTCTGGTTCGAGTCTTGTGTACACGTCGTGTTATTATAACTGAGAACATTCTATACATTGTGGTTTCTATGCAGACATCTCTCAGGGTTCATTTTGTGCTACAGAATCATCAGTGTCAGTCTATAGCTACCTTCCTGCTATTCAGGGCGTGATTATTCATTGGATCATTTCTACAGTTAGTCGTCATGGTTTTACTAAAGTATAGGGAATGGTAGAAAGGAAGTATTCACATGCAAGTCAGTATATTTCCATAGGAAACCACCTGTGTGGACTATACATCAGACTTCTTAGCAATGTGCACGTTGCTCGTGTGATGTTCTTTCTTCTCGTCCTTCTACAACTTATGTATTACAATCTTAAATCCATACGATCAACACTGTTTTTCAAACGACTTATTGCCAGTTTATAGGAACTTGGTTTGCCACCTTGTCCTACTATGATTGGTAATTATGCGTTCCAATTGCAATGAAGTCTCCTTATCTCAGTGATTGTTTATTTGCTCATTCAACTTCGTACTTCCATTTCTACTGTGTGTTCATGTACCTTAGCGCCACATAGGCCAGACAGCCCACTGCTCATCTTGGTTTTTGTGACTTCATGCTACGTTGCATAATGGCAAAGGGTTATGCGCTGGCGACCCTGATACTGCCCCTTCCTACTTCGGTTTAATTACTACGGCAAACGATGAAGAGCCACGCGCTGGCAGCTCCGAGTATTGCCTCTTGTTCTACTTCATGGTGTGTTATACGGCATACGTCGTCATAGGGCTAAACGCTGGTAGCCCTAATTCTCCTTCATTTCGTCTTCATGGCACATATTGTACGGCAAACGTTGAAGAGACATGCGCTGGCAGCTCTGAGTATTGCCTCATGTTTTACTTCATGGTGTTTCATGTGTCATATGTCACATGGCCAAACAGTAGTGGCTCTAATCTTCCTTGATGGCGCATTTGGTACTTACTGAATGATGCACACTTCTTACTTCTACTGCCTTTACCAGTTCTTCATTATGCCCGGTGCCAGTTATTACTGTTCATACTACTTTGTGCTTCATGCTACATGGCATACCACCATAGGGACTTAAAACGCACATTGGTGCCGCCCTCGGTATTGCCCGACATATTTTTTTTCAATTTGTTTTTGGTGTGTGTATTGAGTGACACTCGTCACAAGGTGCCGTGCTTGAGGGCCTTACAGTGCATATGTGTCGATCCTTTGATCAGAGGATTTTTCAATTCACATGATATGGCACACATAATCAAAGACTGATAAAAGTATGTACAGTAACGTGAATAATCACTACTGATGAACTGACACCATAAGTATAAAAAAAATCTTTTCTGGTACACATTAACAGTGATTCAATTTACACAGTAGGATGTATAGTACTAGCACTACTACTGTCTATGGTCCAAAGAAAGGTTCTCAACAGTGTTACGATACCTATGTATTTCAGATATCAATGAGCATTACATATTTTATAGGACTTACCTTATTTGTGTTGTGTATGTTTTGGTACTAACGTGTTTGTTTGTTGCAGGCAAATATTCTTCACAATACAGGAACCATCATGATGTTACATTCGGTTGTATGACGGCTATCGATCCTGTCGTTCTTACCGCCTTAAACTCCGGACCGTCAATCGTTCGTGATTAAATATTCCGATATATTGCATCAACCGTTACATAGTATGTTCAACGTTTCCATACTCTTCTGAGCATTATCGCAATGGAAATCCGTTGCAAGGGCCAGTGCCCTGCTGCCCCCATCTTCTCCCCTTGCGTTCGTCTTCATTCATCACGGTATACAGTCGGTACTATAGCCACACGTTCTTGATGCTTGCTCGCGCTCTGGAGCTCTTTGTTGTATGCAATCTCTGCGCTACTATAGCATTCCTGTGCGTCATTACATTCTTATGCTCCTTACGCCTTCATCTGCTCACGTGCATACTCTGCGTTCATTGTTTTCAAACTGCCTTCATAAAACATTAATCAGCATATTTTACATCTGCGTTCATTACTTGTTCACCACATTATTCTTCTCCTCATTTATTTGCATGCAACCCCGGGGTATCATTGTATATCATCGTGCATCATTCCGTATCATTGTATATCATCGTGCATCATTCCGTATCATTGTATATCATTGTGTATCGTATATTGTCCTTTCATCCTCTGGTATCATTTCACAGCATACGTTATCATCTTGTGTCATTTTATATCATTTCCTATCATCTGGTATCATCTTGTATCCTGTTGTATCATTTGATAATATCTCTATGTGGCATCATACCATACCATTTACCTCATCGAGTTCATACATGTCTGGTGTCACATCACATCATGCAGTCCCTGTTTTCTGCTGTTTCCTTATTTCCTTGATTTCATGCTCGTTGTTATCGTCATCTACCTGTTTTTGTTTAATGTTTTTATCACTCAGTTGACATCTTGGAAGTTAACATACGCACTTCCTAGTCAATACATGTCTTGTGTCATTCTTTGAATACAATCTTCGTGTCTATTGTATACTGGTCAAATGTTTCACGTAATCATACTGACCATACTAACAACACTATTGTAAGCCAGTTGGTCATGAGACAAATATGTGTCTTTTTGTTCTCACCTATCAGCTGATGAAATGATTGTCATACGTGTGAAACAAGAAACGTTCGTCTTGGTATGATGAAATCTTACTTGAGCTCTGTTACAAGTTTGCAAGACTTCTGCTGAGATCCCTCTCCGGTACCAAGGAGATATGTCACTTTGTGTGATTTCATGTACTTTTTCAGCTTGCTTCGAACATTTGTGTATTCAAGTGCTGCAGGTTACTGTCTGTACGTCCTATGAGGCGAACTTGTGGAATCGCCAATCCACTTCTGTAACGAACATTCGGTCAGCTTTGGACTCAGTGTGCTACAAATATAGTGTTGTCTTCAATTTTGCTTACTTCTGGGACTGTGAGAATGTGCATTAGTGCTTTTGATGATATTTCAAGTGGCGTTCCTCTTTGATGAATCCATTTTACTTCCTGACAGTGATGTTAAACTGTCCTATGGCTTCAGTATACGGTGCAGCTTTACACTGCATGTCTTGCAATCTTGTGAGGATATTAAGTATCGTTCTGTCAATGATGTTATTTCATGTGGTTCTACTTTTCATATGATTGTTGTAGTTTTTACAAGTGTGACGATGATGTTTTCAGGCATTGGTTGTTTACATGTACGAAGTGTGTTTTTCAGCAGACTTTTCCTGATACTCATTATGTTTGTTTATTGCTAGTGTATTATTCAAGTGCTTATGTCCTTACCTATTTATGCCTTACATGTCTTTATTCTATGATGTAGTGTGACCTTGTATGGTATTACAGACACCTTGATTCTTATTCCAATTATGTTTCTATTTGGCCTACGTTGCATAGCCTAATTAAGCTTGACATGGATGCCATTTGACTTATATACAGTATATACCTTGCTTATTCTTGACATGGATGACAAGCGATTGCTCTATTTAAATGCTGTATTTTCCAATCCCTTACCCTCCAAGTCAAAGTCCCATGAATCCGAACACGTTGTGCAAGAAGTTACTGCTCTTCATCCTCGGGGCGATTCTACGCTACTAACTGTTCTTCATCCCTGTGCCTGCAGCAGCTCGTCTCAGCTCCAGTCATCTCAGCTCAGCTTCGCTCCTGAGTCATCCTCTACTCTGGCTCAGATGTTTTATGGACTCCTTTCAAACACAATCATCTTCATTGTGGTATTCACCTATTTCGTCACAAACTGCATACGAGACATCCTCAACACACATGCCCATTAACACTACTGTTCCAAGGATGACACAGACAATACATGTTGGCATAAATTCTGCAATGAACTATGCCACATGCAACACCACCCTTACATGTATTTCCATGGTCATCATGTAGTGTGCAGTTCTTCCTTGTTTTCAGTCTTCCTACTTGGTGACACGCCATATTATCTCCATCTTCAGTGCTTTCTTTGACGTTCTCCTGCGTACGTCACATGGACATGAACTCAGCCTGAACGGTGTTCTCGTAGTGCAGACACAACATACCTGCATGTGTGGAAGTCTGACAGTTTTCATGAGTGTGCTGACAGAACTCAGTCTACCACAGGTGACGCACGCGATCTTCTTGGAGCTGGCCCATCGATCCCAACCTCTACGGTATCTCCTTCAGCATGCACACAAGTGTTCAGATTCATTCCATTTCATATAATTGACTGATAAAATTCCCTGTCCCCAAACCTTCCTATCGCCTGTCAATCATGTACGAGAGTCTTGTCTACTGAATCATATGTTATATTGTGTATGTTCGTTATTCCCCCTATTCTCTTAAAAAAATGAGGACATTTTTTATGGGGGAGGGGACATATTATCACAGGAATTCCTTAGGGCGGCAGATGCATTGAGACAAGATTTATTGTCCCAGTAGAATGGATCGGTAAATCAATGGCAAACACCACAGGCCACTAGCAGGTATCGCATTTTGAAAAGTAATGGTCAGTCGCGATTGTCCATTACTAAAACCTCTCGCAGTTGGGCACAGAAACTGGATAAGGCTGTAAAGGTGGGTAGGAGGAAATAAACAGACATTAGACTGGATGGATTTCTGGATGGATCAATACCCTAGACCTGTGAAGTGACCGCACCAAAGACCAGAAGCCAGTATGAAGAAATGATACCATTATTCTCCACTTTGGGGAGTTGGACAGCTTCTAAGGGGTACGCTTAGCAGTAAAAGTCACCGTCCGAAACGGACTTTTGAAAATGGCGTATTAATTGGCCGAAGGTAACGTTAGATGTAGCCACCACAATGTCAGGATTAAAAACCTTGAAGTCAGGCTGTAGAGACGCGGTCAGCTAACCACAGGCGGTCCTATTGATGGTCAGGGAGGGAAAGCGTCCTGACCTGAATTCCCTTCTATAAAAGGAATAGTCAGTCAGCCTCTGGGCGCTCTTTTGGGGAAACCAGCTTCCAAGCTACCTCACAGGTATGTGACCCACGTTTTAATTTGTATTCTTGTTAGGTGTTAAGGTTAGGGTTAGAAGTTAGAGGCATGTTTTACTTTCCAGGAAACAGAAAGAATAGAGCCGGAAATGTGCAGTATGCTAGTAACATGTAAGCTGGTGAAGATTCGTTGTGCATTTTAGGATTTAGGGCCATTGGGACTTAGGCCAGTAGAACGGTGAATTATGTTTTACGTTGAAGTTGATCAATTAAATAAATGTGTTGTATTTATCATTCCATGTGTGGACTACCTTTGAGAATCCTTGTCTAGTGTGGTTAGTGCGTTTCCTCTCGTCACACTCTCCTTCCTTGTTGAGTACATGATTTCCAAGAAGAGAAACAATCCCTCATACATATCCTCAATCCTTCGTACACATCCCCAATTCCTTATATACAGCACAAACTCCTTCCCGCGATACACACATGAGTCCAGATGAGAACGGAGAATGGCAACTTTACAAGATCATCATCATCACTCATCATCATCATCATCATCATCACATCATCATCATCTCATTTATCATCATCATCATCATCATTATCAGTCTCTTCCTCCTAATCATTATCATTATCATTACTATAATTTAAAAAAAAGTTAATCATTATCCTCACTGGTAGTTTTAATGTCATTATTATTGTTCATCATTATAACCACCATCATTATCATCATGCATAAAAGTGGATTTGTTAGAAGGGCTTGACCGTTTCTACACTTGTTCACTGTGGCGAACTGTACACTTGTTCACTGTGGCGAACTGTACACTTGTTCATTGTGGCGAACTGTACACTTGTTCACTGTGGCGAACTGTACACTTGTTCACTATGGCGAACTGTACACTTGTTCACTGTGGCGAACTGTACACTTGTTCACTGTGGCGAACTGTACACTTGTTCACCGTGGCGAACTGTCTAGCCTATATGTCTCTGATAAGAGGTGTAGGGGACTCAAGATAGATCGTCTCCAGTTCAGTCGTAGCCTGTCGCATACAAACAGTCCTTTGCCCATCGTCGTGTGCCTGTTACTGTTACTGTTATTTTTGCTTAAAGCCCAGCCGACTGCGTAGAGCCATATCAGGGCTATAACCAGTTCAAAACATACACAATTCTTCAACAGGGAAAAAAAAGAGACAAAATTGAGAACACGTATTAATGCATTTGCTCACGTAATCTATGGAGACGCCTTTGGCGATGACCACTCCGTCCAGTTTATCGCACAGGAGATTTAAAAACATACCTGAATACAAATTTAAACATAACTCAAGACATTAAACATATCAAAACGGGCCTAGATTACCTAAAAGTGCTTCCACATATCTCATTTCCCTAGAGCCATGAAATTCACTTAATACATGCACCCAATTATCAATCCTAAGAGAAAATACATCAGACTTTATCGAACACATGCAGGTGAACGGATCAGCTAGGCAGAAAAGGATAGGAAGAAATGACAGAAAGTAAAGGAGGAAGAAAGAAACAAAGAGAGTGACAGAAAAGAGGAAATTTCAAGCACAGAATTTCCAGAAGGCGGGGATACTATTTAGACTGGAAGAGTCCCCAGCATCCCCACCGGGGGGGGGGGGGGGGGGGGTCGTCGTGTGCCAATCATTGTAGAGGTGTTTACCAAGTGTTTGAAATAAAAGTCAGATCCCCTTTCTACCTGACAGTTCTATCTGCGTGTAAGGTATTGCATAGACTGAGCGTTTTTCTAGCTCATTCATGGCGGACCCAACTGGACTGTGGATGTAACTGAGCGTCAAAACAAACTTGAACGAATGCTGTATAGTCATCACATAGGTTTTGCTTTATTTGTCTGTGTATTACTCATCTGTTTATTTTGAACGTTTCTCTGAGTCAAACAGCGAGATTGATTCACTTCGACTGGATGGACGTCTTGTGTGCGTGTGATGTGGTAGTGTTGGTGTTGGTGGCAATGGTGTGTGTGTGTGTGTGTGTGTGGTGTGTGTGTGTGTGTGTGTGTGTGTGTGTGTGTGTGTTTGTGTGTGTGTGTGTATGTGTGTGCGTGTGTGTGTGTGTGTGTGTGTGTGTGTGTGTGTGTGTGTGTGTGTGTGTGTGAATGAATGCGTGTTTGTGTTTGTGTGTGTGTGTATATGTGTGTGTGAGTGTGTGGAGAGAGAGAGAGACAGAGAGACAGAGACAGAGACAGAGACAGACAGACAGACAGACAGAGACAGGCAGACAGAGACCGAGAGAGACAGAGAAAGAGAGAGAGAGACAGAGAGGGAAGGTGTCACCGTGGCACTTTCTTTTTCTGTCCACTTGCAAGGTGTTGCCGACTGATAAAGCTAGCTGTGTGTGGCTGGACGGGCAAGCCTCGCGTGTGTGGCAGACGTACAGAATGTCTGCAGTCTCATCTATCCACTGTCCCTATAGTCTTCCTCTTGTCTCCGAAACCCGAGTATCTGGTGCTATAAGTTCGAAAGGCCGGCTGGTTGACTGGCAGATCTGGTGCTATGAATTCGAAAGGCTGGCTGGTTGACTGGCAGATCTGATGTTATAAGTTCGAAAGGCTGGCTGGTTGACTGGCACATCTGGTGCTGTAAGCTCGAAGGGCTAGCTGGTTGATTGGCAGATCTGGTGCTATAAGTTCGAAGGGCTGGCTGGTTGACTGGCAGATCTGGTGCTGTAAGCTCGAAGGGCTGGCAGATCTGGTGCTGTAAGCTCGAAGGACTGGCAGATCTGGTGCTGTAAACTTGAAGGGCTGATTGGTTGACTGGCAGATCTGGTGCTGTAAGCTCGAAGGGCTGGCTGGTTGTCCGGCAGAGATGGTATTGTAAGCTGGAAAGGCTGGCTGGTTGACTGGCAGATCTGGTCAGGTGGCCACACCACTTGATCCACTATTGTGTGATGTAATGATGGACACAAGAAGATCATTCAAAAGGAAGATTAGGAAAAGACAGGCAACATTTACAGGCCATTTTATGAGGAAAGGGGAATTAGAGCACCTGGTCACAACAGGAAAGCTAGAGGGAAAGAGAGCACCAGGTAGACCCAGGGAAAAAATATTGGACGGACTTGCAGAGTGGCTGAGGACAGAGAGGGTGGAAGATGTGCTTGTGGCAACAAGGGATAGATACAGATGGAGGGCCATGATCTCCAACGCCAGGTGGCAGGGCACATGATGATGATGATGAATGGTTGACCGAAGTTGTAATAATGATCTGTCGGAGCTTGCCGTTTCTAAGTTTGTGTCTTTTTCATCTTGCCGGCTGATCTTCTGATCCTGTTTGTTATTGTTGTTTAAAGCCCAGCCGACTGCATAGAACCATATCAGGGCTATAGCCGCTTCAAAACACAAAACTTCAACAGAAAAAAAGAAAGAAAAGAAAATTAAGTATACATATCGATGCATTCGCGCACATAATCTAAGGACATGCCCCTGGCGTTTACCACTCTGTCCAATTTATCGCACAGGGGATTTAAAAAAACACACCTGAATACAAATTGAAACATACCTTGGGACACCAAAACATATATAAAAACGGGCATAAATGACCAAAAATCGCTTTCGTATATCTCACCTCCCTAGAGCCCAAAATGCACTTAACACATGTACCCAATTATCAATCCTAAGAAGACGTACGTAAGATTTTATCGAACACGTACAGGTGAATAGACCAGCAAGGCAGAAAATGATAGGAAGAAATGACAGAAAGCAAAGGAACAAGGCAGAAACAAAGAGAGTGGCACAAAAGAAGAAATTTCTAGCACAGAATTTCAAGGAGAGGATACTATTTATACTGAAAGAGCCCCGGGCATCCCCACGGGGGATCTTCTGAGTCTAATCGTAGAAGCTGTATCTTTCTCTGAAGCGATTTGTTTAAAATCCAGGACTTGGCCAGCTCATGGGTTTATGTCATAGAGTGTAGTTCGTTCTACAATCTATGGTTTATGTACAGGCTTAAGGCAGGTATTACAATTATTCTAGATCTTCTCCATAACACAGCACCTGTGACATTATGTATATGGCATTCATTCCGAGCGTGGAGACGTCATCTTGTGAAAGTGAAACTGAAACCTGGTCTGGCACTGATGAGTCTGTGCGGGTATCAAGTTGTACTGATTAACCAGGCTTCTGTTTCCATAGGGATGCTTGGGTGTTTTTGAAGAGTGAAAGTTGTTCTAAAGACCTGAATCGATGGCATGAAAGAGACCTTGATGTTACATGGCAATTGTCATTGGATCACACAGTACAATTGGACAAGCAAATAAACAAAACAAAAAACAAAAATCAATAAGCAAAGGACACTGATCACTTTATGAGTAAATCTTTACCCAGTGTGTCTCATTAATGTGAATAAAGGACCGAGTTATTTAAAATGGCCTTGAGCCGTTTTGTTTGTTGTAACTGTTGAGTCGCGAAAGAAGATTATTTATGGCATTTGATTGTTTTGTGTTTATTGTGTGTAAAACATAATTGATAAATGAAATAAAACGATAAATGTATATACTTATGTATAATTATACATACATTATATATATATATATATATATATATATATATATATATATATATATACACACACACACATATATATATATATATATATATATATATATATATATATGTGTGTGTGTGTGTGTGTGTGTGTGTGCTCATGGGTTTATGTCATAGAGTGTAGTTCGTTCTACAATCTATGGTTTATGTACAGGCTTAAGGCAGGTGTTACAATTATTCTAGATCTTCTCCATAACACAGCACCTGTGACATTATGTATATGGCATTCATTCCGAGCGTCTATGTGTGTGTGTGTGTGTGTGTGTGTGTGTGTGTGTGTGTGTGTGTGTGTGTGTGTGTGTGTGTGTGTGTGTTATGTACGTATTTTTATACACATATGAATGTGTGTATGTTACTGTCATTCTGTTTGCTTTTATTGCATTTTTTTCTCATTTCATTCCATTCAATTTCATCCTATTTGTCAGATTTGATTTGAGTTTTTTGCTGGTTTTGTTGTTGTTGTTATTGTTGTTGTTTACTTTGCTTTTGAAATGATGGCAATAATTCTTATAATTTAATTAATTTCTCATTTGTTGATACTTTGATTCCTTCTTTTTTTTTTCTTGATCAGTTTTGATTTACAATTACGTGCCACCAAGGTCTGTTATGTTCTCACATGACCTGTTTCCAATTACAAATTTTTTTCTATAAGCTTTTAAATGGAATGCTTGTTTCATTCTGTCTTGCCTTTACCTGACGGAAACTTCTCTGATTTCCCATTTTCTGGTCTCATAGTTGCACTGATACTGAGCTCATATTCTAATGCATCACAAACTTTGACGCGCAGTGTAGTTAACTTGGTGGCTTACGCTGTAAGGAAATGAGGGAGAGAGCAAGTGGCGAGTGCCGGAAGCGAAAGGACCGCAGTGACTGCCGACTGGTGCTGTGATTGGTCAGATTACGCGCCTCCAGCGTAAAGGAGTGATGGCTGTAATCAATGTAGCGTGGCTTTGCCGCTTCTCAGTCGTTTTGTCGCCAATAATCTCTAGTTGGGTCTATTCTGGGATTTTCATTGTCAATAAATCGTTTACTTCTTGGTCATCTGGAATGGACAGGACAGGCGAAGAATGAGATTGAGAGAGAGAGAGAGAGAGAGAGAGAGAGAGATACAGACAGACAGAGTCACAGAGACAGACAGAGCCAGACAGAGACAGAGAGAGAGAGGGAGGGACAGAGAGACACAGAGAGAGGGAGAGAAAGGGAGAAGGAGACAGAGAGAGAGAGGGAGGGAGAGAAAGAGAGAAAGAGAGAGAGGGAGAGACAGAGGGAGGGAAAGAGATAGACAGACAAACAGAGACAGAGAGACAGACAGAGAGAGAGAAAGGGAGGGGGAAAGAAAGAGATGAGAGAGAGAGAGAGAAGAGAGAGAGAGGGAGAGAGAGAGAAAGCGAAAGAGAGTGAGAGAGAGAGAGAGAAAGAGAGAGAGGAAGAGAGAGAGAGGGAGAGGGAGAGAGAGAGATACAGACAGACAGACAGAGTCACAGAGACAGACAGAGCCAGACAGAGACAGAGAGAGAGAGGGATGGACAGAGAGACACAGAGAGAGGGAGAGAGAGGGAGAAGGAGACAGAGAGAGAGAGGGGGAGGGAGAGAGAGAGAGAAAGAGAGAGAGAGAAAGAGAGAGAGGGAGAGACAGAGGGAGGGAAAGAGATAGACAGACAAACAGAGACAGAGAGACAGACAGAGAGAGAGAGAGGGAGGGAGAGAGAGAGAAGAGAGAGAGAGAGAGAGAAAGAAAGAAAGAAAGAAAGAGAGAGAGAGAGAGAGAGAGAGAGAGAGAGAGAGAGAGAGAGAGAGAGAGAGAGAAAATAACTTACGTTCTGAAACAGGGCACCACGTAAAATTTAAATTATGCCCCTCAGTATTAACTTCTCAAACATTAAGTACGTGTTATAAAACGAGATTTTTATTTGTTTCATTTTTGCAATTTAATAAAACAAGTTCATCTAACTTTATAGTCAAAAGAATTCAACAGAAACTGTCTCGTCTCTTGCTTCTGTATTCTGGTTAATTTACTGGTCTGATTTCTAGGGCATTGTCTGCTATTTGTGAGATAAGGAAAGGGAAAAATCGGTGTTTAGTTACTAAACTTGCTCTGACTGTTAGGGATTGGTCTTTGAGCAGGGAAGTCTTGAACAGTGACACCCCCCCCCCTCCCCATCTCCATTCTGAAATTGGAGTTTAGAGTTTGTTCAAGGTGGGATTCAGCACGCTCAGACAATTCCATATGGGCTCAACACAAATCTGACAGTAATTCGATCTAGGAAATAAACTAACAGCTCGACACATATCTGACAGTAATTATATCTAGGAAAAAATCCTATGCGTTGACAATGGGACGAGAGGGAGCACAGAAAAGGATCTAAAGAAACACTTAGCTGACAGAACCGGAATAACTGGAGCATTCATTAAACCCTTTGACTGCCGCACCCTGTCCACCAGCATCCTGTATTGCCAACCATGCTAGCAAAGCAAAAACTTGACCCTTTGACTCCCTAACCCTATCCACCAGCTTCCTGCAAGAAGCTGGTGAATAAGGTGAAGGAGTCAAACGGTTAAGTTTTTGGAGTTGGTGGATAGAGTGCGGGAGTCAAAGGGTTAAGATGGACAGTAAATCGGACAGTGTATACGTTGCAGGCTTGGAATGAACTCAGGATATTATATCTTGAGTCAATGGGTCTATCAACAGGGCCATGTAGTCTGCAGAAAAATGTAATTGAAATAGTTCTGTCTGGTCTGATGTTCATACAAAGACCATCCTATTTACATCGTTAATGCCTGCTTTATAAGCATTGCGTCCCCCGGGGGTTCTTTCAGTATGAATAGTATCCCCACCTTCTGGAAATTCTGTGCTAGAAATTTCCTCTTTTCTGTCACTCTCTTTGTTTCAGCCTTGCTTTTTCGCTTTCTGTAATTTCTTCCTATCATTTTCTGCCTTGCATGTGCTCAATGGGGTCTTGCGTACTTTTTCTTGGGATTGACAATTGGGTACATGTGTTGGGTGTATTTTTGGCTCTGGGGAAGTGAGATATGCGGAAGCGGTTTTGGGTAGCTTATGCCCGTTTTTGTATATGTTTTTGTGCCTTTACGTATGTTTAACTTTGTGTTCAGGTGTGTTTTTTTGGATTCCCTGTGCAATAGATTGGACGGGGTGATCAGCGCCGAAGGGCGTCTCCTTGGATTGTTGGTGTGTGTAGTTGATTTTCTGGTTTTGTATGTGCTTTGAAACGGTTATAGCCTTGATATGGCTCTCCGCAACCGGCTGGGCTTTAAACAACAAAAACTATAAACGATCAGCATGGCGCTTTGACTAACTGAGCGATCATCATCATCATCATCATCATCATCATCATCATCATCATCATCATCATGTGCCCTGCCGCATGGCATCGGCGATGATGGTCCTCCATATGTTGTCGTCACAAGCACATCTTCCACCCTATCTGTCCTCAGCCACTCTGCAGGTCCGTCCGATATTTTTTCCCTGGGTCTACCTGGTGCTCTCTTTCCCTTCAGCTTTCCCGTTGTGACCAGGTGCTCTAATTCCCCTTTCCTCAGAACATGGCCTATAAATGTTGCCTGTCTTTTCCTAATCTTCCTTATCAATGATCTTCTTGTGTCTGCCTCCATCAAGCCTGTCTCGTTTGTTTTCTTTGCTGTCCATGGAACTGAGCGATCGGGGCCCCTAAAACCTACGATTTGCCTGAGGGAAGAATCACAACGCCTACGTTATCAGAATGGCGTTTAGCGCACTGAGCTTACAGACAACTGTTCGTTAGCCCAGTTGGTAACCCCTGGGAAAGGGATAATGGTGTATATAGTCTGACGGTATTGACCGCCACTTTCCGGCAGTAGTTCTTAGTGCCGACACTAAGTGGAACTCCCCCCCCCCCCCCACTATTTTATTATAACAGCCTGTCACGTGGTCTGGCTGGTTCTTTTGATAAAACCGCATACTCAGGATCTGACATGTCGAGTTCAAGCCAAAGCCAGAACAAACAAAACAAAACAAAACAAAAAGAAAAGAAAAAAAACCCTAAGTGAAAAAAAAAAAATCTGGCATGTTCAAGGCCCATCTTAATTTAATATGTCTATCGTTTTGGTGATGTTAGATTAGTGTTTCATGGGTCCATCGCCCCCCCCCCCCCCCCCACCTCTCATTTGAATACTTTGCCAGCGAATAGGATTTTGTGATTTGTGATTTGGCGAAGAACTCGGAGAATCTGCCGAATAACTGCTGATAGATCTGGGTGGAACACATATGGAATTGTTCTAGAATGATGATTCCTCTTAAACAAACTCAAAACAAACAAACACAAGAATTCATATTTATGCTTTGTTGATTATACCAAGGCTTTTGATTCGGTAAGATACAAAGAATCGATCAATCAACTGGAAAAGATCAATCCTGATGGAAAAGACATGAGAATAATAAAGAAAATTTATTGGGAACAAGCAGCAGCATTGAGAGTACAAAATGTTATAAGCTCTTTTCAAAATATCGAGACAGGGGTTAGGCAGGGATGTGTTCTGCTACCAGATTTGTTTTCAATTTACAGCGAAGTCATCAGGAGAAACTAGACAAATGCCCTGGTATAAAGTCTGGAGGAAAAATGATAAATAATCTTCGTTGTGCAACTGCAAAAAATTAGAAAAAGACCTAAAAAATCTCGTGAACATAATAGAAATGAAAGCAGAAATAAAGGACTAACGCGAAATAGTAAGAAGACCGAAGTCATGGCAATCAGTTAAAAAAAATTCCCTTATGTAAAATAAGAGGAAACGGCACAACATGGAGACAAGTTGATAAGTTTTAATATCTGGGAGCAATCATCTCACCAGATGGCAGCTGCACATCAGAAATAGCCAGCAGAATCGGCGAAGCTGATACAGCATTCAAGAAAATGAAAAGCATTCTTACTAACAAGTGCCTATCAATTGATTATAGGAAGAGAGTTCTTCGGTGTTATACAGAACCCATACTGCTAAACTGACGCGAAACCTGGACAATCAAATAGCAAAGTCAGAACAAGATTGAGGCAGCTGAAATGTGGTTTCGAAGAAGAATGTTTTGTGCCTATGGACAGTAAAGAAAACAAACGAGACAGTCGTGAAAGAAGCAAACCAAAAAGAACATGAATGAAGAAGATAAGGAAAAGACAAGCAGCATTCATAGAAAATTTGAATACCTAATCACAACAGGAAAACTAGAGGGAAAAAGAGCACCAGACAGACACAGGAGAAAATATTAGACAGTTTTGCGGAGTGGATGAGGACAGAAGGGGTAGGAGATATACTTGCAGCGACAAAAAATACATTCATATGGAAAGCCATGATCGCCAACTCTATGCAGCATGGCACATGATGATGATTCACACCACAGCAGACAATCGAGAGCTCCCAGACCAGGGCTATTCTCATTCACACAGATTCTGATGGTGCTCGACCTGTTTTATAAATTGGCACCTCCGGATTTGTCTACCATTTTGCTCTAACACTACCTCCCTTCCTCAATCGCCAACTTTCTTCTCACTGAAGTGGACTGTCTGGTCTTGTTGATAAGGGACGTGGACTCAATACAAAGCTTTAATGTCACAAGTTCAGTCGGAAATGGTGTCTGCTCACAGCCCATCTTTAACCCTTTGACTCCAGCACCCTGTCCACCAACATCCTGCATTGCCAACCAGGCTAGCAAAGCAAAAACTTAACCCTTTGATTCCCTCTCCCTCTCCACCAGCTTCCCGTAGAGGGTGAGGGAATCAAAGGGTCAAGTTTTTGCAGTTGGTAGAAAGAGTATGGGAGTCAAAGGGTTAACGTACCAACCATTTTAGCGATGTCTGCGAAGTATTTACTATCATATCCACGTCCCCCTTTCATGTCTAGATCCTGTCTCCCACACAGCCTATATATGTTGTGTATGTACATGGAGAACTCTTTCAAACCATTGGTAAATCTCACTTGAGTAAACTCAAATTTCCTAACTACAGTCATTCTGCTTTATCCTTTCTTCCTTTTCTCCTCTCTCTCTCTCTTTCTTTCTTTCTCTCTCTCTCTCTCTTTTTCTCTCTCTGTCTCTTTCTCTCTGTCTCTGTCTTTCTGTCTCTGTCTATCTGTCTGTCTCTGTCTCCGTCTCTTTGTCTCTCTGTCTCTCTCTGTCCCTCTCTCTCTGTCTCTCTGTCTCTGTCTGTCAGTCTCTCTGTCTGTCTGTCTCTTTCTTTCTTTCTTTCTTTCTTTTTGTTTATTTTTGTAACCCCTCTTCTGTCTGAGAACAAAATGTACTTTGGCACAAATTTTTTCAGCTGTTTATGGAGTGGATCTTTGGTGAATTTAAGCAATTGGTTTCCGTCGTACAATACAACATGTAGAGCCACAAAGAGGATCATTTGTAGCCCTTGACCACGTGTTTTCACTGTGCCTAAAAAAAACAAAAAACAACAACAAACAACACACAATAAAACAAACGCATAGATCTAATTCTACCTTGTGTTGTTTCGTTGTGTCCACTGTTCATTATGTCACGCTATGTTTCTAAATCTAAAGGCAATTATTGTTTTCTTTGTCCTGCCCTCTCTATTTCCTTTTCCCCTCCCCTTCTTAGAGAGAGAGAGAGAGAGACAGAGACAGAGACAGACAGACAAACAGACAGAAAGAGACAGAGAGAGAGAGAGAGAGAGAGAGAGACAGAGAGAGACAGAGACAGAGAGAGAGGGGGGAGAGAGAGAGATTGATATAAGTCCTCACTTGACCTGTTTTCCATCACAATTTCTATTCTAGGAAACTTTTATCTGGAAAGTTTTTACCTTTATTTCGCTTTCAGCTGGCAAAGACTTCTCGCGTTTACATTTCTTTACATTTACAACTGCATTAGTGTTGCACCCAATCCAAAATACATCTTTAAGCCCGTGATGCAGATGAGTAACCGGAAGATTTGTATCATACAGGAAATGATTGAGAGCGCATGTCGAACGCTGGTGTCGAAAGGACCGCAGTGACTGCTGACTGGGGCTGTGATTGGTCAGATTACTCGCCTCCACCAGAAAGGAGGGATGGCTATGATCAATGTGGTTTTGATGCCTCTTATTCGTTTTGTCGCCAATAATCGCTAGTTGGTTCTGTTTTGGGATTGTCACTGTCAATAAATCGTTTCTTGTTGGTCATTTAGGTGACAGCCTTACAGGATTTGGTTTGTATAAGGGAAAAGGGGTGAAGTGAGAGAGAGAAAGAGGGGGGAAGGAGAGAGAGGAGATAGAGAGCGAGAGAAACAGAGACAGAGAGAAAAAGAAAGAAAGAGAGACAGAGACAGACAGACAGACAGACAGAGACAGACAGAATCAGAAACGGAGAGAGAGAGAGAGAAAGAGAAAGAGAGAAAGACAGAGACAGAGACACAGACAGACAGAGAGAGAGAGATAAAAAAACAAAAACAACAACAGACAGACAGAGAAAAAAAAAAAGAGAAAGAGAGAGAAACGGAGAGGTATTGAAAGAAACAGACACACAGAGAGTTCTTTTTGTGTCTGTTTCAAAACAAAACTATATTGCGTCATTTATAATTAACGGATCATGTATAAAAGATGGTGTCCCTGAAATCGTAAGGGAGTGTGGTGGTAGAGACCTCAACTTTTCTTGGGGGCCATCGTTATGGAAATGGTAGCCATCTCCACTCTGTGGCTGCTTCAACTTCCTAACACTGAACAGGGTCAGGTACCCATTCACAGCTGGGTGGACTGAAGGCTGCTCGCACGTAGGCTTTTTTTAAAATCAATTTTTCAAGCCTGACTCGAACTCGTGCGGTCAGATTGGAAGGCAGGAGTTCTACCTTTATGCCAATCAGGCCTCATAAAAGATGGTACCTTTGTACACTTGGCTTCCAATCTCTTTGGACGGCTTTGCACGAGTGCAACCGACTCCCAGGACACTTTATTTCAAGGATGTGCAACTTCCAGTCTATTCATCTGAGAATGGGTACCTGATTTTCTTAAATGACAGGGAAGATAAAGCAACAAAGGAGAAGAGTACCGCCCTCATGACACTGGTCCCAAGAAAAACATTTTACCATCTCACTTCCTTGTGCTCTCAGGGCTATTGGGCAACCTTTTACTTCGACCTTTTATCGTCCACATTGGATTCAGCTTCACCTGCGATCTCGAGATTATATGACAGTCTTCTACCTTAATCTGTTATTGTCCACACATTTCACGTACTACAGTTCAACAGACATATATATGTGTGTGTACATGTGTGTGTGTGTGTGTGTGTGTGTGTGTGTGTGTGTGTGTGTGTGTGTGTGTGTGTGTGTGTGTGTGTGTGTGTGTGTGTGTGTGTGTGTGTGTGTTATGTGTGTATATATGTGAGCATATATGTATAGATGCGTGTATGTATGTTTATGTAAATATGTATGTATACAAATATATGTGTGTATACGTATGTGTGTAGATGTATATGTATATGCATGTGTTTTTGTATGTATCTATGTGTATGTATGCGAGTGTACGTATCGTATACATCTATATATGTATATACGTATATATATATGTGTGTATGTATATATGTATATGTACATATACACATATATGAATACATACATATATACAAACATATATATGAATATCCACACACACATGTATATACATACATAATATATATATATATATATATATATATATATATATATATATATATATATATGTATATACATGTGTGTGTGTGTGTATGTGTGGGTTTGTCTGTGTGTGTGTGTGTGTGTGTGTGTGTGTGTGGGTGTGTCTGTGTGTGTGTGTGTGTGTGTGTGTGTGTGTGTGTGTGTGTGTGTGTGTGTGTTTTGTGTGTGTGTTACAATGAATGCTTGTTTTTCTACACTTTCTTATATCTGTTGGTTATGCACTGTAAATATTTCGAGATGTTTGTAAATATTATGTATTATGTAAACATGCGCTGTCTGAACCAAGAGCTGGTGAACGTGGACACTTGTTTCATTGTGTATATCAGTCTTTTCTTTGTTGCCTGTTAAAAGTTAAAACATATATTGTCCACTTCAGACATTCAGCTTCAGTCACTTCCCTGTGATCTCATGGTTATGAGAAGATATTTTACCTCAGCATTATATTATCCACGTCCCACACACACACAAAAAAAAAAAAGAAAAAGAAAAAGAAAGAAAAAGAAAACCCCGTTCATATTCACTTCATATCTCTGTGATCGCAGGATTAATAGACAACCTTTTAACAAGAAACCCCCGAGGGTGCTGGATGGGACCCAGAGTAACAATGCCTCACCACTGACAGGAAAACCAACAACAACAACAACAACAATATTTTATTTATATAGCGCAAAATCTTGATAAAATCAAATCTAAGCGCTAAAACAGACACACACGCACGCACGCACACACACGCACGCACGCACACGCCGCGCGCACACACACACACACACACACACACACACACACACACACACACACAACACACACACACCACACACGCACACGGCTATAAATGGGGAGAAAGAATAAAAGCAATGGAAAATTATAGAGAGCATATCATATACAATTATATATTACAATGTGATTCCCCTCCGAGTGGAGACAGGCTGCAGAGGGGATTGAGTGAGGTCAGGATTTTATGCAGAGGAGAAAAGGTGAGTTTTGAGAGCGGACTTGAAGGAGACAAAAGTAGGTTGCTGACGGACTGAGAGAGGAAGTTTGTTCCGGGAAAGTGGACCAGAAACAGAGAAGGCTCGTGGACCATAGGTATTGAGCTTAGTGCAGTGGAAAGCGAAAAGTCAGAGGATCGGAGGCAGAGCGGAGGGTACGTGAGGGAAGATAGATCTCAAGTAGGCTTGACAGATAATCGGGGGCTGCGTTATTGAGGCTTTTGTAGCACATGGTGTCTAGTTTGTACTGTATGCGCTTTGATACAGGGAGCCAGTGAAGTTGTGCCAGGAGAGGAGATATGTGGTCAGCTTTTTTCTTTTTGAGTACAAGGCGTGCAGCATTGTTTTGAATGCGCTGTAGGATGTGAATGGTGGAGGCAGGAAGACCAGACAGGAGTGAATTGCAATAGTCAATGCGAACATTATGAAGGAGAGAACGAGTTTTGCAGTTGTTTCCACAGAGAGATACTTCCTGATCAGGCTTATACGATGGAGGTGATAGTAGCAAGATCTGGCAGTTTGAGAAACAAAGTTGTTCATGGAGAGGGTAGAGTCAATGCAGACACCAAGGTTTTTAGCTGAATCAGAAATTGGGACTGATGTGTTACATAATGGGAGAGAAAGAGGAGGCAGCTGAGAAAGTTTCTGACGGGTGCCAATAAGGATAGCTTCTGTCTTCCAGGTCCCGACGCCATACGTTCGCACTTTCACCAAGTGAAGGGGGCTGACTCATTCGGACCCAGTCATCAGTTACCTTGTTTACAAACCGAATGGCAAGGTGGGAAGATGACAAACCCATGGACATAACCACACAAAGTGTACCAGCCAGCTCCAGAGAGAAAGAGGAGATGGTCATAAGATCGCAAAAGCGGTCCGGCATAATGCTCCAGTCACATAGCCTGTTTTTGCTTTTCAGCAAGGTCGAACATGCTCCCCAAAGTGATCCCAAGTTTGCCGTATTTCCGAGCTTTCATCTCAGGGTTATTGGTTATCTTTTACCTTAATCTTTCCTTGTCTAGATCAGACATTCAGCTTCAATTAGTTTCTGATAATTATTCTGCTCTGAAGACTACTATTTTCCAACCGTAATCTATGTGAGCGCGCGCGCGGGTGTGTATGTATGTGTGTGTGTGTGTTTTCGTGTGTGTGTGTGTGCGTGTGTGTGTGCGTGCGTGCGTGCGTGCGTGTGTGTGTGGGGGTGGTGGTCTTCGATTTAATGTCTATTCACTAAAGTGATTTTAGAACACACAAAAAAAAAAAAAAAGGGAGGGGGGGGGGGGGGGGGGGGAGGAATACAGGAGTGAAGAGGGTATATGAAAATTGTCAATTTTGATCTTAAAAAAAATGATCCAGAAAACAATTATTTTTGAGGAGGGGAAGGTAAAGCTAACAAATAATGTTATCACAATTAAAGATTTAAACAAACAATCTAATAAACAAAATTAATAAAGGTCTAGAATAAATGAATAAAATTCAAAACTAAGAATCGACTAACCACAACAGTGAACAAGTGAAATAACATGTTAAAGGTAATTCGCTATAGGACTTTTTGACAGGCTAACAAAAAATTCATATATTAATGATGGTGAGGCAAATATGTCAGAAATTGTCTTTGTAAAGAGTGTAGGAATATGTCGTGTTACCCGAACACATGAAAGTATATGACTATGCGTTATCTTCTTGCCACACAAACACACTATATTCCTGGTGTATTTTGTTTTGAATGCATCACGTTTCCACCTGTACATAAGGGATTGTATAATTTTGCCGGCAGGAAACGGCTTAGATGATTTGCTAATTTCAAAGTTCATGTAACATTTTTTATACTTTTTCCGTTTATCTTGGAACTGCTTCCATACGTAGGTGTCCACTAAGGTATAACACTCATGCAATGAGAGAGAAAGCTGTATATTATTTGAATCTGGTGAGCTCTTTGCCCCCCGTTTGGCAGCCCTATCAATATTATCATTATAATGAAAAGAACTATGAGATGGTATCCAGCAGAAAGTAATATCAGTGCCTCTTAAAGATAAACTATGAATCAAGTGACTAATTTCCAATATCATTTCATATCTTGCGCGCACGCGCGCGCGCGCGCGCGCGCGTGTGTGTCTAACAGAAAGAGAGAGAGAGAGAGAGAGTGCATATGTGTATGTATGGGTGTGCATAAGTGCGGGTATATGCGTGTGAGTATGTCCATGTATGTATGTATGTATGTATGTAATTACGTATATATGTATGTATGCATGTATGTACTACGTACGTACCTACGTACGTATGTATGTATGTACGTATGTATATGCACGTATGTACGTATTATGTATGTAAATGTATGTATGTACGTACATACATACGTACGTATGAATGTATATATATATCGTCGTCGGCCTCTTTACATCTCAGGAGATGATAGTCTGCACCAGGAGGCGTTGTGGTCATGACGTGCACTTTCTGCTGTGAGTGTGTGTGTGTGCGTGTGCGTGTGTGCATGTATATGCAATTCTATAATTCAGCTAGGGTGGATTGTTGGGAGGAGGACAAAGGAGGTTTTAGGGTTTCTGCAAATCCCCGACCCCACTCTCATTGAACTGTCCAGGAGTCGAACTACTCTTGAGGAAACAAGTAAGATAGTACAATAAATGTTTAAAGTTCATGGAAATTGCATCATTTCATCACAAGAGTGAATCAAATGGCTTGTATCTTAATCCTTTGGTCAAAAGTATTTTCCAGGGGAGCATGCCCCCTGACACTCACCCTCCCCATCTAGATAAAAAACACACCCTCTACCAAGACCTATTATCCACACTTATCCACTACCGGCTTGCTTGGCCTGTGGTGGCCTCACCAAAACTGATTGATTGCTTTAGTTCAGTTTCCGGGTCGACACCCACCTCAGGTGATATGGTCGACGGGGATAACCATCTCAGGGAAGTAGGGGAAGGGGGACTGATCTAATCCTATACTGGCACCACCATTACAACAATGATGTTAAGACGGAACAGTGAGAAGGCCAGTTTCGACGTAGCGCTCCCCGGGATTCGAACCCACAACCATTAGCATGTGAATCCGACGCTCAAACCAACTGGGCTACTGGGGCCCGCTGCCTCACCAAAACCCCGTTAGCCAGACTTCATGTATGTTCCCCTCCAACAACAGGACAAGAGATTGAGTAATCAGGAAGCCCTGATATCACTGTGACATGGTGTATCTCCCACTTCAGTCCTTCCGCCTCGCTACTGACCATTAACTCTCTGTCTGTCTGTCTGTTTGTCTTTCTCTCTCTGTGTCTGTCTGTCTGTCTTCTCTCTCTCTCTCCACACACACACACACACACACACACACACACACACACACACACACACACACACACACACACACACACACACACACACACACACACACACACACACACATATATATATATATATACATATTTATAATTTTGTATGTATATATGTGCATCTTTCTTTCTCTCTCTCTCTCTCTCTTTCTTTCTCTCTTTCTCTCTCTCTCTCTCTATCTGTCTTTCTCTGTGTCTTTTCTCATTCTCTTTCTCTCTCTCTCTTTCTCTCCTTCTCTCTCTCTGTCTTTTCTCTGTCTTTCTCTCTGTGTCTGTCTCTCTGTGTCTGTCTCTCTCACTCTCTCTCTCTCTCTCTGTCTCTGTCTTTCTCTCTGTCTTTCTCCCTTTCTCTCTCTCTTCTTTCTCTCTCTCTTTCTCTCTCGGTCTCTCATTCTCCCTCCCTCCCTCCCCCCTCTCTCTCTTTCTCTCTGTTTCTCTCTCTCTCTGTTTCTCTGTCTTTCCCTCTCTTTCTCTCTGTCTTTCTCTCTTTCTCTTTCTCTTTCTCCTTCTCTCTCGCTTTCTCTCTCTCTTTCTCTCTCTGTCTCCGTCTGTCTGCCTGTCTGCCTGTCTGCCTGCCTGTCTCTCTGTCTGTCTATCTGTCTCTGTGTCTGTCTCTGTCTGTCTGTCTGTCCGTCTCTCTCTCTCTCTCTCTCTCTCTCTCTCTCTCTTCCCCCGCCACACCAGAAATGGCACAAACGAACAGATAACTTTAATGTCTGTATACTGATGCTATGTGTAGATTCATTATCATCATCATCATGTGCCCTGCTGCATGGCGTTGGCGATCATTGCCCTCCATACGAATCTATCTTTTGTCGCCTCAAGTATATCTGCAACCCTTTCTGTCTTCATCCATTCCGCAAATCCGTCCAATATTTACTCCCTGGGTCTACCTGGTGCTCTCTTTCCCTCCAGCTTTCCCGCTGTGACTAGGTGCTCAAATTTCTCTTGCTTCAAAAATGTGTGGATTAACAATGGTTAACCGTAAAACGGGTCCAATGGGCGTAATGCGGTCATGCTGTCATCCTTGAACTATTGTTTTGAAGCTTTAAGTTTTAATACACTTATCAGTGGCGCTTTAAAAAAAAATCACATAAATCACATTCCAAAGAAGCTCAAGTTGAGATATCAAGTAGAACGTACAAACCAAGCTTAGAATGACGTTATACTAATTCAAGACTGACATACATATATGCGTACAGTAATGTGTAAAATATATATACGTGTACATGCTATAAAAACCTTTATTATGTTGAATGCAATACGCAATATTGATGATTTCAAAACTGGAGGGGAGGGGGAGAGAATCTTAAAGTGTGGGTGGATGATGGTAGGCCTCGTATAATTCGTTAAATTGTAACCAACGTCAAGATACTTTTGAAGTACGGCTGCATGGAGACTGTTACAGATGAAACGTGTTTGGTTTTAAAGTACACATATGACTATTCGTGTCCATGTACTTAGAAGCTTTGATTAAAAAAAAAAAAAGAAGAAACAAACAAAAGCAAACAAAAACGAGCAATCAAAAAACAGTATCGGTATAGCTAATCACAGCCGTGTCTGCGCTTTCACTAGTTACAGGGAGCAAGCAAATGGAAAGGGGAATTAACACGTATGGAAGAACAGGTACTCGAGCAGAAGTGACACATTCAGACTACACACTGCTTAAAAATAGGTCAGGCTTGTTTTGCATTGCCGCCTACGTACATCAACAGTGTGTTGTTTTTGTTTCGCTGAGCGAAGGACGTACCTGACGCTTGTTTCATTTCGTCTGTGTCAACTTACAGCTAAAAGTTCTGCTGAATTCATAATAGCTATCGCAGCTTTTGACTGAGTTGAAGTGAAAACGATATGCAGGTGTATTCAACTTTCACCGTGTCGCTTACTACTGCTTAGGAAGCATGGGACGTTTCCGGATTAACGAGTTGCTGTGTTGTAGCTGAAGTAACAGAATTCAAGTAAGTGAACCGTCTTGTGTGTGTCTGTTTGTGTGACTGCATTAATTTATTAATCCAACTAAGTGGTCGTCATTTTGGTTGTGTAAATAGCTTCCTGTCTGTATTTTTTCTTGAACTAGGGATGATTTTTATGGTGTAGCGTGTCGCTCGCTATTCTGTCATGGCCGGGAGGAAACACGCATGCACGCGTACGTGCAAATTCGCATGCTCGCATGCACACGCTCTCGCGCGCATACAGACACGCCTGCACGTACACTCGCGTGCATGTACACACACACATACGTATGTACGCTCTCGCGTGCGCGCGCGCGCGAGCACACACACCACACACACACACACACACACACACACACACACACACACACACACATGTTCCAAGCCCAGTCTGAAAACTGAAAATCTTCAAAATGTTCATCTTTTGTTCGGTATGAAAAAGACCTAACAGGTGTTTACAAGCACAATCGTTTCAGTTTCTCAAGATGACGTCTCCGCGCTCGGAATGAATTCCATATGCACTAACGTCACAGGTGTCATGTGTATGGTGATCATGGCACAAACCTTAAGCCTGCACATAAACCCATGAGCTGGCCAGGTCCTGAAGCCCTCCAAGACTGTGTTTTACCTTGTCTATATTTCATACTGGTATTTTATCAGCCTACCTCAGGAATTATCTTGGTTACATGTAAATGACAGGTGTACGTGTGTATCTTACCTTCCAAAAAGGAACATACGTGTAAAGTAAATATCAATAATTAAAGGTCTGAACCACAGCACAACTGGCTATTCTGTAAAAATCGTCTCACATGCTCTAATGCTCAGCTGTCTATCAACTAGATGAAGACAGTATTTTCTTAATCATAGATGGGATGTAAGTGAGTTAGTAAGTGAGTGAGTGAGTGAGTGAGTGTGTAAATGAATAAGAAGTAGGTGAGAGATGAAAATAACAATTAGCTTAACAGTAAATACAAGCATATACCCACAAGCCCGCACTCAGACACACGCACATACATTCATACATACACATCCATATCGACACAGCATGATGGCCGACAACAACAGCTACAACAACAGCAATAACAACAACACCAGCACAAAGGAAACACCCATATATACGCAGTCCAAAGGAGCAACACGTATGTAAACCAACGTGCAGAAAGCAGATGGGACACGACAGACGCGAGTTACTGAAAGAACAGACAAACGGCAAGAGCACAGCGGTGCAAAACGCGAGACTGTGAATGGACTCACAGAAGGAGCAGGCGACATATCGTTCAGTGATGTAGACAGATAAGTAGCTCCCCCTTTCACTGTAAATATGGATAAGCCTTCATTCACGCTGTCACGACCGGATCAACAACTGGTGTACTAAGATAACAAAGGAATGGATAAAATTCAGTATGGTAAGGCTATGATGCAGACAAGCGAGATAGGGAAGGAAGATATTTTTTCACGTGTCAGTGAGGCAGTTTTCTGTGTAAAAGGCAGTTTTCATCATCATCATCAAGTGCCCTGCCGTATGGCGTTGGCGATCATGGCCCTCCATCTGCATCTATCCCTTGTTGCTGCAAGCACATCTTCCACCCTCTCTGTCCTCAGCCACCCTGCAAGTCCGTCCAATATTTTCTCCCTGGGTCTACCTGGTGCTCTCTTTCCCTCCAGCTTTCCTGTTGTGACCATGTGCTCTATTTCCCCTTTCCTCATAAAATGGCTTATAAATGTTGCCCGTCTTTTCCTGATTTTCGTTATGAATGATCTTCTTGTGTCTGCCTCCATCAAGACTGTCTCGTTTGTTTTCTTTGCTGTCCATGGAACTCTCAACATTCTTCTTAGAAACCACATCACGGCTGCCTCAATCTTGTTCTGGCTATGCTTGTTGACTGTCCACGTCTCACAACCGTATAACGTTATCAGTTCTATGAAACATTCAAGAACTCTCTTCCTGATGTTAACTGATAGGCATTTGTTGATAAGAACGCTATTCATCTTCTTGAATGCTGTTTTGGCTTGGCCGATTCTACTGGCTATTTCTGATGTGCTTCTGCCGTCTGGTGAGATGACCGTTCTCAGATATTCAAACTTATCAACCTGTCTCAATGTTGTGCCATTAGCTTTTTTTTTTTTTTTAACTGATTACTATGACTTCAGTCTTTTTGTTATATAGCTCCAGCCCTTTATTTTTGCTTTCTATTAATTGACACCATTTTGTAGGTCTCTTTCATTTTTTGCAGTTAGAACGGTGTCATCTTCGTAACGAAGATTGTTAACATTCTTCCTCCAGTCTTTATCCCAGGGCAATCTTTTAGGTTTCTCATGTAAAGTGACAGAACACATCCCTGCCTAACCTGTCTTTTGATATTTTGGAAAGAGCTTATATCGATTTTTATTCTCATTGCTGCTGGTTGTTCCCAATGCACAATTCTGAATATTCTTAGATCTTATCCAGCAACATTAAGCCTTTCTAGTTGGTTGATAAATTCTTCGTTTCTTCCCCGATAAAAAGCCTTGGAATGATCAACAAAGCATAAATATAAATCCTTATTCAACTCGACTTACCTACCTATTAGAGTTCTTAGGCTGTATACGGCAATAGTTCCTTTTCCTTCGACAAATCCACATTGTTCTTCTGCTGTTTCTCTCTTGATTCTGTTCCCTGTCCTCATCATGATTATTCTTAATAGAATTTTTGTTATATGATTCATTAAGCTGATTGTACGATGGAGTCTGCATTGTATAGCTCTACTTTCTTTGGACGTGCAATGAATATTGATTTTGACATATCTTTAGGGATTTTCCCGGTGTCATAAATTTCATTTAGGAGGACCATTATTTTTTCAATACCAAATTCATCTAGGGCCTCAATCATTTTTGTAGTAATATTGTCTGGTCCTAGGGCTTTTCCCGGTTTCATCTTTTCCAATGCTGCTCTAACTTAATCTTCCATTGTGGGTGGTCCTTCAGCGTTCTTTCTTATGCTGTGTTCTTCGTCTCTGTCATCGTCAAAAAAGTTTTAGCCTTTTGACTCCCACATCCTATCTGCCAACTGCAAAAGCTAAACCCTTTGATTCCCTCACCTTATCCATAGAATAGAGTGAAGGAATCAAAGGGTTAAGTTTCTGCTTTCCTAGCATGGTTGTCAATGCACGATGCTGGTGGACAGGGTGCAGGAGTCAAAGGGTTAAAGTTTACTCTACCCATCTATCGAATATTTTGTCTTTTTCCATCATATTCGTACCATCTTTAGATTTGAATCAACCAGTTGATGTGCACGTCTTTTTCCTGTGGGCAATTTCTTCAGTCTTTCTGTACATAAACTGAGTATCTGTTTTGTGTCGGTCCTCTTTCTTCTTCTTCTTTTTCTTCTTCTTCTTCTTCTTCCTATTATTGTTAAATTAAAGCCGATAATGACACATTTGTGAGGAAGCACAACCACACAGAATACACATTCAGGCCATAACGAATTCGACATGTAAACACTATTTAGGTTACGATCTGTCTCTTTCCCTCTCTCTGTCTATCTGTTTTTGTCTCTGTCTCTGTCTGTCTGTCTGTCTGTCTCTCTCTCTCTCTCTCTCACTCGCTCGCTCTCTCTCTGTTTGTCTCTCTGTCTCTGTCTCGTCTCTTCTCTGTCTCTCTCCCCTCTCGTTGTCTCTCTCCCTCTCTTTCCTTTCTCTCTCTGTCTCTCCCTCCCTCCCTCCCTCCCTCTCTCTCTCTCTCTCCCACTCCCCCTCTGTCTCTCTCACTGTCCACATCCCTTTCTCTCCCCTCCCTCTCTCTCTCCCTCACTCTCTGTCTCTCTCCCCTTCCCTCCTTCTCCCCTCCCTCTCTTTCTCTCCCCTCTGTCTCTTCTCTGTCTATCTCTCTCTCCCCTCTCTTTGTCTCTCTCTCTTTTCTTTCTCTGTCTCTTCCTCCCTCTCTCTCTCTCACCCACTCCCCCTCTCTCTCACTCTCTCACTCTCTCCGCCTCCCTCTGTCTTCCCCTCCCTCTCTCTGTCTCCCTCACTCTCTCTCCTTCCCTCTCACCCCTCTGTCTGTCTGTCTGTCTGTCTGTCTGTCTGTCTGTCTGTCTCTCCTCTCTCTGTCCCCCCTCTCTGTACACAAAAATGGAAGGTTTCCACTACCTTATTCACTTCAATCCATATTGTTTACAGCCCCGTTCACCGTCGAGGGTCTTACTAATAGGCGTCTATATGTTATTCGTGAACCTGTCAAAACTACGCCCTAAAACATGCGTGGATTTTTTTCACCTGTGTGTAATTAATTCCTGAAGAGTTTGAGATGATTGGCAATTTAATGGAATGGAAATTGATGGAACAGGTCGTCCACAAGAAGAAAGAGCTGTTTGTTTGCTGGTTTCTTTCTTTCACCCTTGCAAAGAAAATTGTCTTCTTTCATATTCAATGATCATCGTCATCATCATCATCATCATCATATCATCATCATCATCATCATATCATCATCATCATCATCATCATCATCATCATCATCATCATCATCATTCTTCTTGTTGTTTATTTAAAGCCCAGCCGACTGCGTAGAGCCATATCAACACAGACACACACACACATACACACACATGCGCGCGTATACACCCTCGCACACACCACACACACAACACAACAAACACAACAACAACAACAACAACAAACAACAACCTCGTTGACGCTGGGGGAGGAACAGACGCCTGGAAAAGTTAATCAAGTGCCCATACCAATGCATTTGCGTACATTATCTACAGATATGACCCTGGCGTTGACCATTCCATCCAATTTATCACAAGAAGAATTTTTTTTAAAAATAAGAGAGACCTGAATACAACTCTATGAATAGGACTATGAATAGTATCACCCACCTTCGGGACATTCTGTGCTAGAAGTTTTCGTCTTTTCTATCACTCTCTTTGTTTCTGCCTTGCTCCTTTGCTTTTTACCATTTTCTCCTGTAATTTTCTGCTTTGCTGGTTAATTCACCCGCACTGCAATTTTAGCTCAAAGGAATTATGTAATGCATTGTCAGTTGACCCATAATCATAGGCAGTTTTTTCCCCATCTATTTATTCCCATTTCCACGCTTAATTTTTTTCGTCATTAACTTGCTTATTCAGTATTTTTTATTAAGTTGACAAAACACAAACTATATCTTATTTGTCATAATGAAAGGTATGCACAAAATCCTATTTTCAGCATGACCCTATTACATATTGAAATCACTGTGTGTATTTGTATCGTATATAAGAAGCTTCTTGTCTGTTTATATTGTACAGTATAGTCAGCATATATATCAAAGACAATAAAGCAGTGTTCACATCTGTACGAATTCAAAACGGTGCAAGGGGCATGACGATTATCGCTACACATAAAAATCTATTAATAGACCTGCTTCTGTCATCAGTATAATACCAATAGAGGCCTACATCCGTTCTAAAGCTGTCATAATGAAATCCTCAACAATAACCAGTCGCGGTGGTGTAGTGGTTAGCGCAACGGACTACCGACTGGAAGGTTTTGGGTTCAAATCCCCATCAGTCCCTTCAAAAAAATCATTGTGGGATTTTCCAGCTCTAACCGGCTCCTCCTCAAAGTTGGGCGTGCTATGGGCACATTAGGAAGACTGGGACCACAAATCGAATCTCATCCACTTCACAGATGCGTCTTTGTTGGGTTTATTTAAATCCTTTGGCCAGCACCGCAGGTGTGTATCTCTCGGGCCTGGTTGACGCCAGGATATGTTACGATAGTAAGCGTAGAGTACAGCCCTATCACGCAGTCTCAATCCTAGATGGAACTCCATAGCATCATGATTATCATCCCCATCGCATCATATTATCTCATTGTAAAAACTGTGCCAGCTTCTGTAGCCATTAAGGCGGCCTAGAAAATGGGACGAAAAAAATCCTCAACAGTCACCAGCCAAGACCAGCCTTTTTATCTGGTATTTCACCTCGTCAGTATAAAAGTAATCTCTTAGTGCACAATCCAAACTGTGATGCGTCACTTAAATACCCAGTAGTGTCAGTTCTTTTAAGTAATAGGCCAAAAAGGTTTGCATGCTTAATGGAGATAGATTTACGAAGTTACTGTGGACATGTAAGGTTTTAATGTACGAAAACACATCTGTTGAGCGTGGGGCGTATTGCGGGTGGGTGGGGTTCCGGGGCTTTCGTCGCCCATCTCCTTCCTGAACTGTCCAAAATTTGAACTGCTATTGAGGAGACTAGAAAATGATTTATAAATGCTTTTTAAGTTTAAGCAGGTTTCATAATTCCATCAATGAAGTGTACCAAATGGCTTGTATTTTAATTCTCTGGACAAAACATTTTCCAGGGTGAGTATGTCCCCAGAACCCTCCCCCACCTCCTACATTTCTTAGAAACACCCCCTCTACCAATACCATAATCTGCCCCAGTTGGGTATGTTTACATCAAAACTTTTTTGATCATATTGTGCTGCAGGACTTGCCGTGCTTAAATCCTACTTTAATCGAGGCCGGACCTTCATATATTTCCATCAACTTTGGCCACAGGGGTTTTCACAGTAAGATATCGGGGTTGAATCACAGTGATCGGAAATGTGAAGATATTCTATTGTTAAAAAAAAAGGGGGTGGGGGTGGGGGGGCCTCTGTTGTTTATGTACGGATTTCACATATAAAAAAGATATCAGTTTTCAAGTTTTGAGTTTCCTCTAAAGAGATTCATCACATTCGTACATTTCCATATGCGCTTCACCCAAATCCGCCAGCAGGTATTATTCAGACACCTCGAGTCTGCGCAAAACCCAATGCGGTGGCAAGGTGTTGAAATGGGGAGGGGAACGAGACTGGATCATGTATGGATCATGAAGAGGACAGTGGACAGACCAACTGTTATGCTGTGGGATGGGATTGAACTCCAGTCCTGAAATCTGGAGCCACAACTCTGTGATTAGGACTAGGAAGCCACGAGAAAAGTACTGTTGCCCCCTAGAGGGTCGAACTCACGACCCCTGCATCACCAGCACGTTGCACTAACCAACTGAGCTAACGAGGACCACTTTTGATTAAATTTTGGTGAATTACCCGGCCTGCAGGGGATTCATGACAAGATTGTCTAAATGAGGTTTATGTAGTTAAAAAAAAAAACCAACAACAAAAAACAAAAAAATCCTCCCAAATCCTAGTCAGCGTGCAGAAAAACGGAGAATTTTATTGCATCTTTTTGATGCTGTATTCTTTGGCTGCTCTGAATTTGATGTGTTCATGACAAGAGGGTCTAAATGTTTATCTAGTTTCCGCATAATTTTCCCTTCAAATCTTAGTCAGTGTGCAGGAAAACGGAGAATTTCAGTACCTCTTTTTAATATGCTGTATCGTCTTTGGTTGCACTGAATTTAATCAGACCTATTAATATTTTTGATGAAAACCAGGTGATGGGACGATCCATAAGGCCTGTACGGTGAACCAGTGTCTAGAGTGCAGTACAAACACATATAACACCAGAATGGCGGCTGGGGGTCTCAAGCTGGACATCCAGGAGGCCTTCCTGACCTGCAGCATCTGCATGGAGCCTTACAGACGACCCAAGATCCTACCGTGCGTCCACACCTTCTGCTGCCAGTGCCTCAAGTCTTACCTCAACAGCGGGGTGGCCAACAAAAAGAGAGGTGGCTTCCCTTGTCCCACGTGCAGACAACACGTACCCATTGCCAAACCTTCCAAACCTCCTGAGAACTGGCCTGACCAGGTGAGTTGATGATACCTAAACACACCGCGGCAATAAGGGATATATACATATGGAGGGCCATGATCTCCAACGCCATGCGCGGCAGGCACATGATGATGATGATGATGATGATGATGATGATGATGATGATGATGATGATGATGATGAACATATCGTTTACCCTTTTACATGACCTCTGAGTCGATTAACAAAAGAACATAGTGCTGAATAGTTTTTGCTGAGTTTTTGAAGCGATTTTAAGAAAATGAATTAAATGGTATTGCGGTGTGGGGAAATGCCACTTTCTTCGTGTGTTGAGTAAAATGTTGCAAGGCATGTCTTCTGTCGATGATGTTTGTGTGTGTGTGTGTGTATGTGTGGTGTGTTGTGTGTGGTGTGTGTGTGTGTGTGTGTGTGTGTGTGTGTGTGTGTGTGTGTGTGTGTGTGTGTGTGTGTGCGTGTTTTGTGTGTGGTGTGGAGTATGTGTGTGTGTGTGCGTGTTATGGTGTCGTGTGGTGCATGTGTCTGTATGTAGTATGTATGTATGTGTGTGTGTGTGTGTGTGTGTGTGTGTGTGTGTGTGTGTGTGTGTGTGTGTGTGTGTGTGTGTGTGTGTGTGTGTAAGTTTGTGTGTGTGTGTGTTGTATGGTATGGTGAGGTGTAGTGTGGTGCATGTGTATGTGCGTGTGGGTGTGGTGGTACGCGTGAGGAAGTGTGGTGTGGTGCGGTGTGGTGTGTGTGTGTGTGTGTGTGGTGTGGTGTGCGTGTGCGTGTGCGTGTGCGTGTGTGTGTATGCATTCATGTATGTGTGTATGTGTACGTTTTTTTTTATTTCATTGTTGTTGCTGCTTTTATTTGTCTTGATCGTATAAAGTCACAAAATCAGTGCTCAGATATCATGCATCATGGTGTTTTCTGGTTCTAAATCGGTTCACCGACAAATCGTCTCATTCGTATGCTTTATTTTTTGATTCATACTCCGAAGTTAGCTTTGATGCTAAAATTAGAGGAAAATTATTAAAAAAAACAGATAGGGAAAGGTAAAGCAGCTGGGGAGAGGAGATGGGCACCACCCTCATTGTGCTGGTCCTGAGAAAAGTTCAGATCTCTACCAGCTCACTCTTCTACTGCCTCAGGATTATGGGACAACTTTTTTTTAAAATAATAGTAGGTGCTGTAGCAGATGTTTTTTTGGTCAGTGCAAAGGTACTTGAAGTCGATAATATTATCGCATCCATCAACATGATAACAGTGCATTTATGACCGGTGAGAGAAAGCTGACGAATTCGTTTATTTTATTTTGTTTTGTTTTGTTTTGTTTTGTTTTGTTTTATTTTGTTTTGTTTTGTTTTGTTTTATTTTGTTTTATTATATTTTATTTTTACTTTATTTTTTTTTAATATTATTTCATTTCATTTTCTTTCATTTTGTTTTGTTTTGTTTTGTTTTGTTTTATTTTGTTATGCTATGTTAGTTTAGTTCATTTCATGTAATGTTATGTTGTTATGTTATGTTAGTTTAGTTTTAATTTAATTCAATTCAATTCAGTTTAATTCATTAATTAATTTAATTTGATTAATTTAATTTAATTTAATTTAATTTAATTTTATTTTATTTAATTTAATTTTTTTTGTTTTATCTTAAATTGTTATATTTTATTTTATTTTGTTTTTTAAAATTTTTTTGCTGTTGCACAGTTAAAAGACAACTTCGTGATGTCCAGCATGCTGGAAGCTCTCAACCAACAAAAGACTGCACCCATTTCACCCCCTGCAACCCCCACCTCTCCCACAATACCCGGCCCTCAGCCAACAGACAGTGACTGTGGCACCTGCACTAAAGGTGTGGACTATAAGACAGACTGCATGTGTCCCAGGGCTCGGGAAATGGTGTGCTGGGACTGCTCTGTCTTCGTCTGTGGTTCGTGTTCCGTCACCAAACATGGCCACTGTCGCCAGGTATTCCTTTGGTTCAGTTTGAATAAACTGTAGGTCACTGAGAGAACTATATAGAACCTAGAGTAGATAACGTAAACTTTTGGGTGGGGAAGACACACACACACACACACACACACACACACACCACACACACACACACACACACACACACACACACACACACACAACACACACACAAATACAGAGAGAGAGAGAGGTGTGTGTGTGTGTGTGAATGTGTTGTGTGTGTGCGTTTGTTTGTGTTTATGTGTGTGTTTATATGTGTGTGTGTGCGTGTGCACGTGCGCGTGTGTGTGTGTTTGTGTATGTGAGAGTAAAAGTCAAACGTTAGACACCTCAACTTGCCTCTGCTACTTGTTGCTGCATTTCAGAAACATAGGTGGACAATTCTGTCAGCTGTGGTGTCTCACCAGTTCTCCCCTCCCGCCCCCAACAACCATAATGGTTACGGGATTAGAATGATAAACATCAGTCGCCATGAATGATCCACCCATACAGAGCTTGAGTAACTCATGTCCACACACTTATGTCACAGACACACAACAAACACACACACACACACACACAACTCTGAGCTGAGAAAAATAATCTCCCTCCGTGACGTGAATAAAAAAAAGTATTTAACAAAGAACGATGAACGACATCCCAGAACATTTTTATTAAACAGTGTAGTAGTGTATAGCTCTTGCGGGCCCCAGTAGCTCAGTTGTTTGAGCGTCGGATTCACATGCTAATGGTTGTTGGTTCGAATCCTGTGGTGCACTACATTAAAACTGGCTATCTCACTGTCCCATCTTAACATCATTGTTGTTCTGGTGGTGTCAGTATAGGATTAGATAGGTCCCCCTTCCCCCTTCCCACTTCCCAGGGATGGTTGTTCCCGTCGGTCATATCACCAGAGATGGATGCTGACGTAAAAACTGAACCAAATCAATGAATCAGCCAGTGTATAGTTCTTACTTTACCTTTTTAGCCACAAAGATTTTACATAAAGTCTGTTGCAGTTAATGACATCATTTATCAAGGTTCATCACAGAAATCCTCACACTGTACATAAACACACAGGTGCAGAAAGTCAGTGTGGCAGGACCTGAAAAACGCCAGGTGATGCTGGACTGGTTGCCACAGCTCAGTGAACAGTTCACTCAGTTAGAACGACGACACCAGGTGGCGCAGTCATGCCTCACGTCCCTGCAGGCCAAGCGTGACGCTGTACATGCCCACATCACTCAGACGACAGGAGACGTCATCCAGCTGGTGAGGTTTCAGGAACACAGCCTGAAGGAAGCAGCAGAGAGGCACTTCGAGGGCATCATCCGGCGTCACCAGCAACGTCAGAATGTCGGTGCCTCCGCCGTGGACAATGTGAAGTCGTTGAAGCAAGCGTTGGAACAGTGCGTGCTGGCCAATGACGAGGGCTGCTTTGCCAGGCCCAGTGTCTGAAGCAGCGTTATATTGCCGTCGCAGCCCAGATGGCCGCTCCTGCCCGCATGGTGCACGATGTAGATGACACACAGGGTCTGGATACAGGAACGTTCGTGCCGGCCTCTCTCCCGGCTCTTAAGTCATTGGTACTGGTGGGAGCTTTCTACCCTGTCTCTGACGAGGCGAGTTCAGTGGACCTTTGGTTTGTTTGTTTGTTTTCAGTGAGCATTTTCTTTGTTTGTTTGTTTTCAGTGGCGTTTGTTTTCGTTTTTGGCGTTTTTTTGTTTGTTTGTTTTCAGTGAGCGTTTCGTTTGTTTGTTGTTGTTTTCAGTGGCGTTTCGTTTGTTTGTTTGTTTGTTTTCAGTGGGCGTTCGTTTGTTTGTTTGTTTTCAGTGGGCGTTTCGTTGTTGTTTGTTTGTTTTCAGTGAGCGTTTTGTTGTTTGTGTTTGTTTGTTTTC
The DNA here is from genome assembly GCA_030674185.1 of Monoplex corrugatus. Taxonomy (NCBI): domain Eukaryota; kingdom Metazoa; phylum Mollusca; class Gastropoda; order Littorinimorpha; family Ranellidae; genus Monoplex; species Monoplex corrugatus. Next base: position 72,782,599 of record CM060305.1, read on the forward strand.
AGTGAGCGTTTCGTTTGTTGTTGTTTGTTTTCAGTGGGCGTTTCGTTTGTTTGTTTCAGTGAGCGTTTCGTTTTGTTTGTTTTCAGTGAGCGTTCGTTTGTTTGTTTGTTTGTTTTCAGTGGGCGTTTTTGTTTGTTTGTTTGTTTTCAGTGAGCGTTTCGTTTGTTTGTTTGTTTGTTTTCAGTGAGCGTTTCGTTTGTTTGTTTGTTTGTTTTCAGTGAGGTCGTTGTTTGTTTTCTGGCGTTTGTTTGTTTGTTTGTTTTCAGTGGGCGTTTTGTTTGTTTGTTGTTGTTTTCAGTGGGCGTTTGTTTGTTTGTTTGTTTTCAGTGGGCGTTCGTTTGTTTGTTTGTTTGTTTTCAGTGGGCGTTTGTTTGTTTTGTTTTCAGTGGCGTTTTGTTTGTTTGTTTTCAGTGGCGCTTTTGTTTGTTTGTTTGTTTTCAGTGGGCGTTTTGTTTGTTGTTTTCTAGTGGGCGTTTTGTTGTTGTTTGTTTTCAGTGGACGTTTTGTTTGTTTGTTTTCAGTGGGCGTTTTTTTGTTTCATGGCGTTTTGTTGTTTTCAGTGGGCGTTTTTTGTTTACTGGGCCGTTTGTATGATTTCAACAGTGGCGTTTTAACTTAGTTGTTATACATTCCCAGAGGGCGTTGTTGTTGTATGGGCGTGTGTTGTTTCAGGTCGTTTTTTTGTTTGGTATTAGGGGCGGGTGTTCAGGGCATTTGTGTATGTTTGTCTCAGGCGCGTCTGTTGGTTCATTGAGGGTTTTGGGTTGTTTTATCGTTTTTGTATTTGTTTTAATTCGTTTAGGTAATTTCAGGGATGCGGATATATTATCAGTGGCACTATCTGTAGTTGTTTGTGCAAGTGGGGTTCCTGTTTGATTCTGTGGACGTTATTGAAAGGCAGTGGCGCTTTTGTGTAGTTGGTTGGCAGGGGCGGGCTGCCGTATAGAGTGAAACCGTGTGAGGTTTCAGGAAAGGTTTCTTCTGTTGTTTCAGGGGGTTTGTGTGTGATTCAGATGAGCGTTTTGTGTTTGCTTTGTTCACGGGGTTGTTTGCACTTTATTGTTTGTAACAAGCGTTTTGTTTGTTTGTTTGTTTTCAGTGAGCGTTTTGTTTGTTTGTTTGTTTTCAGTGGGCGTTTCGTTTGTTTGTTTTCAGTGAGCGTTTTGTTTGTTTGTTTGTTTTCAGTGGGCGTTTTGTTTGTTTGTTTGTTTTCAGTGGGCGTTTTGTTTGTTTGTTTGTTTTCAGTGGGCGTTTTGTTTGTTTGTTTGTTTTCAGTGGGCGTTTTGTTTGTTTGTTTGTTTTCAGTGGGCGTTTTGTTTGTTTGTTTGTTTTCAGTGAGCGTTTCGTTTGTTTGTTTTCAGTGGGCGTTTTGTTTGTTTGTTTGTTTTCAGTGGGCGCTTTGTTTGTTTGTTTGTTTTCAGTGGGCGTTTTGTTTGTTTGTTTTCAGTGGGCGCTTTGTTTGTTTGTTTGTTTTCAGTGGGCGTTTTGTTTGTTTGGGCGTTTTGTTTGTTTGTTTTCAGTGGGCGTTTTGTTTGTTTGTTTTCAGTGGGCGTTTTGTTTGTTTTCAGTGGGCGTTTTGTTTGTTTTCAGTGGGCGTTTTGTTTGTTTGTTTTCAGTGGGCGTTTTGTTTGTTTGTTTGTTTTCAGTGGGCGTTTTGTTTGTTTTCAGTGGGCGTCAGTGGGCGTTTTGTTTGTTTTCAGTGGGCGTTTTGTTTGTTTGTTTTCAGTGGGCGTTTTGTTTGTTTTCAGTGGGCGTTTTGTTTGTTTTCAGTGGGCGTTTTTGACCCTTTGACTGCCGCACCCTGTCCACCAACATCCCGCATTTCAACCACGCTAGCAAAGCTTTTAAAAACTTAAGCCCTTGACTCCCTCACCCAATCCACCAACTTCCCACAGGAAGCTGGTGGATAGGGTGAGGGAGTCAAAGGCTCAAGTTTTTAGTTGGTAGATAGGGTGCGGGATTCAGAGGATTTGTCAAGGATGAATACATTGTCCTAGCGCAATCTGTAGGAGTCATTGAGGGTTTTGGTGATTTTATCGGTTTCATTGTATTTGTTTTAATTCGTCCAAATATAGGATAACATTCAAGGGTATGCAGGATATATTATCAGTATCACACTACTCCTGTAGTTGAAGTAAGGCAACGTTGGGAGCTTCCGTGTGATAACTGTCGAGACTATAATTAAAGAAAAAAGGAGCTGGCAGCTATGCGAGCTGGTGGCAGGGCGGGCTGCCCGAAAGAGAGATGAAAACCAGTGTGAGGCGAGAGAAAGGTCTTCCATTCTGTCCGGATCCGGGGGCTGGGCTGGACCAAGATGGAGACATTGTGTTGCTATGTCCCGGGGTATGTCATCTCCCCACCTTACCATTCAGTTTGTAAACAAGGTAACGGATGACTGGGTCCGAGTGTGTCGTGCAACGCATGGACAGCCCCTCCCCCACCCCCATCCCTTCGCTTGGTGAAATGGCTATCGAATGACGTTGGAAGCCTGGGAGGTGATTGTCCGGAGAGTGGCGAGGCATTGGTGTTCTGGGTCCCATCCGCACCCTCGTGGTGTTCCTTGTTAACTGTTGGCCCTCAGTACCACAGGGCGGACGAACTTCCTCAAAGAAGCTTATGGCTGAGACGGAGGAACTGTATTGTTCAACAGCCTCGTGTTCCAGGACGAGCGGCCTTGCTGGATAGAGGAAAGCCGCTTGGGTCAGGGGACACGCTTCTAACAGGCTGAGTGTGCCCTACTTCAGCATCATGTTTGTGTGTATGTGTGCATGTAGGTTAGGGACAAAGAGAATGACAATTTGGGTTAAGGGTCACTCGCCTAAAAGACTGAGTTTACTTTAACTGAGCAATCTCTGGATGTGTGTGTTGTGTGTGTGTTGTGTGTGTGTGTGTGTGTGTGTGTGTGTGTGTGTGTGTGTGTGTGTGTGTGTGTGTGTGTGTATGTGTGCGCGCGCGCGCATTCGGCCATTACTTGTGTATCTGTGAATATTTGTACTCATTTATATTATTTGTTACTCTTCTTTCTATACTTATGTTTATGTCATGTTTTTTTCAGTGTCTGTTTTCAATAGATTGACAGTTTGATGTATTGTTTTCCTGTAAAGTGTAACAGGCTTACTTTTGACACGGACGTTCCCGCTGTATAAGTACTATTATCATTATTGTTATTAGTGTTGTTATTATTATTACTATTATTGTTATTATTATCGTTAGTAGTAGTGAGTAGTAGTATCATCATTATCATTATTGTTACTATTATCATCATTATCGTCGTCATCATCATCATCAATATTATTCTTGTTATTCTTATTGTTCTTTTTCTTCTTATCATTATTATTATCATTGTTGTTGTTCTTCTTCTTGTTACTGTTGTTCTTGTTGTCGTCATCATCATCGTCTCATCATCATCCGTGTCATTATCATCATCCGTGTCATCGTCATCGTCATCGTCGTCGTCGTCGTCATCATCATCATCATCATCATCATCATCATCATCATCATCATCATCATCATCATCATCATCATATCATCATCATCGATATTATTTGTACTTATCTACCTAACTTTACATAGGGACCTATGTGCAAAATGTTACGCGTTCATTGTCATAGTATACGTGCTTGTTCCACAGAGCTTACCCAGTCCGCTCCAGTCGCCTGCAACGTCAGCACCGTCATCACCATCGTCATTATCATCAGAAGGTACACTGACGTCATCGTCTTACCGGCTGCCTGAAGGCCCTATCATACGTCACAGCTCTCATTGCCATGCCGAACCCTCAGCACATACTGCGTCACATAGTGTGGCTGGTAGGCAGAATTATGTGTGTGTGTGTGTGTGTGTGTTGTTGTTGTTGTTGTTTGTTGTTTTGTATGTGTGTGTGTGGTGTGTGTGTGTGTGTGTGGTGTGTGTGTGAGAGAGAGAGAGAGAGAGAGAGAGAGAGAGAACGTGTGGCTGACAGGCAGGTGTATGTTGTGTGTATATGAGAGAGAGAGAGGGGGATGGGGTGGTAGGCAGATTTATGTGGTCTCTGTGTGTACATGTGTGTGTATGTTTGCGTGAGAGAGAGAGAAAGAGAAAGAGAGAGAGAGAGAGAGAGAGAAATGTGGCAGCTGATAGGCAGATTGTGGGTGTAGGTTTGTGTGTGTGTGTGTGTGTGAGGGGTGTCTGGTAGGCAGATTTATGTGATCTGCGTGTGTGTTTGTGTGTGTGAGTACGTGTGTGCGTGAGAGAGAGAGAGAGAGAGAGAGAGGGTGATGATATGCAGGTTTGTGTGATCTGTGTGTTGTGTGTGTGTGTGTGTGTGTGTGTAGGAGGGGGAAAGTGGTGATATGCAGATTTAATGTGATTGCTGGGTCTCTCTGCGTGGTGTTGTGTGTGTGTGTGTGTGTGTGTGTGTGTGTGTGTGTGTGTGTGTGTGTGTGTGTGTGTGTGTGTGTGTGTGTGTGTGTGTGTGTGTGTGTGTGTGTGCGCTTGCTTGCTTGCTTGCTGCGAGCAGCTGAAATAAATTAGTTTAAGCTTAGATTTCTACAACAATTTCTCGTGTTTGTATAGTTTTCAACCACCTGATACAAGTGATGTGCATATAGTTTTAGTCACTTATAAATGTACGCAGTGATTACGCATTAATTACAAAAGGTGGCAATGGACAGGTAATTAAATCAGTGCAGGAATGGGTATTATTATATTGTTTGAGTTTGTTTTCCTTGGGGAGGGAGAGAGGGTGACCAGTATTCACCAATATAGGTTAAACTCATTATTTATTTCAAAGTCCTATGTAAGGGTAATAATGAAGTGTTCTTGTGTAATGCTCTTCTGTAGACTCAGTTGGACAAATAAATACAATTTGTTTTACAAGACACAGTGCAATACATAATACGTTCAGAAGCACTAATATGTCACACGCGCGCGCGCACACACACACACACACATCAGAATACATTAATGCACGTGCACAAGTGAATATACACTGAGAAGGTCAAACCACACACCACACACATATATCTGTGATCATAACACACACACACACACACACACACACACACACACACACACACACACACACACACACACACACACACACACACACACACACACAACCAATACAAACCATAAAGATTTCCTCAACAGAATTCAGTATCATGCAATTTATGTACTTTTACCTGGACATGGCTCTGTGTGCTTCTACTTTTACCTTGGTGTGTATGTGTGTGCGTGTGTATTACCTCGAATGTATAGGTATTAACTTTCTTGTCCTTCATGCACAATTTATGTTTATACTGCTTGGATGAATTTATACATACTATCTTCTTTTAATGTGCCTTTGAGTCCATGTATATTTCACCTCGATGATGATTTACCGAAAAAGTTCATACTATCACCATTTTCCCATCCCAGTGAAGTCTTGGCTTTGCGGCTGCACATATGCCTATTTTATTTCATTATATTTTTTCAATTAAATCTGTTTTAAATCTCCTTTCACAAGACTGGTCCCAGCCGCGTCTGACTAAGTTTTTTTTTTCTTCGGGGACTCCGGTTTTCCCTTCAGCCCCTTGGCTGTTGGTTTAGGATGTTTTTCTTCCTATTCCAAGGTCAGACCGGATTCGTTGCACTAGGCACGATCCATTTACATCAGCCATATCTCTTGATTATATGTTTTCCCATTCAGTCGGTCATATGCTTATATTTTTTCGTATGCATTATTTAATTGTAGATCCTTTACAGTCCAAACATTACTCTTAGCTTGTGCATCATAGTTTTAATTTTAGCCCTGAACCCTCTTAGGATAGAACAATATTAATATGGCATGACCACTTTTCAAATACAGAATTTATCTTACTTCCGTCTGACATCATATTTACTCAAAAACACATTATGATGTCATTTTAGTCAGTTTATTCCTTTTCTCACACTGGACGGAGCAGCAGGGCAGTTTCAGTCTTTTTCTCTTAATTTTTGTATCTGGTGTTTGTTTGTTTGTGATCTTACGCTTGACAAAAGCCAGTTGGCCGAAAATTTGCGCCTGTCTTGTCTGGTTGTATTAAATACACGTCCTTATTCTTTTTTCATGATTTTTTTCTGGTTCCTGTAATCTCTTCTCTCTCTCTCTCTCTCTCTCTCTCTCTCTCTCTCTTTGTCTCTTTTGTGTGTGTGTGTGTGTGTGTGTGTGTGTCGTTGTTGTAAGTGTGAGTGCGTGTGTGTATGTGAGTGTGACAGTATATATGTATGCATGTGAGGTGAGAGAAAGAAGATAAGGAGAGAGAGAGAGAGAGAGAGAGAGAGAGAGAGAGAGAGAGAGAGAGGAGAGAGAGAGAGAGGAGAGAGAGAGAGAGAGAGAGTTGTATTCTTTGCTTTTGTACTTTCGATTTTTTGTTTTGTGTGTATTGTATCATAACTCATTTTTAGTTTTTACTTCTCTATTATTACAGTTCATCCAGTTTCATCATAGCAAATGGGATTGACATATATATGTTTCTTTACGTATGTTTCCCTTTGTCTCTTACGCATTTGATAGGGTGAGGGAGTCAAAGAGTTAAGTTTTTTTGCAGTTGGTGCATAGGGTGAGGAGTCAATGGGTTAAGTTTTTTTGCAGTTGGTGCATAGGGTGAGGGAGTCAAAGGGTTAATTTTTTTGCAGTTGGTGCATATGGTGAAGGAGTCAAAGGGTTAAGTTTTTTGCAGTTGTGCATAGGGTGAGGGAGTCAAAGGGTTAAGTTTTTGCAGTTGATGCATAGGATGCGGGAATTAAAGGGTTAAGAAATAACGGCATGGTCTGTTTCCTGTATTGCCAGCAGACGAGTTCAGAAGCACCTTGCCGTTTCTCCAACCCTGCGCTGCTGAGTGGTAGCCGAGGCGTGACCTGTGACCTTGCCTGTAGTTTCTCTGCCAAGGCCAAGGGGGACAGGGCACAGCCCCTCATCCGTGACCTGGTGGTGCTGACCAACGGTTGGCTGGTGGCCACTGACACGGCAAACCGCTGTGTCAAGTGCTTCTTCAAAACACATCCCCAAGGTCAGTTTGTAGCAGTTTGTACTAGTAGCACTACGAGAGAGAGCGGGCGAGAGAGAGAGAGAGAGAGAGGGAGAGAGGGATTTTTTTTGTTTTGTTTTGTTTTGTTTTTGTGTTTTTTTTAAGCGTCTTCCATTTTCGCACATGCGTGCTGTCAAGTCGTTTTCCCCACATTTTGGTGGTAGCTGCTAAAGTCTTTATCTCTTTTTCGATCTTTCGTGTACATGCTGGGGTTTACAGTTTCCATAGCCACACTTTGTCTTCAAAGGGCGTCATCTGGGTGTTTTCATGTTTCCATAAGCCACACTCGTCTTAAATGGGCGTATATCCTGGGTGTTTTCATGTTTCCATAAGCCACACTCAGTCTTAAATGGGCGTATATCCTGGGTGTGTTTCAGGTTTCCATAAGCCACACTCAGTCTTAAATGGGCATACATCCTGGGTGTTTTCAGGTTTCCATAAGCCACACTCAGTCTTAAATGGGCGTACATCCTGGGTGTTTTCACATTTTCATAAGCCACACTCAGTCTTAAATGGGTGTACATCCAGGGCGTTTTCACGTTTTCATAAGCCACACGCTGTGTTCAACGGGCGTGCATGTTGAGTGTTTTCAAATTTCCATAAACCACACTCTGTGTTCAGTGGGTGTGCATGCCGGGTGTTTTCACGTTTCCATAAGCCATTAGATATTGACATAACTCACAGGATCTTTAACGTGCGTACTTGCTGTTCTGCATGCTTATACACGAGAGAGGGGTTTAGGCACTAACAGGTCTGCACGCATGTTGACCTGGTAGATGGGAAAAATCTCCACCCTTTACCCACTAGGCGGGAAGTACCCAGGCAGGATCGAACCCCAGACCTTCTGAGTAGAAGTGTGACTGACGTCTTAACCAGCTGACTACATAGCCCGTTTAAACGTATACACTACACTTACACTACACTAGATTACATTACAGTGCACTACACTGCACTACATACACTACACTACACTATACTACCCTACACTACACTACACTACACTATACTACACTACACTACACTATACTATACTATACTATACTACACTACATCGCACTGCACCGCACCACACCACACCACACCACACAACACCACACCACACCACACCACACCACACCACACCACACCACACCACACCACACTACATCACACCACAATGCAATACAACACAACACAACAGAATGCAATGCAATGTCATACGATATGATACGATGCGACGCGATGCGATACGATACGATACAATACGACACAATTCCAATCCAATCCAATCCAACGCAATACAATACAATACAGTACAATACAATACAATACAATACAATACAACACAACACAACACAATGCAATGCAATGCAATACAACACAATGCAATGCAAAGCAATGCAACACAGTGCAATGCAATGCAACACAGTGCAACGCAATGCAATCCAATCCAATACAATACAGTACAATACAATACAACACAACACAATGCAATGCACTGCAATACAACACAATGCAATGCAAAGCAATGCAACACAGTGCAATGCAATGCAACAGTGCAACGCAATGCAATCCAATCCAATCCAATACAATACAGTACAATACAATACAACACAACACAATGCAATACAACACAATGCAATGCAATCCAATACAGTACAATACAATACATTACAACACAACACAATGCACTACAATACAACACGACACAATGCACTACAATACAACACAACACAATGCACTACAATACAACACAACACAATGCACTACAATACAACACAACACAATGCACTACAATACAACACAACACAATGCACTACAATACAACACAACACAATGCACTACAATACAACACAACACAATGCACTACAATACAACACAACACAATGCACTACAATACAACACAACACAATGCAAAAACACAACACAATGCACTACAATACAACATGACACAATGCAAAACACAACACAATGCACTACAATACAAACAACACAATGCACTACAATACAACACAACACAATGCAAAACACAACACAATGCACTACAATACAACATGACACAATGCAAAACACAACACAATGCACTACAATACAACACAACACAATGCACTACAATACAACACGACACAATGCACTACAATACAACACGACACAATGCACTACAATACAACACAACACAATGCAAAACACAACACAATGCACTACAATACAACACGACACAATGCACTACAATACAACACAACACAATGCAAAACACACAACACAATGCACTACAATACAACACGACACAATGCACTACAATACAACACAACACAATGCAAAACACAACACAATGCACTACAATACAACACGACACAATGCACTACAATACAACACAACACAATGCAAAACACAACACAATGCACTACAATACAACACGACACAATGCAAAACACAACACAATGCACTACAATACAACACAACACAATGCACTACAATACAACACAACACAATGCACTACAATACAACACAAAACAATGCAATGCAATCCAATACAGTACAATACAATACAATACAATACAACACAACACAATGCACTACAATACAACACAACACAATGCAATGCAATACAACACAATGCAATGCAACACAGTGCAATACAATACAACACAATACAATACGATACAATGCAATGCAATACAATACAATGCAATACAATACAATACAATACAATACAATACAATACAGTGCAACGCATTGACTCTTCACTAATCAAAATTGAATACCAAGTTGTATCCGCTTGGCTTGTTACGCACACACGCATCATTGGTATAGCCACACAAAACACAAACACAAACCGGTCACGATTTGGCGTTAAAGATTAACAGCAAAATGTTAAAGCACTGAAAAACCATCCATTGTTAGAATAAGGTCTCAAGTGAAATTTATCTTGAGGTTTAAGACAGGCATAACGTTTTCACGCAATTCTCCTTCTGTCCATCCTCACGAACACACACGGGTAAAGGTGGAAAGGAGTAAAAAAGAAGGGTATTTTCATAGACAACATTTGATATCAATTTGTACAAATGCATTGTGCTTGATGTACACATGTATAATTATCCTCACACACAAACATACACACACACGCACGCACGCGCACTCACACACATACTCACACACACACATACTCTCACACATAAACACACGCACACTCGCACGCGCACACACATACATACACACACGCTGTAATATTATTCATTATCAGGTGAACTGTTTTCTGATTTGTGATATATGTCTTTATTACATTCTGTCTTGTGAAACATGTAATGCACTGTGAGTTCAGATGAGTTTGGAGAATAAAACTATACCATAATAATAATAAGAAGAAGAAGAAAAGGAAGAAGAATTGAAAACAATGATAACAATCATCTTCATCATCATCACCATCATCATCATCATCATAATGACGATTATAATGGTATTCTTCATCTTCTTCCTCTTCTTTTTCTTTTTGTTATCATTATTATTATTATTATTAGTAGTAGTAGTAGTGTTAGTATATTATTGTTGTTATCATCATTATCTTTATTGTTATTATCATTATTGTTGTTGTTATTATTATTATTTTTTAATCATCATCAGCAGCAGCAGCATCATTGTTTATTGTCATTATTATCTTCATTATCATCATCATTATCATTATCATTGTTGTTGGTAGTGTTGTTATCCCTCTTGCACACCTTCAAAACTCCCAACGGCCCACTTTTTGGGTTTAGGGATAACCTCTATTACGAACATATTTCTTTGTTTGTTTTCTTATTTATTTATATACTGATGAATATATTGTTTGTTTTCTTACTTATTTATATACTGATGAATATATTGTTTGTTTTCTTACTTATTTATATACTGATGAATATATTGTTTGTTATATACTGATGAAGTATTTCCAAGGGTTCTCAATGCGGTTCTCTACCAAAGAATACACCACGGACTGGATAGACCTAGAGGTGGGCATTGCAATGGGCTGTGCAATCTCTCCCATACTGTTCGTGTTGGCAATGGAAGTCATCTTGAAAGCTGCAATGAAGAGTTCAGGTCCAGTGAATCTGGGAGATGGATACCAGATGCCTCCTCTGAAAGCTTTCATGGATGACACAACAGTCTTGTCCACGGATGAGGAAGAGACACACCAAATCTTAAAGCAGCTGGATGAGCTGGTGGCCTCTTCAAGAATGAGGTTCAAACCTAAGAAATCCCGAAGTCTCTCACTGCGAAAAGGAAAAGTGGCAGATTCAGTCAAATTCATGGTAGCCAACCAAGCCATCCCCACTGTCACAGAAGAGCCAGTAAAAAGTCTCGGAAGATGGTATGATGACTCCCTGAAAGACACACAAAGGGGATGTGAAACCAAGCAAACAGCAGAAGAAGGCCTGAAGAAAATAGATAACTGCGGACTGCCAGGCAAATACAAAGTCTGGTGTCTACAGTTCATGCTGATACCAAAGCTGCTGTGGCCACTGCTAATCTATGACATTTGCACCAGCACAGTGGAAGCAATGGAAGCCAAAATCAACAAATACACAAGAAAATGGCTCGGTGTCCCACCTGGTCTCACTGATGTTGCATTCTACTGTCGTCAAGCAATGCTGAAGCTACCTCTCAAATCCATAGTGGAGGAATACAAAGTTGGAAAAGCAAGACTGTGGAGCATGCTGGAGGAATCGGAAGACAATATCGTGAGATCAGTTCATCCAAAGCTGAGAACTGGCAGAAAGTGGAAAGTCCAAGAGGCTGTAAACAATGCCAAGAGAAACCTCAGCATCAAAGAAATAATTGGACACACGCAAACCAACAGACAGGGACTGGGAGCAACAAAAATGCAGTGGTGGTCCAAAGCCAAAGGGAAGGAAAAAAGAGACATGATCATACAGGAGTTGAAGGAAGAAGAAGATGTCAAAAGAGTGCAGAAGGCAGTCCAGCAAGGTCAACAGGGGCAATGGACAACATGGGACAGTGCACTCCAAAGAAGTCTCAGCTGGAACGATATGTGGCACATGGCTCCTCTAAGGATAAGCTTCCTCCTCAGATCTGTATATGACCTGCTCCCCTCGAATGCAAACTTAGTGAAATGGGGGAAAGCAGACGACCCAGCATGTCCGCTCTGTCAGAAGAAACAAACAGTGGAACATGTCCTAAGCTCTTGCAAAGTAGCGCTAGCCCAAGGAAGGTATACATGGAGGCACAACCAAGTTCTGAAAGTGATCACAGATGTGGTTAGCGAAAAAACCATGACCCCAAACGCACCAATTGCTATGACAACGTTCTACAAAGCAGGAGGGAAACAGGTCTGGCCCGAAAGTGCTATGACAACCAGCACATTGCCAAAGGGTCTTCTGGATGGAGCAGTCGACTGGGAGTGTACAGCAGACCTCCCAGAGTGGAGAAATTACCCAGATGTCATCAGCAAGACAGGCATGAGACCAGACATCGCTCTCCACTCTGACTCCTCGAAACAAGTGATTCTGATAGAACTCACTGTGCCATACGAAAGCAGAATGGAAGAAGCACATATCTACAAGACCGAAAAATACGCCGGTCTTGCCAGCACCCTGAAGAAAGCAGGTCTGCGGGTCAAAATCTTCGCCATAGAGGTCGGGGCAAGAGGGTTTGTGGGCACCTCCGCTTATGATCTCATGAAACAACTCGCCATTTCTGGGAAGAAGAGGACTAGAGCCCTTAAAGCGATGGCAGAGGCAGCAGAAAGGAGCTCAAGCTGGATCTGGGCAAGGAGGAACGAAAAAAAGTGAACTTCATAAGGATTAAATTCCCTACAGATGATGTGTGCCCCGTTGGCACATTGGTAAAACCGCGTACCGCAGTTCTGAAGCGCAGAATCGCCCAGGTTCGATCCCCGGCGTGGGGAAAAAAAAAAAAAAATAGACAACAGCAGAAGGGCATCCAGGAGTCATGACCTGGATGTGGCCCGGCCCCCCGAGAGTGTAAGGAATTCAGGGCCGAAACACTTGTCTAAAGGGGGTTACTTCTCTGAAGACCTTCTGTTGTCTAGCTCTCCCTAGAGTTTCTTTCTACCTTACTTATTTATATACTGATGAATATATTGTTTGTTTTCTTACTTATTTATATACTGATGAATATATTGTTTGTTTTCTTACTTATTTATATACTGATGAATATATTGTTTGTTTTCTTACTTATTTATATACTGATGAATATATTGTTTGTTTTCTTACTTATTTATATACTGATGAATATATTGTTTGTTTTCTTACTTATTTATATACTGATGAATATATTGTTTGTTTTCTTACTTATTTATATACTGATGAATATATTGTTTGTTTTCTTACTTATTTATATACTGATGAATATATTGTTTGTTTTCTTACTTATTTATATACTGATGAATATATTGTTTGTTTTCTTACTTATTTATATACTGATGAATATATTGTTTGTTTTCTTACTTATTTATATACTTATGCATACATTTCTTTGTATATGTATTTACTTAGTTATTTACGTACTTACTATATTTCTTCGTTTTTTTTAAATATACTTATTTATCTATTTATTTATATACTTACTTACATTCCTTCAATATGACAGACATGAAATACCAGTGCAAACGCCTGGCGCTGAGCCAACAGCCGTACGGTGTGAGCTGTATGGAGGGCTGTCTGGTGGTGGTGACAGTGCCCAAAGAACGACAACTGCAGCTGGTGATGGTCCGCCCGCACCTGGTGCCCCTCACCACCCTCGCCCTGCCCCCTGACCTTCATCAGACGGCGTGGGCCGTCACCTGTCTGGGTGACCAACGTCTGGCCGTCACCACGTGCCCACAGGGAGAAGCGGGCTGTGTCCTCATTCTGCAGGTCAGGATTAGCTGTTTCCCCCTGTGGGGATACCGAGGGCTCTTTCAGTATAAACGGTATCCCCACATTCTGGACGTTCTGCGCTAGAAATTTCCTCTTTTCTGTCACTCTCTTTGTTTCCGCCTTGCTCCTTTGCTTTCTTTCATTTCTTCCTATCATTTTCTTCTGCCTTGCTAGTCCATTCACCTGTATGTGTTTGATAAAGTCTTACGTACTTTTTCTTAGGATTGATGATTGGGTACATGTATAAAATGCATTTTTGGCTTTAGGGAGATGAGATTGGCAGAAGCAATTTTAGGTAATTTATGCCTGTTTTTATATATGTTTTGGTGTCCTTAAGTATGTTTATATTTGTATTCAGGTGTGTTTTTTAAGTCCCGTGTACGATAAATTGGACGGAGAAGTCAACGCCGTGGGCATGTCCTTAGATTATGTGCGCGATGCATTGATATGTGTACTTAATTTTCTTCTCTTTTTTTTCTTGTTGAAGTTTTGTATGCTTCAAAGTGATTATAGCCCTGATATGGCTCCACGCAGTCGGCTGGGCTTTAAACAAAAATGACAGTGACAATGACAGTCCCTTTTTTGAAAACGAAACGAAACAAAACAAAGCAAAACAAAACAATCCAAGACAAGTGCGACTGTCGGCTTTCAAGCAAACAGGAACTAGAAAAACACGAAAGTACAATCAGAACGCGTATTTGATACAACCAGACAAGAAAAGACAGGCGCAAATTTTCGTCCAACTGGCCTTTGTCAAGCGAAAACGTAAGATCACAAACGAATAAACACCAAATACAAAAATTAGGAGAAAAAGACTAAAACTTCCCTGCTGCTTCGTCCGGTGGGAGAAAACGACTAAAATGAAATCAAAATGTGTTCGTCAGTATTGGTAAGAACTGGCAAGAGGGGAGACAAATATGTCAGAAGGGAAGTGAGATGAATTTTGCAATTTGAAAAGGGGTCATGCCATATTAGTATTGCTTTATCCTAAACAGGTCCAGGGCTAAAACTGTGAAAACTATGATTTACTAGCTAAGAGTAGTTTTTGGAATGTAAGTATCTTACTATTAAAAACAAAACAACAACAACAACAACAATCCCCAGAGTGTGAAGTTTGTTCAAGAGGGATTGATCGCTCTCTCGGACAGTTCCATGTGCGCTCCATCTAAATCTGCCAGCGGTTATCTGGAAAACTCCCTGCGCCTGCGCCAGCCACTGTGCGTTGGCAAAGTGTTTAAATGGGGGAGGGGAGGACGGGACTCGTGAAACACTTTATTTGTTTCTTATTGCCGCGAGGGGTGTGTGTGTGTGTGTGTGTGTGTGTGTGTGTGTGTGTGTGTGTGTGTGTGTGTGTGTGTATGTGTGTGTGTGTGTGTGTGTGTGTGTGTGTGTGTGGATAGGGTGAGGGAGTCAAAGGATTAAGTTGCTGCTTTGCTAACATGGTTGACAATATAGGATGGACAGGGTGCGGGAGTCAAAGAGTTAAACGACTGAGGTAAGGGGAGACTAAGTGTGCAGTTTGTAACGAGGTACTAGAGTATCGTGAAGACACTGTTGTATAAACAGCCGTCACTGGTGCTCACATACGCCAATTTGTCTTTCATATCGCATGTCCCTCACAGCGGATTTGGAAAGACGAATCCAAGCCATGGAAATGAGATGTTATCGCAAGATTACTAAGCATCAATTACACTGATCATATCACCAATGTGCAAGTTCGCCAAGCCGTCAATCAGCACACCGGACCATATGAAAGTCCGCTGACATCAGTTATGAAAAGAAACTACGTTGGTACGGCCATGTGACAAGATCCAATAGTCTTGTTATTCAGTCCTTCATGGACCTGGTGATGGAAGGAAAGAGACTGACAGCATAGCGGAATGGACACAGAAACCATTTACAGAGGCTTTGGCACACAACTATTATACCCGGAGTGATCTTCTGAACAGTTCTTTATAACCCTTTGACTCCCGCATCCTATTCATCAACTGCAAAAACGTAACCCTATGGCTCCCTTACCCCATCTACCAGCTTACTGCAAGAAGCTGGTGGATAGGGTGAGAGAGTCAGAGGGTTAAGCTTTTACTTTGCCAGAATGGTTGACAATGCAGGATGCTGGCGAACAGGGTGCGGCAGTCAAAGGGTTAATGCGGCGTGCGAGGGAACATTTCACGAGTTAAGGAAGAAGAAATGACCACATCCATTGGTACTATACATATCTGTAATAAGACGCACTGATACTACTAAGTGCAGGTAACAGTTGAGGGTGTGCAGTGTATTGTGAGATGCACCGGTATTGTAAAGACACCACTGTATACAGTCGTCAGTAGTGACCACATCCACCGGTGTTATATACATACCTGTGATAACACACCTTGACACTACTATGTGCAGGTGAGGGTGTGCGGTGTATAGTGAGATACACCGGTATCGTAAAGACACCACTGTATAGCCTACATCCGTTACTAGTGACCACATCCACTGGTTTAATTATTTATTCATTCACTTTATGTGCATGTTCTTTTCTTTGAAGATAGGATACGTAGATACACATGTCATTTACGTGTAACCAGGATTGTTCCAGCGATAGACTGATATGAAAATAATGTAAAAATGTAGTCAATCTTGTTTTGGATCTTAAAAATGTAGGCTAAGTAAAACAGAGGAAAGGTAGGACCTCAGAACCTGGCCAGCTCATGGGTTTATGTGCAGGCTTAAGGCTTGTGTCATGGTCGCCATTCACATGGCACCTGTGACGTAGTGCATGTGGAATTCATTTCGAGTGCGAAGACACGATCTTGAGAAACCGAAACTGAAACTGGTACTATATGATGTACCTGTGATAACACATCTTGACACTGTGCAGGTAAGAGGTGAAGATGTACAGTGTGTAGCGAGGTACACCAGCATCGTAAAGACACCGCTGTACACAGCTGACATATTGACCACATCCACTGGTACTGTATATATACATACCTGTGATGACTGACACACCTTGACATTATTATGTGCAGGTAACAGGTGAGGGTGTGCAGTGTGTGGCGAGGTACACCAGCATCGTAATGACACCGCTGTACATAGCAGTCACCAGTGACCACACCCTCGTCATCACTGACCCCACTTCCTGTCACGTGGCCTGTATCACTTCCGACACCGGCCATGTTGTTTTCCATTACCACACAAATGGTAGGTATCGAAAAGACGGCAAAGTTCATTTTGGCTCATTTTCTCCTGTAATCAACTTTCTAGAAATGGCAGTTTATGTACAATTCTTCCTTTGACACTTAAAACCCTTAGACTTTGAAGTTTGTTAAACCTTTGATTCCCGCATCCTATCCACCAACTACAAAAACTTAATCCTTTGACTCCCTCACCCTGTCCACTAGCTTCCTGCAGGAAGCTGTTAGACAGGGTGAGAAAATAAAAGGGTTTAAGTTTTTGCTTTGCTAGCATGATTGGCAATGCAGGATGATGGTGGGCTGGGTGCGAGAGTCAAAGAATTAAAGAGGATTTAATCGCACACGAACTGTTTCATAGGCATCCCCCAAATCTCAGTCTGCCAGCACTTTTATGGCAGACGCCTTGAGCCTGCGTAAAGACGTAATGCAGTGGAAATGGGAGAGCTGCTGGACCTTTGAAACATTGACACCACCAGAATGATTGGAGCATTCAGATGGGCAGCGAACAAGCCAACTTTTGTGTTCTGGGGGTAAGATTGAAAACTTTAAATAAATAAATGAATTAATAAATAAACAAATAAACTTTTGTGTTGTAATTTGGATTGAAAACCAAAAATTAGTAAATAAATAAACAGATAAATAGATAGAGAGATAGATACGTAGATATATAGATGGATAGAGAGGTAGATAGGTAGATAGATAGATAGATAGATAGATAGATAGATAGATAGATAGATAGATAGGTAGATTAGGTAGATTAGGTAGATTAGATAGATAGATAGACAGATAGATAGATAGATAAACCAAGAGGTGGAGTTGGGTCTTTCCACTTCCTTCGTATTCTGTTGAACTCCGCCTGTCTGTCACAAAGGTCTGACTAAGACCAAGACAGTATGACTTTTACAATCCATTGTCTGTTCTTGGAAATGTATGGCTGACTCTTGATTTGCCATGTTCCTGACATTCTGCTATACCTGTAGTTCAATCACCACACATCAAGCGCTGTCAGTTGGGTGGCGTGGTGCTGGGTTGTGTTTGGAAAGTTTGTAAGTTTGTTCTATACTAAACGTGACGAGGGAGGGAGGGAGAGAGGAAGACCCAGGATGTGTGTTGTGTGTGAATGAGTGTGTATGTGTACGTTTGTGGTATGTGTGTACGTGTGTGTGTGTGTGTGTGTGTGTGTGTGTGTGTGTGTTGTGTGAGTCTATGCGTGTACCCATAATGTTCATCATATATGGTTCCATTTTGAAATTTCCAAACTTAGCATTGTATTGTATTGCATTGCATTGCATTGCATTGCATTGTATTGTATTGTATTGTATTGTATTGTATTGTATTGTATTGCATTGCATTGTATTGTGAGGGTTCTTTCATTCTCTCTGGGTCCGATAACTGGGCTGAACCTGGTTGGTGCACATTGTGTAACTATAGCCCGGGGTTTGTCACCTTCCCACCTAGCCATTCAGCTTGTAAGTAAGGTAACCAATGACTGGGTCCGAATGGGTCATGCAGCGCACGGAATCCACCTTTCGGTTGACAAAATGGCTGCCGTGTGGCGTCGGGAGCAAGGAAGTGATTATCCAGACAGTGGTGAGGCATTAGTGCTCTGGGTCCCATCCAGAACTCTCCTGTGTTTCTTGTTAATTGTTGTATTGTTTTGAGTTGTGCTGTGCTGTGCTGTGTTGTGTTGTGTTTATGTTGTGCTGTGTTGTGTTGGCAGTGCTGTGTTGAGTTCTGTTGTGTTGTGCTGTGCTGAGTTCTGTTGTGCTGTGGTTGTGTTGTGTTTTGTGGTGTTGTGCTGTGGTTGTGTTGTGTTGTCTGTGCTGTGTTGTGCTTTGCTGTGTTCTGTTGAATTGTGTTGTACTGTGCTGTGTTCTGTCGAATTGTGTTGTGCTGTGTTCTGTCAAGTTGTGCTGTGCTGTGTTCTGTTGTATTGAGTTGTGTGGTGTTGTGCTGTGCTGTGTTGTGTTGTGTTGTCTGTGCTGTGTTATGCTGTATTGTGTTCTGTTGAATTGTGTTGTGCTGTATTGTGTTCTGTTGAATTGTGCTGTGCTGTGTTCTGTTGAATTGTGTTGTGCTGTGTTCTGTTGAGTCGAGTTGTACTGTGCTGTGTTCTGTTGAGTTGTGCTGTGCGTTGTTGTGCTGTGCTGTGTTCTGTTGAGTTGTGCTGTGTTCTGTTGAGTTGTGCTATGCTGTGTTCTGTTGAGTTGTGCTGTGCGTTGTTGTGCTGTGTTCTGTTGAGTTGTGTTCTGTTGAGTTGTGCTGTGGTGTGTTCTGTTGAGTTGTGCTGTGGTGTGTTCTGTTGAGTTGTGCTGTGCGTTGTTGTGCTGTGCTGTGTTCTGTTGAGTTGTGTTGTGCTGTGTTGTTCTGTACTGTGTTCAGTTGAGTTGTGCTGTGCTGTGCTGTGCTGTGTTCTGTTCAGTTGTGTTGTGCTGTGCTGTGTTGTTCTGTACTGTGTTCAGTTGAGTTGTGCTGTGCTGTGTTCTGTTCAGTTGTGTTGTGCTGTGCTGTGTTGTTCTGTACTGTGTTCAGTTGAGTTGTGCTATGCTGTGTTCTGTTCAGTTGTGTTGTGCTGTGCTGTGTTGTTCTGTACTGTGTTCAGTTGAGTTGTGCTGTGCTGTGTTCTGTTCAGTTGTGTTGTGCTGTGCTGTGTTGTTCTGTACTGTGTTCAGTTGAGTTGTGCTGTGCTGTGCTGTGTTCTGTTCAGTTGTGTTGTGCTGTGCTGTGTTCTGTTCAGTTGTGTTGTGCTGTGCTGTGTTGTTCTGTACTGTGTTCAATTGTGTTGTGCTGTGCTGTGTTCTGTTCAGTTGTGTTGTGCTGTGCTGTGTTGTTCTGTACTGTGTTCAGTTGAGTTGTGCTGTGCTGTGCTGCGTTGTTGTGTTGTGTCAGTGTTGTGCTGTGTCATGGTGTACTGTGTTGTGCTGCGTTGTGTTCTGTTGAGTTGTGTTCTGTTGAGTTATGTTGTGCTGTGCTGTTCTGTGTTGTGTTGTATTGTATTGTCAGTGTTGTCAGTGTTTCGTGTTGTGTTGTGTCAGTGTCGTGTTGTGTTGTGCTGTGATGTATTGTTCATCTGTTTGCACGTCTGTCTATATCACAGGAAAAGTGATGGGCGTGGCCTCTCATTCGGACGTGATACTAGTGGCCGACCAGAGCCCCGCCCTCTCCCTGCTGACCAATGAGGGTAACAGCGTGCACACCATGCCCCTCCCCCGGGCAAGATGGGCTGTCCCCAACCCAGGGCCGTGGCTGTGGCGACAGACGACTCCTTCTATGTGTCGGATGACGCCGCCAAAATCCATCTCTTCCACTTGACATGGAAATCCGGCCACTCGGCGGGAACTTGAGACTTGGGCCAACGTTTCATGAAATGTTTTAGAATGACTGGCTGGCTCCTTTGATTGGGTCGAGGACGAGAATTTTGTGTCTTGAGTTTAATCCCGGATACTCTTCACTCCATCAGCCCCTCATTTTCACCCCTTCCTCCCTCCCCGCGATAAATAATCAAACGAACAAATGAATAATTACTCTGCTGTCCCCCAAAGGCGGAGTATGGCTGCCTTTAAGGTGGGATAAAGAACAAACATACACCAAAAAAAATTATAAATGGAAAATACAACAAAACAAAACAAAACAAAGCCAAAACACACACTACAAAAACAAAACAAACAACAACAAAACCAACAAAAGACAAAAACAATCAACCAACCAAACAAACAAACAAACAAAAAACCCCGCACTTTCTGTTTGTAACGTTTTTGTCGTACACGCAAACATACACTGTCTCTGCTAGGTAGATAGGTTTGTGTGCATTTTGTAAGTTTAGATAGGGAGTTCTCATAGGAGCGCTAGCCTACATAGTAAAAAGAAGAAGTGATTTTTGCTCATCTAATGTATAGTTGTTCCAGTGATGCCAGCTTTGTAGTTCATGTGTAATCTGAATATAGAGTGTGTATTTATCAAATGCAATCTTCGTTGGATAGAACACTTTGTCCGTATAGAAAACAGTTGCTCATTGTACAGAGAGCTCAAGTAAGGACTTCATGAACATGGAAGACCACTGAAGCGAACCATGGATACTGAGAAAGCCAACGTCATCAAGTGTGACATGAACACCATCAACTGGGAAGACATTGCCCGTAGCAGGTTATACTGGCGACACAGCGCAAGCAGGGCACAGTCACTTTTGAATGGCATAGAACAGCTGCTGTTTAACAAAGGTGGGACCGGCAGAAACAAGGTAGTGCCGCGGGATTTCTACTCATGAGGAGCCTGTGGGAAAATATGTGCCTATAGAATCGGTATTGTACCCAACATGAAGACCAACACCAAACGATGAGGATCAGTTCAATTATAATCTAGGTACGGTAACTCTTTCTGCACTATATTGAAACGGGCCCCAGTAGTTGGTTTGAGCGTCTGGTTCACATGCTAATGGTTGTGGGGTCGAATCCCGAGGTGCGCTTCTTTAAAACTGGCCTTCTCATTGTCCCATCTTAACATCATTGTTGTTCTGGTGGAGTCAGTTTTGAATTAGATAAGTCCCCGTTCCCCTGCTTCCCTGGGGTGGTTATTCCCGTCGGCCACATCACCTGAGGTGGGTGTCGACGTAAAAACAAGTAGATCAATCAGTCAATCAGTCTCCTCAACATCACACTTGCCTATATGGTTTTGCGTAGGTTTCGAGAAGTCTTCTAGATCGTTACCAGTAGCCGGAGCGTATATGGATGCAATTGTTTTGAGTTCGAAGAATTCCTCTTAAGTAAATCCTATATTTGCGAAGATAAGTTCGTCTCGATGGAAAACAATGTAATCCTGTGTTCCCTATGAACGAGAAGAGAAATCCAGTATATTATTATCGTCACATGAAATGATCTGTTTTTACTGTATGGATTTTTTATTGTTGGGTTTTTCCTCCCCTCCCCCCCTCCCCTCCCCACCAAGGGTTGATCATGAATCCTAACAATTTATTTATCATGTGTTGGTGTTATGAAAGTAAATATGTTTGCAGACACCGAACCAAAGACAGTTTGATGTTATGGCATAATTATATTTTGATGTATATAATACATGTATTTGAAATTCACCCCCCAAAAAAGTTGTAAGAAATTTCGTGTAAGTTTATCGCAAAAAGTGATGTGCGATTATACTCTCTCTCTCTCTCTCTCTCTTCTCTCTCTCTCTCTCCTCTCTCTCTCTCTCTCTCTCTCTCTCTCTCTCTCTCTTCTCTCTCTCTCTGTGCCTGTCTCTTTCTTCTCTCTCTCTCTCGTGCTCTGTCTCTTCTCTCTGTCTCTCTTCTCTCTCTTCCTCCTCTGTCTGTCTGTCTTTCTGTTTCTCTCTGTCTCTCTTCCTTTCTCTGTCTGTCTTAATATGTTTTGTGTATTCATGCAAGTGTGTGTGTGTGTGTGTGTGCGTACGTGCGTGTGTGTGTGTGTGTGTGTGTGTGTATAAAATACCTCATGTATGTATGTATTCTGTTTATATTACATTTTTTGTATTACGTCGTTTTCGTATTTCACATTTGATATCAAATATTTATTTTCGTATTTCGTTTGGCCCATCAAAATGTCAGACAAGCTGTCTGTCTAATCAGTTTTACGCATTTGTTCTTTGTTGTCTTTCGTGTGCCCTTGACAAAGTTCAGTTGGCTGAATAATTGGCTCTGTCTTGTTTCGTCTTGTCTTGTCTTGTTTTGCACCTGTCTTGTCTTGTTTTGTTTTATTAAATATTCGTTCTGATTCGATTTTGTATATTTTTGGTTCCAATATGCTTGAAACGCTGGTGATCACTTTTATTTAAAATTCTTGTTACTGTAATGCTGCATTTTGTTTGTATTACTTCGTTATGTGTGTATTACTTCATTTTGTTTGTATTATTTCATTTTGTTGTTGTTGTTGCTGCTGCTGCTGCTGCGACATGAATTTACTGAGCTATCAGCTTTAAGTTCAGAAAGTCAGGATGTCTGTAGGCAAGGCCCACTTATAGTCGATAATATTGAGTTCGTTCGCTGGATTGGGTAACAGCCGTCTACAGGAAATTGCAATCTGTTTGTGCACTAACGTTGAGTAACGGCCGTCAACAGGAAATTACAGTCTGTGCGCTGTTTTGAGTAATGGCCGTCAACAGGTATCTTCGGTCTCTGTTAGTACACTAGTTAAAGTAGTTTGGGTAGTGGTTGTCTACAGAAAACTTCAACCCCCCCATTCGCTATCGCAAGTAGCAATCGTCGTTGTTCAGTCTTTGTGTGTTCACTACGTTAGGTAGCAATCGTCACACTCGGTGACGAAGAAGAAGCACTGTAGACTGCTCTTCTTTATCAGCTGTATCTATAATGCCGACCGTGACGTCATTTTGGTGTTACGTCGTTTTTCCTATGATATCACATTTCGAATTCTCAAAATTTCATTTTCGTCTTGTGTCTGGCTCAAGGAAACATCAGATAGGCTTAAATTGTCTTTGCACCATGTTTTGTGTATTATTCTTTTGTTTACCTTCTCTTTTTCATTTTGTTGGTTTTGTTTTATTTGTTGTTGTTGTTGTTGTTGTTGTCTTTTGTATTCACATGACAAACGGGG
>CM060305.1:72811234-72846234 GCA_030674185.1 Monoplex corrugatus
CTGACTGACTGACTGACTAGCTAAGTAAGTAATGACTGACTGACTAACTGACTGACTGACTGACTGACTAACTAACTAACTAACCGACTGAAAAACCAACTAACCAACTAATTAACTGACCGACCGACTGACTGACTGACTGACCGACCGACCGACCGACCGACCGACTGACTGACCGACCGACCGACCGACTGACTGACCGACTAACAAATGACTGACTGACTGACTGACCGACTGACTAACAAATGACTGACTGACTGACCAACCAACCTACCAACCAACCTACCAACCAACCAGCCAACTAACTAACCGACTGACAAACGAACTAACTAACTAACTAGCAAACTAACTGACTAACTAACTAATTAACTTACTAACTAACTGACTGACTGACTAACTAACCGATTAATTAATTAACTAACTGACTAACTGACTAACTGACCAACTAACTGACCAACTAACCGACCAACTAACTAACCAACTAACCAACCAACCGACCAACCAACTAACCAACCAACCGACCAACCAACCAACCAACCAACCAACCAACCAACCAACCAACCAACCAACCAACCAACCAACAACTAACTAACTAACTAACTAACTAACTAACTAACTAACTAACTAACTAACTAACTAACTAACTTACTAAAAAAAAAAGTCTGATTTGTGCTGTCCCAAGTTCTCTGCAATACTGTAAATGCGACTCTCTGCAGACGGCTGAAGCGAGGCAGAGATAAAAGCTCTGTTTTTAGCAGATTACGTTACTTATCTCATTTTCTATGTCTATGAAGTAGGCGACGAGGCTAGTGGCAAGGGACATAATCAAGTCAGCTCGAAACCTCTCAAGGGAAGAAACTCGGTCTAACGTGATAAAACATTGACGTCAGTGGGACAGTAAATTGGTCTATTGCGTCATTACCAGAGGCAGAATGACAGACATAGAAGGCAAGACACAACGTTAATGCTAGACAATGGCCGGGGGACATTCTCGAGGAACAGGTCTAACTTTATCGCACATCAAACTGTGAAGTTACACGTCCCAAAGTTCGTAGAACTTCGATGGCTTAGATCTATACCGTCATCATTTTATGCCTTTAGAAGTGTTCAATGATGCAAATAGTTCGAACTATTATCAACTATTACCATTATCAGGATGGCACAGCACTCTAACCAACTAAACTAACGGGACATGGGGCTAGAAAGCAAAACAAGCTGTTGTTTCCTTGATGATTGTACCTTTTCAAAAATAAGGGCCCACTGAAACTTTCACTGACAAAAGTCCTTGACATGCTGAACTTCATCATCATCATGTGCCCTACCGCACTGCGTCGACGATCATGGCCCTCCATACGAATCTGTCCCTTGCCACTGCAAGTGCATCTCCAACACTCTCTGTCCTCACCCATCCTACAAATCCGTACAATATTTTGCTCCCTGGTTCTACCTGGTGTTCTTTTTCCCTCCAGCTTTCCTGTTGTGACTAGGTGCTCTAAATTCTCTTGCCTCATAAAATGTCCTAGGAATGTTGCTTGTCTTTTCCTGATGTTCTTCATTAATGTTCTTCTTGTGTCTGCCTCCTTCAAGACTGTCTCGTTTGTTTTCTGTACTGTCCATGGAACTCTCAACATTTTTCTTAGAAACCACATCTCAGCTGCCTCAATCTTGTTCTGATTTTGCGTGTTGACTGTCCACGGCTCACATCTGTACAACAGTATCGGTTCCATATAAACTAGTCACAACAAGTTAAGCACAGTTTACATGTACCCGCATATTTTCAACAAATATCAAAGCCATTACTTTCCAATTGGGAACAGATTTATTTCATAATCTTGTTCAAACGTACATTGAATTTCATTGTGATCGCACAAACGGTTTGGGATATACAGACAATTAAACAGAGGAGGGGTCGAAATCAAAGTTTGCCAAATCTGTCCAGTTCACCAAATCATTTCAATAATGGGTGTGACCACCCCGATTGGCGAGACATTCCATGCAGCGTCTCCTCATCGAGTAGACCAGTGTTCTGATGACCCTCTGTGGGATTCCCTGCCATTCCAGTTGCAGCATTCGGAAGAGATCCTGACGGTCCCTGGGAGGTGGATGGTTCTCCTTTACACGTCTCCCCAACTCATCCCAAAGATGCTCGATGGGATTGAGGTCGGGACTATACGCCGGGAAGATCATCCTGTTGATACCGGCCTGCACAAGGAATTCTAAGGCCACCCGGGCTCTATGTGGCCGAGCATTGTCGTCTTGGAAGACTGCCATGGGTCCGATTCGTTGCATGGTCGGAATAACGAAAGGCGCCAGTATTTCATCCCGATAACGGAGGCCTGTGAGGTTTCCGTCAATGTGGTAGAGTGGTGTCTTGTGGTGGAGGCTGATGGCACCCCATACCATAACAGATCCTCCCCTGAAGGCCCGGGTCTCACGAACAGCTGCATCAATGTAACGTTCACCAACACGCCTCCAAACTCTAGTTCGGCCATCATTGTGTTCAAGACAAAACCGCGACTCATCCGAAAAGAGGACCTGAGACCACTGTGGTTGGTTCCATCTCGCATGACGTTGGCAGAAAGCTCGGCGAGCCAGCTTATGGGCTGCTAGCAGTCGTGGTCGCACAGCTGGACGACATGATCTGAGGCCAAAGTGATGAAGACGGTTTCGTATGGCTTGACGGCTGAGGATGGTGTTAGTTGCCCTACGAAGCTGCCGTTGGATGCTGGTTGAGGTGGCATCCCGCTGCAGTAGGACCTGCCTCTCGATGAACCGATCTTCTCTTGGAGTCGTCTGCCTTGGCCGACCTGACCGTGGCCTCTCTTCAACGCTGTTGGTCGCCCTAAAACGCTGGTTCAGTCTAACAATAACTGAATGATGCACATCAAGTCGTCGCGCCACTTCAGCCTTGGCAATGCCATCTTGCATCCACGCAATCGCCCTGGTTTTGTCAAAGGTGCTAAGTTTTCTTCTTGGTGGCATGGTGAGAAACGGGCTGACAGTAACCAAGCCCGCGCTTATAAAGCATAAGGAAGGGGCATAAAACTCACTCGAAAGACTACTCTTGCACGGGTATAACGAATTTTTCATTTTACACATCTTGTGTCGCCAGCAAGCTCACTGCAAAACAGGCACATTTACCGCAACTTTGCACTTTTTATCCCGCGCGGCAACGAGGTCACCAAGACCCCCATGCGCACTACAAGTTGCCACAGGCTCGCCCAAACACTGCTGTTTGAGATTCCATCACTGGTTGCCGCATAACAAAAAGAAAATAATGTTTTCTGAAGGAATGGATCAGCCCCATGTGTCCAAGGACCTGTGCTTAACTTGTTGTGACTAGTATAACACTGAAGAACTCTCTTCCTGATGTTAATTGATAGGCATTTGTTGGTAAGAACGCTTTTCATTTTCTTGAATGCTGTTTTAGCTTGGCCGATTCTGCAGGCTATTTCTGATGATGTTGAACAAATATGATCTAAATTTGCAATCGAGAAATCCATGCTAAGCTGCATATTTTCTTCGTATTTTACCTGAGGTTAGCGATCTAAAATTTGGTCGTGTCTATCTACGTGTTGGCGTTTGGGACTTAAGAGCTGAACGGGAAGTGTGGTGCAAATCTGGTTAAAAGAAACGTCGATTTACACTGAGAAATTTTCTCTCTGTTTCTGTCTATCTCTGCCTGTCTGTCTCTGTCTCTCTGTCTGTCTGTCTCTCTCACTCTCTCTCATAACACTTACACACTTACACACACACACACACACACACACACACACACACACACACACACACACACACACACACACACACACACACACACACACACACACACACACCTACAAACATAACACAAAAGTAGGAAACAAATCAGAAAAGATGTACCCACCAAACAGAACAAAATCTTTGCGCACTCTCCCGTGCACTCTCTCTCTCTCTCGCATTCTCTCTCTCTCTCTCGCATTCTCTCTCTCCCTCTCTCTGTGAGCATGAGTGTGTGTGTGTGTGTGTGTGTGTGTGTGTGTGTGTGTGTGTGTGTGTGTGTGTGTGTGTGTGTATGAGGACGCGCACGCATGTGTGTATATGTTTGCGTGTGTGTGTGTGTGTGTGTGTGTGTATGTGTGTGTGTGTGTGTGTGTGTGTGTGCTGGGTGTGTGCTTGCAAGCGTCTGTGTGTGCATGCATATGTGCATGCGTGTGTGTGTGTGTGTGTATGTGTGCGTGTATGCGTATACATATGTGTATGCGTGTGTGTGTGTATTGCGTGCGTGCATGCGTGTGTGTGTGTGCGTGCGCGTACGTGTAAACAAGAATTGAGGGAGAGAAGAAGACTCTGGAAGGAAGCAGCAGAAACATTGCCCCCTCCCCTCCCCCCAAGGGCATTGTGTGACAGATGACCAGCAATGCCAGAGACTGACAGGTAAGGGAGCACAAGCCTGAAGTGGCCTGTGTACCAAACTACAAGTAATCACTGTCTGTGTTGTGGTCCTCTTTCCTCCATGACACCACACATTTACCAAACAGTGCGATAGAGAGAGAGAGAGAGAGAGAGAGAGAGAGAGGAGAGAGAGAGAGAGAGAGAGAGAGAGAGAGAGAGAGAAAGTGCGTGAGTGTGTGTGTGTGCCTGTGTGTGTATGTGTGTGGGGTGCGTGTGTGTGCGTGCGTGTGTGCATGCAAGCGTCTGCGTGTGCATGCGTACGTGCGTGCATGCGTGCGTGTGTGTGTATGTGTACGTGCGTGTGTGTGTATATGTATGTGTATATGCATCCATATGTGTATGCAAATGTGTGTGTGTACGCGTGTGTGTGTGTGCACGCGTGTGCGCTGGCGCGCTTGTGTGTAAACAAAAAATAGAAGTAGAAAAGGAGACTCTGGAAGGAAGCAGCAGAGACATTGTTCCCCCCACCCCCCACTATCACCCCCAAGGGCATTGTGTGACAGATGACCAGCAATACCAGAGACTGACAGGTAAGGGAGCACAAGTCTGAAGTGGCCTGTTTACCAAACTACAAGTAATCACTGTCTGTGTTGTGGTCCTCTGTCCTCCATGACACCACACATTTACCAAACAGTCCTGCCTTCACTGTTACATAGGAATGGAGCTTACATGCACTGTCCCAATGCAATGAATCTCTTATTTTTATTCTTATTGTTGCTTTAAGCTCAGCCAACTGCATAGAGCCATCTCCTAAATAATGTATCTAGTCTCAGATTCCTCTGTTGAACTTTATTAAAATATGAATGGAGCTCATGTGGGCTGTCTGAACACAATGAATCTCCTAAATATAATATGTTTCGTTCCGGGTCCCTCTGTTGAATACCACTACATGGTACATCTACTCCAAAAAATAAGCCAAAGAGCTTCCTGGGTTGAACAAGCATAAAACGGTGTCCTGTAACTGAGAGACATCTTTTATGTTTCTCTTAAAAAGGGAGATTGGTTAAAATCGATCTCAGTCAGTAGTGTGTGTGTGTGTGTGTGTGTGTGTGTGTGTGTGTGCGTGCATGTGTGTGCATGTGTGCGCGTGTGTGTGTGTTTGAGAGAGAGAGAGAGAGAGAGAGAAAGAGAGAGAGAGAGAGAGAGAGAGAGAGAGAGAGCAAATGTGTCAGTTAATATTGCAATTGTTTACTGATGGGTTTTTGTCACAGTTTTGTCGTCTGTGTGGACCACTGAGGAGCTTGAAAACACATGTCTGGAAGAAGTTACGTGCAGACAGGCAAATGCTTAAAACTGGCACTTCCTGTGGGGAAAATGTGTGTGTGAATAGCATGTTTTATGGGACTCGGCACGAATATATTGTTTTTTGACTGTTACAGATTTTTTTTTATTTAAGTTTTTGCAGATGGTGGATAAGGTATGAAAGGGTTAAAAAGGAAGAGTGTAGAAATCGTTGATTCATGTTCATGTTTTGCAGTGGGCAAAAATCAGCATTTGTGCAAAGAACAATGATGACTACGATCAACTTCTAGTTTTCAGAGAAGGTAGGTGACTGTCCACATTCGTGTGTTTGAAAAATTATTCATTTATTAAAACGGAGAAAACTTACTGTCTGTCTTTTCATTTCACACACACACACAGACACACAACCATACATGCACACACACAGATTAACAGAATTTACGAATTACGCACAGCACACAAAATGATCTAATCACAATAACCAATATATATGAATTTCTTTAATAATACAAATATCACAGAAACACATGTGGTGTGATCTGAAAGCCAGCAATTGACATGGAAACAACATAAGCATGTGATTCAACATCAATACAGCTGCTGTTTGGAGCAATCAATGCATGTACATCTGGGTGTATCTGTGTGTGTGTCTGTGTGTGCAAGGAGAGAGAGAGAGGGAAGGAGAGAAGGAGAATGCGTATGTATGTGTGTGAGTGTATGAGTGTGTGTCTGTGTGTGCGTGTGTGTGAATGAGTATGTGTGTGTGAGTGCGCATGCATCTGCCAATGTATGTGTGGTGTGTGTGTGTGTATGTGTGTGTGTGTGTGTGTGTGTGTGTGTGGTGTGTGTGTGTGTGTGTGTTTCGTTCGTTGCTTGATTTAACGTCTTTTCACTATAAGTGATAATAGACGGGGAAAATGGCATGGAGGATGAAATTGGGGGGGGGCGGGGGAGGGGAGGGGAGAGAGGGGAACAGAGTAAGAAATGGGAAAAAGATTAAAAGGAAGCGGCAAGGTCTTAAGTAAAAGGATATGGATGAACAGAGAAATGAAACTAGAACAACGCTAACATCAATAATGTAAAAGAAAAATAGTCATAAAAACAAAATGAAACAAAACTAATCATAATTATAATAATAATTTTAAAGTAACGCCTTAACAGGACTGTGAACCAATGATTCTGAAATTTTAACTAACAAACCTTGATCCGATATATCTTCTTTAAAATGCGTTTCAAGATATTTTCCTTCTGTAAACATCTTTGTGTGTGTGTGTGTGTGTGTGTGTGTGTGTGTGTGTGTGTGTGTGTGTGTGTGTGTGTGTGTGTGTGTGTGTGTGTGTGAGAGAGAGTGCATGCATGTGTGAGTGTGTATATGTGTGTGGTGTGTGTGTGTGTGTGTGTGCGTGTGTGTGTGTGTGTGTGAATGTGTGTGAATGTATGTGTCAACATATACATGACTGTGTGTGTGTGTTAGTGTGTGTCACATGTGTACACATATATGTGAATGTGTATGTGTATGCATGCAAGAATGCATGCACTGAACGTATGTATGCCTATCATCAACAGACACACTGACAAGAAAGGCACAACATACTGACTGAGAATGTCAGTTTGTTTCACACTGGAATGTTTTATATAAGAATAATGCTGTATATATCCCATGTTCTTTATTATCCTAATCATGCCCTGGCACAGCACTGAAGATAACAGAAAAACATCTTCAAGCACTTTAAGCCAGCATTTATAAACGTGACAGAGATTCTATAATCTGTGCGTAATATCTCATTCACTTTGGCATGCAATTATTATCCATTCTCTCATCATGTTTTCAGCCTACATACTACTACTACTACTACCACCATTACTATTACTCTTACTAATACTACTAACAAATACTAATACTACTAACAAAAACAACAATACTACTACTGCTACAACTACTACAAACAATAATAATAACAACAACATTGATGATAATGATAATAATGATAACAAAGATAATAATAACAACGACAACAATCCTCCTCTTCCTCCTCATCATCATCTCACTACAGCCCTAAATGCCTCACAAAGGAAAAAGTATTAGTAGCAGACACACATAAAGTAAGCACATGTCAATGTCAATCGTTATGATGAAAGGGACAAACTACAAGACATAAATGTGACAGAAGTAATAAATAACAACATTTTAATAAAATATCTACGGCCAGATGTTAATCATTCACACCAGTTCTAACAAAGCTATGACCTAAATGAATAAGTCATCTATAGTCTGAAGTCTCTCTCTCTTACATATACACAGGTATACACATTCATACACACATATACAAGTATACACATACATACATACATACACAAGTGCGTGTGTATCTGCGTGCATACATGCGTTGTACATACATACATACATAATACATACACACACACATGGTCACACACTCCCAAGAGAAGTGGACTTACATAAGCATGAAACATACACACGTAAACATTCATAAACACACACACACACACACTCTCTTTCTTTTTCACATACAAACACACACATATGACCATGGAGTCTCCCATCGATCTGATGGAGAGTAGGCATTCTGGTCCTGTTTTGCCTGGTATGGTGCTCATGTGAGGTACAAGACTGATCCTGGAGACAAAAGTTCTTCCACAAGTACTGCATGGGAAGAAGTCCTGCAGTCTTGAGGTCTGCTTCCATTGGTCCCTCTTCTGTTGAACAGCAGCTGTTTTGCACTATTGAAATGCGACTGTGCTCTGCGTGCACTGCTGTGGGCAATGTCTTTTCAGTGGTAATGTTGATACCAGTTGGTGTTCGTCTGTCGTCGTCAACAATGACCACGGCTTCATGAAGTTGCTTTGAGTAACTGTGAGTATGAAGCCATGACATGCGCTGAGATTTTGATTAAAGTGTAGATAATTTGCGCAGCATCATCCACTCTCTCTCATCCAGGATCACCAGGATCACCTGGATCCAGTGGCAAGACAAGGTCAAGACGGCTGGAGATGATTCTGGGTGCAGGATTTTGCCTGAGACTTGACAGAGTTTGAACAAGAAACTGCCTAACGGGGCTCCGCTCCGAATTTTCTGTAGGGGTTGTTTCCCTTAGCCTTTACTGATCCATCAGCTATCCACAAGGCAGTGGAAATGGATGATATTAGTCTGGCAACTCACCAGTGACCTTTCCGCCATGGGAGACCCTACCAGGAGTACTAGACTCCCGACGGCTCAGCTCAATGGATCATAGTTGCACGCAAGCTTCTCTACCAACGACAAGGTTTCATCCACCTGATACCATAGCTGATGAGGTTGGCCTCCTGAGTATCCTTGTGCCGCTTTTGTGGTCTTCCTTGGTCTCTGTATCCTTGCTTCAAATCTCTACACAGAAGTGTCTTTGGGATGCGATTGTTTTCTATAGGTGCTTTGTCCAATAAAGCCATCATCCGTTGAGTTGTCAATGGAACATGAGGTGTTACAAATTTAAACTTCTCTTAAGGGGCAGATACCCATTCCACAGAGAACAAGGGTGGAGCAAGAGTGCATTCAGCCAAAGAATGGTGGCCAGATACCATTAAGAATGACCTGGCATGACTGAGCAAACTCACTGTTTCTTATTTTGTTGATGTTTTTACTGTTTTTTTTCAAAGTGTTTCCATGTTTCACTGATGCATGTATGCACACTGCTTTTGGTACACACTGTGCAGGAGGTATGTTGCTGCACACTCTGCACAGTCTGTCCTTTGGTGGGCATGCATGCTGTGTGTTTTCATAGTTCTATTTGCCACTGTTTGGTGGGCATCCATGCTGAGTGTATTCATGGTTCTATATGCCACCACACACTAACATGACTCACAGGATTTACATTGTCCATATTTGCATGTTCTGCATGTGTGTGCACACACAGGGGGTTTAGGCAAACAGATGTGCACATATGCTGACCTGGGAAATCAGAAAATCAACTTCCTTATCCACCAGACAGGCAGTACCCAGGCAGGATCAACCTGTAGTACATATACATACTAACGAAATCAGCATGCATGCTTTATAAGAGGGATGATAGCATTTCAAAATATATGAGCAACTTACTGTCTCATTTTCACCCAACATGCACATAGGAGAAAGATAGTGATGATTTCTCCATAAACACTACACTGCAGAAAGACATAGCCCCTCTTAGGCTGAACAATTCATCAGTCAAAAAAACAAAAAACAAAAAAAACCTCATGAACATATGTCAGTATGTATACGTTAGTACAGGTAAGCAGTTCTTCTGCGTTGTTCACTTATATTCTGGGTGATAACATGAACCAATTTCAAATAATGAATAGCATCACTAGCCTACAAGTAAACTAGTGACAGAGGCATTCCTCACTTTCATCCTTAACATCGCTGAAGTGAGTACGCATTCTGCCTCAGATGGGTCCTTGCAAAGTTAAACAACTACGAACCTTTCACATATCAAAACACTGGCCACATTTATCCCTGAGCTGATGTCACCTAAAATTTCCATCGTCTTTTACATTATAGTTCCTGACACGCTGTTTCTGGGGAGCTTTGACTTTCTGCACTCTGCCAGCAGCCTTGGAGGACAATGGACGGGAAGAGGGGTGGTGATCTTTCTGGTCCACATTCACACGCTGGCCTGCCACCTGGATATCATTGCTGTCCACTTCTTTGACATCACTCCTTGGAAATCTGTCCATACTGCTGCCTGTTCAAACATATCAGAATGGAGATCTATGACTATTTTCATAATCTTGGTAAATGTATCACAAAAATGCAGTAACAGGGAAGAGGAGCATATGCAAGAAGAAATACAGGAAGGAAAAAACTAGACTAATCACAGATAGCTTTTTAATCATCAATGAAAGAAAAAACTACAGTAATCACAGATATCTTTTTAACCATCACATAACTTATTCTTACTCTTATTGTTGCTTAAAGCCCAGCCGACTGCATAATGCCATATCAGAGCTATAACCATTTCAATGCACATACAGTGCTTTAACGGGAGAAAAAAAAAAGACAAGAAAATTAATCACACAACTAAATATCTGAATATTCTTAAGAGTAAGATAAAGGTCATCTCCCACCATAATCTCGAGGTCATAAGAGTAGTGCAGTGCTAGAGATCTCCACTTTTCTTGGAGCCAAACTATGAGGGCATGCAGGCTCCCCCAACCCTGAAAAGGGTCAGTCACCCATTCACAGATGGGTGGATTGGAAGTGCAAGTACAAAATTTTTCTCTACCCAGACTCAAACCTGTGCAGTCAGACTGGAAGGTAATGCTCTAACTCTGCACCAATAAGGCCTCTAAAACAGATAGGAAAAAAGTGCAGGAGATACACTTTTTTATATTTACATACTCTTTCAGTCACCATACCACTAAATGTTTGACTGTTTTTGATTGTTTGTTTTTTTTTGAGGGGGGGGGGGGGTGTCAGTTTTATTCAATCACAGGCTGAAACAGAAAAGATACCAATCAGTATAATCACAAAGACATAACTTACCAACATCTTTACTGGCAGAGAAATGAAAGCCCAGATCAGGACTCTCCGGTCCATCCACCATCCTGAGCATGTCCATTACGCTCTGGCTGCCCACTGAAGATGTGAAGTCCTCAGCAGGCAACACTGTGGATGCCCTCAGTGAACTGGCTGTGGTGGCCATGCTTTGCTGTGTGTGGCTGGCTCCTGCTGTTGTAGAAGTAAAGCAGAAAAGAAAATGGCAATGACTCACTGTTTCCCTAAAGATGAAATATAAGGGAGCCTCTCTGTAAATTCTGAGAATCCTTATCAGATTTTTTGGGATCCCCATGTGAAATTAAAAAAAACCCCAACAATCTCAACAATCATATACACAGTGTACACACACACACACACACACACACACACACACACACACACACACACACACACACACACACACACAACACAGGGTCAAGACCTTATCAAGTTGAAGACTTGTTGAGTTGCTCTCAGCAGTCATGTCTTCTGGTTTTCATTGCTCATGTCATTTGACCACAGCCAAAGAGTTAGGTTCTCTGTTGTTCAAATACACTTAAAAACTTTCCTGTCACTTGCTCTCACTCAGGCACCCTCTCAACTGGTTTTCATTCGTCATGAAACATGACAAGCTAAAACATGACATAAACATTACCATTTGACATTATAAGCCAAGTGACATAATTCCACATCGTCACTAGTTTTCTCCTTTAAGAGAGGGTATCTGCTGTCTGTGACTAACAAAAATGATAACTGAAACATAATGATTTTAGTTCTTTACTTCTTAGGCATAATCCCAGCTTAATGTTACTTTTACTTTTTCTATGGAGTATAATGTGTATTCCAAAAATAAAGAATGCAACTCCAAAGCCCCTCTGAATCTGTCCTGTAGTTACAGAGTTAGTGCTGAGCAGGTGGTCTCAAAGATTGACAGAGGAAAAAAAGCAAAAAAAAACCACAAAAAAACCTAGTAAAGAAAAATGACTGATTACTTGGGATATACAGCACTGAAATCTCATGATCCCTTTCAGATTTTTGCTTTGAAGTGTCATGGAAAACACTGAATGAAATCAGCCGTAACATATATTACAAAAGAAGACAAACGCTGAAATCTCCATGCACTTCAATTTCAATGTTTTGTCTTGATAGATGGGTGCAGTGACAGACATCAGAAGATGAAAATCCATACCAGCTGGAATCTCAAGACCTCGCTAATGCACAGGGTTTACGACATCTGTTATGATCATTTATTTCAATTAATTTCCATCACATTGCACCTTCAGTGTTAGTGCACATGAACATTTCTAAGCTTTGAAACATCATCTTGACAAAACTGAAAAAATCTGATACTGAAACTGAAATCTTCTGTCAAAAACAAGTGTGAAAAGAGGTGACATTAAACGTTCATGCAGAAAAATAATTCACTGAAGAAAAACACAGAGACGGAAGTAAAATTTTCTGTACAAAACAAATGTTAAAAATAATAACATATCTTCTGTAAGAACATAATGAAACAAGATGCTGCTGACAACTGACATCAATCGACTGAGGCAGTGATCACCAGTAAAATCATGAAGTGCTCATCTCTCTATCAATACTTCTTACTGAACCAACCTGGAAATGATGCCGATTTATACTGGTCCTTCTCAGGTGTGTGTGAGTCACGATTTGGAGGAGGTGCAAATCTCTGAGCATACTGCAGTTGCTGTGGACAAAATATGGAACATTTCATGCTGGATGCCTCGGATCTATGCAGCACGGCTGTGCAAAACTGGCCAAATCGTTCTCTTTAGTTTGCCTGCGGACGGCAGCTATAGGCCTTCAAAGCCTGGCATTCCAGAGGGGGGAAGGGGGTGTGATGCAGGGTCGAGACGGGGTCACGGCAGTAGCTGCGGATGAATCCCTTCTTTGTCTGTATTAAAACTGTGTTATTTCACCCCCTCTTCTCCTGTCTGTAGACACGGAACCTAAGATATCTGGATGTTGACTTTTTGTGATTTACAAGTTTGTTCTAAGTGCCCGCGTTACGTCTAAGAATTAGAATTTGTACCGTTGACTGAAGTTTGTAATCTACAAACTTTTGCAGTCACTGTGTGTTCAACTGCTGTGCTTTTTTGTTAAAATGTGTATTCTTCACATGTTGAAACTTCTTATTCCACTGATGCTGATTTCGTTTTCTCATCCTTTTGTTCTCGTTTTATTTCATCTATTTATTTATTTTGTTGTTGTTGACTTGGAGACTGGTTTCCAAATATATATGTGATGCTGAAGTGTTGATGTGTATGGAGTTAAGTGAAAGTTTAAGGATAAGTTACTCACTATAATCTGCTTTGAACATCACATCATTCAGTCTTGTACTCAGAGCACTGTTGTGAGAGAACTGAACAGTTTTGTTGTTTTGATCGTAGTTCTTTCCTTACGTATTAGTGTTAAGTGTTGTGCGTAGAATTGAACAATGGCTGTTGTTTATGTACACACCTCTCCTCCCAGGTTCAGGTCGAAAACTTTCAAGTAAGTGGAGGTGCACGCTGGCATGCTGTAGTTTGTGTGGCATGTTGTTCTGTGTGCATGAAAATTGTCAGGACTGCATTAACGGCGGTTTAAAACAGCAAAATTTTGTGAAATCGGAAATTAACCGTCTCCGTGCTTGTGATTGTGCATGTATTTGAACTAACACTGCAGTCTGCTTTGCCAGTCAAACATATTCGTGTTTGGTATCATTTTAAAGCTCGTGGTTCTGGCCATCCAGCTATCTACAATACACTCTTATTTGGCTAGAGCGCTT
The DNA here is from genome assembly GCA_030674185.1 of Monoplex corrugatus. Classification (NCBI taxonomy): domain Eukaryota; kingdom Metazoa; phylum Mollusca; class Gastropoda; order Littorinimorpha; family Ranellidae; genus Monoplex; species Monoplex corrugatus. Next base: position 72,825,205 of record CM060305.1, read on the forward strand.
TAAAAAAATGTATCATTAAAGTCATACCCATTTCCCCCAGTTAAACGCCAGATGTCAGCTATGGCTGCTGACAGGCGAGATATAAACAATCTGCCCAGGGAAGGCAGGCATCATGGTCGGGTCACGCATAGGTCAGTGCACTCGGCTCAGCAACTAAAGGGAAGGGTTGGAACAGCAGTGGCAGGCAAATAAGCATTCATAATAGTATCACCACTATGATACAATAGTTACAAGGTCCATGTCTACAAATCATTAGTAAGGATTCAAGCCTAGTTTGAATTTCTCTGTACAACCTCCATGTATTCAATCTGTCAACTGATACTACACTTGTCAGATTCAGAGAAGGTAAAACATGAAGAGAAAGCAATAGGACCTGACATCAGAAAACAAGAGAAATAAGATCTGTCATTTCAGTCCCCAATGATCTCCTACTTACAAGGCAATTTTTCACCTTTATGAAACAGGAACAGGGCAACTTTTAACCTTTATGAAACAAGAACAGGACGACTGTTAACCTTTATGAAACAGGAACAGGGCAATTTTAACCTTTATAAAACAGGAACAGGGCAACTTTTAACCTTTATAAAACAGGAACAGGGCAACTTTTAACCTTTATAAAACTGAACAGGGCAACTTTTAACCTTTATAAAACAGGAACAGGGCAACTCTTAACCTTTATAAAACAGGAACAGGGCAACTTTTAACCTTTATGTAACAGGAATGGGGCAACTTTTAACCTTTATGAAAAAGGAACAGGGCAACTGTTAACCTTTATAAAACAGGAACAGGGCAACTTTTAATCTTTATGTAACAGGAATGGGGCAACTTTTAACCTTTATGAAAAAGGAACAGGGCAACTGTTAACCTTTATAAAACAGGAACAGGGCAACTTTTAATCTTTATGTAACAGGAATGGGGCAACTTTTAACCTTTATAAAACAGGAACAGGGCAACTGTTAACCTTTATAAAACAGGAACAGGGAAACATTTAACCTTTATGAAACAGGAATGGGGCAACTTTTAACTTTTATGAAACAGAAACAGGACAAAGTCATTTATTCTACTTTGAAGCATAAAAATAACATAGCTATATTAAGAACAGACAAAAACTACCTCAATTCCTCACAGAAACATTTTCTGACAGACATGAAAACATATCTGATAATCTAGAAACGTTCAAACATGATTAAATAATTGTGATTAGCTTATAACATTATGATAACAACAGAAAACATCTGCACAGAACTGATTTTCATTCTCTTATAGTCAGACCGATACCTGTGTAGTAAGCTCATACTGCAGACCTTCCATCTGAGCAAGTCGACCAGCGATGTTCTTTTGTACTGGTGATCCCGACACCGCCACTTCAACCTCTTTAGGTCTGTGATCAGGCCTTATGGTTTGGTGTAATCCTGCCATCAAAACATTTCACTATCAATTATAATTTAAAATAATACGTGCTCAGATTACATCTATTTCTGATCTGACACTTATTTCATCATCATCATGTGCCCTGCTGCATGGCGTTGGTGATCATGGCCCTCCATACAAGTCTATCTTTTGTCGCTGCTCCATACAAGTCTATCTTTTGTCGCTGCAATTACATCTCCCACCCTCTCTGTCCTCAGCCACTCTGCAAGTCCATTGAATATTTTCTCCCTAGTCTACCTGGTGCCCTCTTTCCCTCCAGCTTTTCTGTTGTGACTAGGTGTTCTAATTTCTCTTGCCTCATAAAATGCTGCTTGTCTTTTCTTAATCTTCTTTATTAATGTCCTTCTTGACAATTATCTATTCACTAGATATTCCAAACTGTCTGATAATCATATTCATATTCATTTCTTTTTGTCACAATGGGCTTACTGTATGAAACTCAGGTTGCTCTCCCCTCTGAGAGTGCACTGCTGCTGAGCAGCAGCCACCATTTTTTTAACCAAGACTTCAGAAATGAAAGAAGACTAACTGGCCTTAAGGGTAGAGACCCTGGAAATGAATCTATCTCTTCAATATTCTATATCAGGGCAGCCGGGTGAAAGCCCTGCTCTCCATGATTTTCATCTACATTGGGATCTTTGGCATGCACAGGCCAGAAGGCACGCAGGTCTGACTCATTTTTTGTTCTCTTCTGAAGGATGAGATATTCAGTTCGATTTTCTGGTCAAACTGAGGAGATAAGTTGAGGCCTAAATGGGAAACGAAACCAGGAACCATGAGTTCAGTTAAACCAAGAGCTTAGTTATTGACAGGCAAACGTCTGTACTATTCTGTCACTCTTCTCCCAACTGTGCAGGAAAATGCACTTCTGTCTTTATCTTCTGTGAAAATCTTTCAACTTGACATGATTATACTTGGTCAGCTAACAAAAGACATTCCATGAAAACTAAAACTAAAACTATAACATATATAAATATGCCTTAAATAACAAATATTGTCTTAAGCACACACACACAAAAGAAATAAAAGTAAACATCAGAGAGGAAAACTTAAGATATAGTAATGTTTCAAGTTGTATTCTGAGTGTGGACTTCCTACCTGTGAGCAGTTACATCAAATCACAGACAATTACGAAAAGTCACTGACCAGCCTGTTTGAGTTCAGCCCTCAGCTTGTTGCTCAGTTCCAGCAGCTGCTGTTTCTCTTTTACCAGCACAGCTATGTGTCTGGCTGCATGCTGCAGTTTTAGTTGTAAGGCTGATGAGGAGCCAGACCCTGCAGCTCCAGGGTCCCCTCTGCCTGTGGGGTCAAAGCCCATAGCTGCCCCTCTCTTCCTCAAACTGTTCAGTTCTTCTTGCAGCTGCTGGATAACCAGCTCCTGTTTAATCAACACAAACACATGTTTTACTGAGAGCAAGAAACCAAGACGGTGGAATTCTAAGAGTAAATGGAATAGTCTGTCACATCTTGTTTTGTCCATTTAAATAAGCATTGGTATTCTATTCTCATGTTCTTCTAGTTCTGATATACTTGAACATTAAACCTTTGACTCCCGCATCCTATCCACCAACTGCAAAAACTTAACCCTTTGACTCCCTCCCCCTATACACCAGCTTCCTGCAGGAAGCTGGTGGATAGGATGAGGGAGTCAAAGGGTTGAGTTTTTTACTTTGCTACCATGGTTGACAGTGCAGGATACTGGTGAACATGCTGTGGGAGTCGAAGGGTTAATGATCCTTTCAGTTCAGATAACTTTTATGTTATCTTGTCTCATAATCCCAGCAATTACAACTGGCTTTATCCTGAATAATCAGAGTTTAAATTAATCATGATACATTGCAGTGATTAAAAACAAGCACTGATGATACATATGTTAAGAAAACAGATCACAAATTTGTCATTAGACATAATGGTAGAGACCATGTAAAGATACTGACAATATTGCTGTCACTATGCATAATCACTGGCAGGATGGCTAATTTTCCGAATAACTACGTATCATGATGTGGCTATATGCAAAACAACAGCAAGAGATGTTGGCATCACACACAGCTTTTCTCCTTGCCATATTCTCCTCATACACACACACACACACACACACACACACACATTACCAACACCAACATTTTCATTCGCATACACACACACACACACACACATGTATGCATGCACACATGCAAGTACATGTACACAGACACACAGACACACACGCAAGTACACACACACACACACGTACCCACACACACACGTACCCACACACACACTCACTCACTCACTCACACACACACAGACACACAGACACACACACACACACACACACACACACACACACACACACACACACACACACACACACACACACACACACACACACACACCTGAGCTCCAAAGTTTACAGCTGGGCGTTTCTCTGCCAGCTCAAGTTTAAGACTGGATAACTGTCACAATTGATAAAAAGAAAATGTCAGTCAGCATTCAACACAAGTGAAAATGCCTATCACATGTTTTCTCCATGATACACAACTAGGCCATTCTTTGCCAATATCAATTTCAAAATAATTCCACACTTCATTTTGGAAAATCAAAAATACAAAATTCATATATATGATTAAACACAAAAAATACACATGGACATGCGCTTGTAGACGTCAATACATGTGCAAGCATGTGCATTCATGTACATGCATACACACACAAACACACATAAACACACACACACATAAACACATGAACACACACACACACACACACGCTCACGCATGCACACACACACACAGCAGACACACACACACACACACCAGCAGACACACACACACTCACACACACACACACACACACAACACACACACACACACACACACACACACACACACACACACACACACACACACACACACACACACTCACACACAACACACACACACACAACATAAACATCCCAATACACCACATTACCAATCAGTCTGAATCAACACACACAGCCACCACAAGCAAACATACAAACAAACAACATTAAAAACACCAAATCCACACAAACTTGATTTCTGAGACCAGTGAGTTCAGCGTTGTTTTCAACACTGGCCTGGTGGAACATGTCAGCCTCTCTCTGAGCCTCTGCAAGCTGGCTCTCCAAAAGAGTGATGCGTTGACGCTGGGCTGCGGATTCTGCAGCATGTCGTCGCTGGTGAGCTCCGTTCTCATATCGCAACTGTTCCAACTTCACTTCCAGGTCACGGGCTGAAAACACACACTGGTGTGCTTGAGCTTATGTTATCAGAAGCATGTGACAGAGACAGTGAGAGATGAAGGCAGGCTAATGAAAATGGATGCAGAGGAGAGAAAAAAGAGAGAGAAGAAGGGTAGGTGAGACAAATAAGAATGTCTTCAAAAATATCACTGAACACGTATTAATTTTCATTTCCATATGTAGTGGCATAAGCACATCAAAAACGCTTTTTTCTTTACATCCAGACCTCGCTCACATTACTATGAGTACACTCTAATGCCCACAGAGTGTCTTTATTATTAATACAAATAAATTATAACAATATAAAGATATCAAAACAATGCAAAACAGGAGTCTCTTTAGTACTGCAAGAGAGAGGCAGAGATACACAGCGAAAGAGATAAAGAAAGAGTATGAAATGTTTTAACATGTAAGAACTTTCACCACTACTATCATGACAATTTCATTGAGTATACAAACACTAATACAAAAGAATATCATTATATACAACAGATAACAATATTACAAAACACTGGTCATCTAACAGTATCCTATATCAAGTTGGTAAGGGTGAGGGAGTCAAAAGGTCTAAGTTTTTGCTTTGTTAGCACAGTTGACAATGCAGGATGCTGGTGGACAGGGTGATGGGAGTCAAAGGGTTAATCAAACTGGGAACAATTCCGCATTCATTCCATTCCACTTTAGTCAATAACTATCTAGCAGACTCCCTGAACCTAAACAACAATGTGCTGGCAAGGTCTTGAAATGGTCAGGAAGGTGGTAGAACAGGACATATGAAACATTAAGTTGGTACCACCACAATGGTTGGAACAATAAAACTGGCAGTGGACAGGTCAGATTTTATGTTGCTGACTATGACTGAACTCAAAGACATCCCATCCTCAGTCTATGTGTCTATCAACACAGCTTTTATGTTGCTGACGGTGACTGAACTCAAAAACATCCCATCCTCAGTCTATGTGTCTATCAACACAGCTTTTATGTTGCTGACGGTGACTGAACTCAAAGACATCCTGTCCTCAGTCTATGTGTCTATCAACACAGCTTTTATGTTGCTGACTATGACTGAACTCAAAGACATCCCATCCTCAGTCTATGTGTTTATCAACACAGCTTTTATGTTGCTGATGGTGACTGAACTCAAAGACATCCCATCCTCAGTCCATGTCTCTATCAACACAGCTTTTATGTTGCTGACTATGACTGAACTCAAAGACATCCCATCCTCAGTCTATGTGTCTATCAACACAGCTTTTATGTTGCTGACTATGACTGAACTCAAAGACATCCCATCCTCAGTCCATGTCTCTATCAACACAGCTTTTATGTTGCTGATGGTGACTGAACTTAAAGACATCCCATCCTCAGTCTATGTGTCTATCAACACAGCTTTTATGTTGCTGACTATGACTGAACTCAAAGACATCCCATCCTCAGTCCATGTCTCTATCAACACAGCTTTTATGTTGCTGACTATGACTGAACTCAAAGACATCCCATCCTCAGTCCATGTCTCTATCAACACAGCTTTTATGTTGCTGACTATGACTGAACTCAAAGACATCCCATCCTCAGTCTATGTGTCTATCAACACAGCTTTTATGTTGCTGATGGTGACTGAACTTAAAGACATCCCATCCTCAGTCCATGTCTCTATCAACACAGCTTTTATGTTGCTGACTATGACTGAACTCAAAGACATCCCATCCTCAGTCTATGTGTCTATCAACACAGCTTTCATGTTGCTGACTATGACTGAACTCAAAGACATCCTGTCCTCAGTCTATGTGTCTATCAACACAGCTTTTATGTTGCTGACTATGATTGAACTCAAAGACATCCCATCCTCAGTCTATGTGTCTATCAACACAGCTTTCATGTTGCTGATGGTGACTGAACTCAAAGACATCCCATCCTCAGTCCATGTCTCTATCAACACAGCTTTTATGTTGCTGACTATGACTGAACTCAAAGACATCCCATCCTCAGTCCATGTCTCTATCAACACAGCTTTTATGTTGCTGACTATGACTGAACTCAAAGACATCCCATCCTCAGTCTATGTGTCTATCAACACAGCTTTTATGTTGCTGACTATGACTGAACTCAAAGACATCCCATCCTCAGTCCATGTCTCTATCAACACAGCTTTTATGTTGCTGACTATGACTGAACTTAAAGACATCCCATCCTCAGTCCATGTCTCTATCAACACAGCTTTCATGTTGTTGCTGTGACCAAATTCAAAGACATCCCATCCTCAGTCTATGTCTCTATAACAGAATCAAGCACCAAAAGCGAGTATATTCCTACCATCAAAACATGAACCAGATTCAGCTCAGCCTGCAACAAGACAAACAAACGACACATCATCATCATCACACTCACTTGTTTTGCCGCCTCTTCCAGGGCTTCCTCCAAGTGGTGAATTCGAGCTTGCTGTTTCTTGACAGCAGCAGCCAGTTCCACCTTCTCCCCTCGCAGAACCCCTGACATCACAAACATTATTGTTTACATTACGTCACACATGTTGTTGGTGGCTTCTTTAGAAGAGATATATTGTTGATGACTTCTTCTATATGGTTTCTCTGGAACTTTCAAAATTCTTCCATACAAAGGTCATTTCTCTAATCATTATCATCATCATCATCATCATCATGCTGCTGATGCCACTTCTGCTGCTGCTGACAATAATAACAAATGATTATGATGATGGTGTGATGATGATGATGATAACAACAACAATAATAATAATAATAATAATAATAAATAATAATAATAATAATAATAATAATACAATGTACTTCATTGGCAGGCAAACTCTGAAAACTTCAGATCTGCCTATACTATCACATACCCTGGAAAGCTTAGTCTTCAAAGAACGGCCATTTTCCTGTCTCTACCATTTACATCACTGAACCTATTCTCACATGCAGCAGATATCAGACTCACTCTTTCTGTCTGACTCTGTCTGACTGTGTGTGTGTGTGTGTGTGTGTGTGTGTGTGTGTGTGTGTGTGTGTGTGTGTGTGTGTGTGTGTGTGTGTGTGTGTGTGTGTGTGTGTGTGTGTGTCTGTGTCTGCGTGTGTGTGTGTGTGTGTGTGTGTGTGTCTCTCTCTCTCTCTCTCTCTCTTGATCATCCATATGAGACACCATTCACTTGCTGAAAGACTTACCAAGCATATCGTTTAGAGACAGGATGTGACTCCGTACATTGCTGTCCTTGACCTCTGTTAACACAGCCCCACTATCAGATGGAGGTTGTGTTGCTAGGCGACCAAATTTCTCTGCCATGGCAACTTTTTCTGACAGTTCACGCTTTTCCTGCTTCAATTTCTTGATCTCTTTCTCCATAGATGACACATACTCTGGAAAAGCAAACATAAACCAAAAGTGGAAAACAAAAATCTACTGTGCTGTAATTTGCGAATTGGAAAATGGAAGTAATCTAATAAATAAAAGACAAAATGAGAACATGTCAAATTTTCACACACACACACACACACACACACACACACACCACACACACACACACACACACACACACACACACACACACACACACACACCACATACACACACACACTTAATATGAAAAAAAACCCCAAAGGTATGTGCATACTCTTCCCAGCTTAAAATTTGTCAGAAAATCCTGTCATATACATATAAACTGAAAGGCAGCCAAACAATAAAGGAACAAATATGACTTCTGCTCAACCCCTCCTTCCCCCACCCCTACAAAAACACACACACATACACACACACACACTCACACACGCGCACCGTACACACTCACACACGCGCACGCGTGTACACACACACACACACCACACACACACACACACACACACACACACACACACACACACACACACACACACACACACACACACACTACACACCAAAAACAAAATACTGAAGAACCTCTCCACACATACATTCCTATATGCACAAGACCAAACACCAATCAATTAGAATATTGCCCAACATGCCAACCAAACAGGCTGGTCACACTTGCTGAATAACGTTTCTCATTGTTTAGTTCCTGATATAAATCCTATACATTCTGAACTGCAGTACACATTACCATTATCCAGTTCAGCATCGACAGAGACAGCTGAAGGCAAAGAGTGACCCATAGACTCCATCATCTGTTTCATGGAGCTCAGTGCTGCTCGCAGTCCTTTGTTCTGATCACGCAGGTTGTCCAGTTCTTGTTCATGCTGTTTCTCCAGCTGAAGCTGCAAGTAAAGATACACATGCCATTTTTAGATTAGGAAAAGACAAGCAACATTTATTGGACCTTTCATGAGGAAAGAGAAATTAGAGCAACTGGTCCCAACAGGAAAGCTGGAGGGAAAGAGAGCTCCAGGTAGACCCAGGGAGAAAATAATGGACAGACATGCAGGGTGGCTGAGGAAGAGACGGTGGGAGATGTATTTGCAGCGACAAGGAATAGATTCGTATGGAGGGCCATGACTGCCAATGCCATGCAGCAGGGCACATGATAATTATGGTGATGATGCCATTTTTATTCATTTTGCCTTATGATCAATACATATGACATACTGATACAGTTGTTTTAATGGCAGATTATTACAAGGACAGACACAGAACCACTGTGATTCATAGAATGTCAAGACCTTGCCAGTGCATAGGGCTTATGCTCAGGCTTATCTCCCATGTCATGACCATTTTGGATCTCGCACATCACTTGGTACATGTAGTGTAAGTGCATATGGAATTTATGCCAAACATGGAGATGCCATCTTGAGAAAATGAAAGTGAAACTGAGATTGTGGTCAGTATTGTTGACGAATGTGCTTCTGTTTTATCAAAAATACCATTGATGAATGAGTGTAAAGTCCATCAAAAACACTGTTGGTGAATGTGTCTTTAGTTTATCTAAATCATTGTTGATGATGTACTTTAGGTTTATAAAAAAACTAAAGTTAATGAATATGCTTTTGGTTTATCTAAAAACATCTTTTAACTAAAATGGTTTCATTCATACACTAACATACAAATTGGTAACAAAACCGATCACAACGAAACACTTAAATGATTCATAAAACAAATAAATCTAATGCCCAAAATTGGAAAAGACAAATATATACAAGAAAAATTATGAACAAATAATACAAACACACAAATGCAAGCTAGCACATATACATATTAACACACAAACACAAAGAAAGCACAGAGAGACATAGAAGCAAGTCAGTTCTAAACTCTTGTGTGTGACCAAATCCACATAAATCCTGTTACCCTGAGGTTTTTGTCCAAAGGAATGTCATGCTTTTTCAATGTGGCCAGAGCCAGATCCCTGTCACGACAGACAGTCCGAAGCAGCATCTTTGACTGTTCCAGCTCACGACTTTTCTCCTTGCACTCTGCTAAAGCCTGAAAATAGAGCAAAATAATAACTACGCCTGCAAAATTTGACCAGATTTGAGCATTATATCAAAATGCAATAGTTTTGATGGTCTGTAAGTTTTTCAAATTTGGTACAAACAAAACTGTTACAATCTTACAGTCTCTATTCTAGCAGCGGTTTTTGTAAGATATAGCTAAATGCATATGTAAAACACACACACACACACACACACACACACACACACACACAGCGCACACACACACAGACCACACACACACAACACACACACACACACATAGACACATACACACACATACACTCTCATATGCACACACATAATACACACACACACACACAATTACACACACATACACAGAAAGACACAATCACACATACACACACACACATATTCACGCAAATACACTCACACACATACACAGAGAAAGACACATACAGACACCTATATCCATGAGCTTTCAAAACAATAAATACTGCAGCCATAAACTTAAAAGCCAAAACCACCAAACGAAAACAACATGAACTGTGTACAGCTTAGAGACCAATACTGACATAAATTTATATTACTGAAACATAATCATCCTGCTGAATTCACTCGGGACATTCACAAAAGGAACCCAACATTTGAACTTTAACAAACATACAGTCTTACAACTGAATTGAAATTCTTCATTTAACATTGTATTTTCAGCAACTGTTATTGTTGTTTAAAGCCCAGGTGACTGCCTAGAGCCATATCAGAACTACAACCGCTTCAAAACATCAACATGTAAAAAAAAAAAAAAAGAAAATTAAGTACACATATCAATACATTTGTGCACATAATCTAAGGACATGTCCCTGGCGTTGACCACTCTGTCCAATTTATCACACAGGGGATTTAAGAAACACACCTGAATACAAATTCAAGCATACCTAAGACACCAAAACATCTAAAAACAGACATGAATTACCTAATACTGCTTCCACATATCTCATCTCCCTAGAGCCAAAAATGCACTTAATACATGTACCCAATTATCAATCCTAAGAAAAAGTACGCATGACTTTATCGAACACATACAGGGAATGGACCAGTAAGGCAGAAAACGATTGGAAGAAATGACAGAAAGCAAAAGAACAAGCCAGAAACAAAGAGAATGACAGAAAAGAGGAAATGTCTAGCACAGAACTTCCAGAAGGTGGGGATACTGTTTATAATGAAAGAGCACCAGCATCCCCACAGCAGGGATTTTCAGCAACTGACCTCGTCTCTGGCCTGAGTGAGAGAAGTGATGAGATCTTCTGACTTATTGTACTGCCTCCTCTCCAGCTCCTCGCAGCGCCGCTGCCAGTCCAACTCCACTTGTGTTTTTGTCTGTTCCAGTGACTTTTCCCGCTCTGTGGCTTGATGGAGCTCCTTCTTGTACCTGTTGGCAAGTCCAGTCAAGTTCAACTTTACTGTGTGCGATCAGCTTGCCTAACACCTTAAGTTCTCTGTGTTCCATCAGAAAGTCTGATTATGTGCAATGTGCAGTCTGTTCAAATAAGTTTGGAGAATAGCCCAATACAAAATGTAATAATGATAACAACAACTACAAAGACAACAACAACAATGATGATGATCACAATAAAGATCATAATATTAACAACAACAACAAAATAATAATAGTAATAATAATAATAATGATGATGATGATGATGATGATGATGATGATGACGATGATGATGATGACGACGACGACGATGATGACGACGACAGACAACAATGACGATAATTTCAAGACTACACACAACAATTCACATAAAATATTTTTTTTAAATCACAAAAATGAAAATAATACATAAATATTTTTCAAAACTAGGCACAATGTTATTCACATAAAATCTTTAAAAAAATAAAAAAAAAATGAAAGAAATAAATGTTATCAAAATCAACAGATATAGAATCTTTATGAAGCTGATGGGTATGTACCCAAAACAAGTGACAAAAACACAGACACACTAATCACCTATTTAATGACACACAATAAAAATGAAGCACAATATTTGTACATAACTTCGTAATAGCTATGCTTTGTTGTTAGTCGACATTCTGAGTTTACTTGAGAAAGACATTAAAGTCGAAAATTTGACCCCTCTACAACAAGGTGTTCGGCTGTTGTGCACAGTAAGTAATCACCTATTTAAGTCATCTTTGCGCTGGGCCAGGTCAGACTTCAGTCGGCTGATTTCTTCCTGAGCAGCCTGTAACTCTACATCGCGGGTGACAGCATCACGGGACATGTCCTTCAGGTTGCTGTCCCAGCGACTCTTCAGCTGCTGGATCTCATCCTGAAGCCTGAAAAACGTGACTGTGCTTTAAGAACACGGGTATTATATGAATCTTGTTAAGTTTTCATAAATGACTTTTAACAGATCAGTCATCATTGAGTAGGTTAAAAATAACAGGTAAAGGCACATCAGTGGCTTAAATATTCAATTCAAGAAATTGTTCGCAAAAGTCAAGACAGAGTGGTCTGGAGGGAGATGGTGGTGACAAAGTGTGCAGCAGCCAACACCAAACCTAGTGACGCCAGCAGGTGAGACAGGTGAGAAAGGCTATATCTTAACCCTGTGGTCATAGGGAGTGAGGTAGTAAAAACTTCAACTTTTCTCAGAATCATAATAATAATAATAATAATTACAATATTTATATAGCGCAAAATCTTGATAAAATCAAATCTAAGCACTGAAACAGACACACACACACGCACGCACGCACACACACGCACGCACGCCACGCACACACACACACACGCACATTGCTATAAATGGGGAGAAAGAATAAAAGCAATGGAAAATTATAGAGAGCATATTATATACAATTATATATTGCAATGTGATTCCCCTCTGAGTGGAGACAGGCTACAGAGGGGATTGAGTGAGGTCAGGATTTTATGAGGAGGAGAAAAGGTGAGTTTTGAGAGCGGACTTGAAGGAGACAAAAGTAGGTTGCTGACGGACTGAGAGAGGAAGTTTGTTCAGGAGAGCGGACCAGAAACAGAGAAGGCTCGTGGACCATAGGTATTGAGCTTAGTGCGTGGAAAGCGAAAAGTCAGAGGATCGGAGGCAGAGCGGAGGGTACATGAGGGAAGATAGATCTCAAGTAGGCTTGACAGGTAATCGGGGGCTGCGTTATTGAGGCTTTTGTAGCACATGGTGTCTAGTTTGTACTGTATGCGCTTTGATACAGGGAGCCAGTGAAGTTGTGCCAGGAGAGGAGATATGTGGTCAGCTTTTTTCTTTTTAATGCGAGACATTATGAAGGAGAGAACAAGTTTTGCAGTTGTTTCCACAGAGAGATACTTCCTGATCAGGCTTATACGATGGAGGTGATAGTAGCAAGATCTGGCAGTTTGAGAAACAAAGTTGTTCATGGAGAGGGTAGAGTCAATGCAGACACCAAGGGTTTTAGCTGAATCAGAAATTGGGACTGATGTGTTACATAATGGGAGAGAAAGAGGAGGCAGCTGAGAAAGTTTCTGATGGGTGCCAATGAGGATAGCTTCTGTCTTGTCATCATTTAGCTGAAGTTTGTTGTATGTCATCCAATTTTTAATGTCCGAGTAACACTCAGTGGTGCGAGTCAGGAGGCGCTGTATATTGTCAGGTGAGTCACTGTCTTGAAGTTGGGTGTCATCAGCATAGAAGTGGTGTTTTATAGAGTGGGAGTTGATGATGGTGGACAGGAGGACTGTGCCTGTCTCCTCTCCTTTGCTGCTTTACTTACCCCTACAATGAATCATTATCATCATCATGTGCCATGCCACATGGCATTGGCATTCACAAGTGCCCCATTAAAAGCAAGCATACAGTCTGCTTACTGTGACATGCACACCTGCAAGTTTTGCCACGCAAGCCACACTGAAAACACTGTTTGTTCATACTATGTGACTATAAATATTTATAAGCACATTCGCAATGTAAAACTCCAAAGGTTGAGCACAGTTCAAATCAAAAAAACAAACTGTCCCATCAAAACACAGTCCAGCACAGTAATAGGTTGATATCACCATATGACAAATAACTGGTAAAATTGAAAACAAACAAAGAATAGTCCACAACTGATGACAACAGTACAGATGACAACAGTACAGTAACTACCACTCAAGGACAGAAAAGAAAGGAATGACTACTCACTTTTCCACTGTCATCTCATGATCTTTCTTCAAATCACTGTTGGTCCACTGGAGCTGGCGTACCTGAATCTGGCAGTCCTCCAGCTTAGACTGCAGCTGTCGTGTTTCCTGTACCAGCGTCTCTTCTTTCTCACTGCAGGCTGCTTTGACACGCTGTGCACTGGCGTCATGCTCTCGCATGCTTCTGTCTAACTCTGCATATCTGTACGGCATACATTATGTTATTAAATTCATGACAATTTCAGTATTTGTTCAAAATCTAAACACCTTATGTTTGTGTCTTGTTTGTTGTGTTTTGCTTAATTTTATTTTTTCTTTTCATGAGAAACATAACAAGAGGAAGAAGACCTGATGTAGTGTTCCACAAGATTCCTTCTATCCCCCCCCCCCCCCCCATTTTCTATGCTACCTTAACAGCCAGAGGCTAAGACAGTTTTTACAATGTGATGATGATGAGGAAGAGGATGATGATGCTCAAGATACTATGGAATGGCATCTAGGATTGAGAATAAATGACAGGGCTGTACTCTACACTCACAATCATAATATATCCTGGTGTCAACCAGGCCAGAGATACAGACACTTGCGGTGTTGGCCAGAAGATTTGAGCAACACCCTCAATGGTGCATCTGTGAATGGATGAGACATGACTATGTAGTCCCAGTCTTCCCAATGAACCCATGTTCAACTCTGGGTTGGAGCCAGTTGATGCTGAAAAATCCCACAATGATTTTAAAAGAACTGATGGATGCAAATCCACAACCTTCCAGTCAGTATGGGGATTTGAATCCATAACCTCCCAGATGGTAGTCTGTTATGCTAACCACTACATCATGGTGACTGGTTGTTCCACAAGATTCTATTTGTGTCAAATACTGTAATGTCTGCCTATACTGTGAAGAGTGATTCTTACTTTCTTTGAAAATCCTCTTGAAGGAAAGCAGCTGCCTTCTCTTGTTGTTCTAATTTCTCAGATAGCTCCTTTATTCTGAAATACAAAATAAGGTTACAGTAAATAAAAACTGAGATACATACATTTTACTTGGAAGCACACACGCGTGTACACACACATGCACAGGCACAGACACAAAACACAGACACAACACACACACACACACTCACTCACTCTTTCCGAAATAAATTAAAATGTAGGCATCAATCTAATAGCATATATTTTTGATTATAAAACAAACAATTCAGTCACTTTCCATTTCTCCTACTATATTACTGTAACCCATAAGCTGATTTAAACACAACAATCACACAACTGTTAACATACCCAAAATTTCATGTACTGCAATAACTGTTTTACTTCTAACTGTTTTACTCTTGCAGCCTTAACCCTTTCACTCCCTCACCCTATCCATCAGCTTCCTGCAGAAAGCTGGTGGAGAGGGTGAGGGAGTGAAAAGGTTACGTTTCTGCTTTGCTGTCACGGTTGACAATGCACAATGCTGGTGGATATGGTGAGGGAGTAAATGGGTTGTTAAGAAAGAAAAGAAATTGCAGAGAAAAAAAGCACTGAAACTTCATATGCCTTCTAATTTACTCAAAATCAGTGTATGTTACCTGTCAGCCCCATCAGAACACACAAACTACCATATAACATACCTGGCATCTTTCATGGCTGTAACATCTGCTATTTGCCACTGAGCATGTTTGAGTTGTTTCTCCAAGTCCCTCTGACCCTGAACAGCTTCCTCTGCCTGGTCACTGTGCTTCCGCTGTTCCCCACGTACCAGCTCCAGTTCTTTGCTCAGAAGTTGTGCCTGCAAATATGGAGAGCAAACTGTAGGGATTAACATACAGTAATACTAAGTAATGTATTTTGTTTTTATATCAAGGTCAACACACTTTGACTAGTGTAGTTTATATATTACATGGTGATTTCATTTTTTTTTGTCCCCACTGATAATCTATGGATGATGTCTAAATTTTTTTTGGATAGGCTAGTTTTTATCAACTGTGATATTTGTATTTTATTAGCATAGAACTAGTATGTACCATAGGTCATGTAAGTTGACATGTGTGTGTGTGTGTGTGTGTGTGTGTGTGTGTGTGTGTGTGTGTGTGTGTGTGTGTGTGTGTGTGTGCATGTGTGTGTGTGTGGGTCTGTGTGTGTGTGTGTGTGTGGGGGGGGGGTGTCTGTGTGTGCGTGTGTGTGGGTCTGTGTCTGTCCATGCATCTGTGCTTGTGCACACATTCCTTTCTTTTCAGCTGATCTTGAGGACCATGCAATTCATCAATTGTACTAAACATAAATTCTACATTCTGATAACTCTTTCCCATACATGAAAATGTTCCACACCATTGCACTTACAGCACATCTTCTCTCATATAAGGTCATATGCAGGACTGTATCGTATAATGGCTGAAAAGTCAAAGATAGTGCCTAACAAAACTAATGCGCTTTGTTATCAAGGCAAAAGTAAAAGCTGTCCCACAGCCCTAAAGTTATAGGGAGTGAAGTGGCAGACCACACTATTCTTGGATCAGCCTTTTTTCAAAACAGGTCCCACTCCACTTTACCTGCCCTGAATGCTGAATTTATGCTGGGTAGCAGACTAACATATGTAGACTTGGCAACTCAACAAACTGCTAGTCTATGATAGATGAACGTTTTCACTCCCTCAACCTAACTACCAGCTTCAAAAACTTAACACTTCCATTCTGTCACTTGTTCACCAGCTTTGAACACAAAAAGCCAGTAGAAAGGGTGAGGCAATGAAAGGGTTATGTTTTTGCTTTGATATCACAACTGATAATACAGAAAGCTGGTAAAATGGATGAGGGAGTGAAAGGATTAACCCTTTGACTCTTGCACCCTATCAACCAACTGCAAAAACTTAATCCTTTGACTCCCTCACCCTTTCCACCAGCTTCCTGCTGGAAGCTACTGAAAAGGATGAGGGAGCCAAAGAGTTAAGTTTTTGCTTTGCTGGCAGGGTTGACAATGCAGGATGCTGGTGGACAAGGTTTGGTAGTCAATGGGTTAAGCAAATGTTCCTATTTGTTTGATCCGTTTAACATCTGTATAAATCAAAATAACTTTGAAGACTGTTGCCTGGTTATGTGGTGATAGTTTGCTCATATTTGTGAGCTTTATCTCAAGACTTTTTCATTTTCTGTTTCAATCTGGGCATTTTGTTATCGTTAACTTCTCTGTTCAGGATTAGTTTCAGCTGACTGCTTAAAAACTGTTGTTTTTTTTATCTTACAAAACTGAACTGAAGTGAGTTGAATGACACAGTAATATTATTTAGCTCTATATTTACATAAACCCCACACAGCAATATGAGGTAATCTACAGAGATGTGACAGAGCTACTTTCTGATCTATCTATTCATGTCTACAGGCTACATAGAATGGAAATTACACAAAGTTTTCTTGGCCAAACTTGAACCTGTGCAGTAAGATAAAATGGCAAATGTTCTATAGCTTCACCAACCTTGTTTCAATATATTTTTTATGTGTATTACCTTTTTCAATCAACAATTAATTTGTTGGTGTAAAACTCTTAAAGATGCTGACTTTTACAGCTGATTGGATAAAGAGATACCACTCAGCAATGAAACACTATTTCCTTCAAGAAACAGGCAGACTAGGAAGCAACAGACAGCATGGAGTGTTATATCTGTGATACATCATACTACTCATTTCAAACTGACATCATAGGGTATTATATCTTTGATACATCATATAACTCGTTTCAAACTACAGCTGTAGTGTCAAAATAAGTATAAAAAGTATAAGCAGGATCTTAATGCACACAACTGACACATGCACAGACACTGTATTTTTCTGATCATATCATGAGTCATTTTATCAAATGCAAAGCTGCCAGAGACTTCATTCAGTAAGAATGCACTCTATCTACCAACCTTCAGATCATACTCCAGAACCTTGGCATTCATTTCATCCACTTGTGTTCTAAACTCATGCTCTCTTTTCTTCAAAGCATCATCAAATTCTGCAATGAGATATTCAAGTGTAACATATTACAAAATTGTCATATTCTTAATAAAGCTTCAATTACCAAAAATAGTCATAAACAATCATAATCTCGGTAAAACTTTAATTACAAAGGGATGGAACAATGTCATTGATAAAACAGATAATCTATAATTCTCAGAGAAACAGTAGTTTTTAAAACAGGTTTAATTTGATTAAGTTTGCATTAAAATTTCTCAGAACTGAAACTTCTCCTAGTTTCATTTTTTTCGTTTCTCTCTGTCTGTCTGTCTGTCTCTGTCTGTCTCTCTTCTCTCTCTCTCTCTCTTTCTCTCTCATTGTCCCCTGTCACCAAATATATCACATTTCATGTGACAATTAGATTACAACATACAAATGTATACTCACCATGCACATGTCATATGCCAGACTCTCATTGAAAATCAAAGTAATAACAGTTCCAAAAGCTATCTTGTGCATGTTGTTCTGACTTGTACAGCAGTACATACATGACTGTTGGTGCGCCGTCTAAGCATGAAGTTTGCCACAGTGTCAGATAGCACAGTCACAAGTATCACATATGCAAAACACAGGTAAACAAAACTGGATATGAATGATGTTATAATACTGCTGTTGATTGCAGTGGTCATAGAAACATGATGTGCTGGTAAAGAGTCATCTGACAAAAGGAATATTTGTACAATGTAACATGCCCCTTTGTTGTCATTGTCAATTGCACTACACTGACACACTGGTGACATGTCTTTGGTCGATCTTTGGTCCTTATTGTCATGTTATGTGGCAGTTTGAACAAACATTTTCTGTTTAGAGGAAACAAAATTATCAATACGATATAATTGCATTTGACAAAGATGCACAGTTAACCACTGAATTCAGTCATGTTCAGAAACGTGCGTCAGCCAATTAATCTGCTAGCAACATGGTGAATCGCTCATCAACCCTGTAGTCGTTTTCATGAGTTTAATTCATGGGATAATCATTTATTGCAACAGGACTGTATAACTATTCTTCTAACTCCATTCAGTAACACTTTACTTTAGTTTGCTTTTGATGTGTGTGTGTGTGTGTGTGTGTGTGTGTGTGTGTGCGCGTGCGTGCGTGTGTGTGTGGTGCGTGCGTGCGTGTGTGTGTGTGTGTATGCATGCAAAATTCATTCCATTCCTCTTCAGAACAGCTGCTAATTTTGCTATACTATGCATTATCCATTGAGAGGCCATTGTGGATCAAGGTTAAATGTCAGTAACAAAGTGCTTTATCAAAATTTGCTCTTTTCATTAACAGCGGAAGTGGTGCTAGTTATTAAAATAGTACCAGCATTTCAATGGACTACTGTGAAATTGGGAGATGTACTTGCAGTGACAAAAGATGGATTCACATGGAGGGCCATGATCAACAACACCATGCGGCAGGGCACATGATGATAATGACTGTGAAGTTTTCTTATCAAGTCTGGGAGCTTGGCTGAGAAATCACACATGGTCAGAGCAGAATGGAAAAGTATTATACACAAATAATTGTTCCCAGTATATTTCTAGCAGCAGTAAAAATTTCTCCAAGGTTTTCTTGGTATGAATGCAAAAGGTTTAACACAATCTGTATCAGACTGACTGTTTTCCATTTACTAATACAACTGAAAACAAATGAAAGAATTCTTCCTTAAAAGGCACTGACTTCAAGACAGATATAGCATCTCCAATGAAAGCAAGCACACAGGCAAATTAACTCACAGACATACATATACATACATTACTAAAATTACTTTCATTATTAACATACTAACCATCCTACTTACTGCTACAAACTCTGTCTAAATTAATCTGAAAAAGTAATGATTTCAGAAACATATGTCAACATTTTCATCAAGAAAACTCTGTATAAACAACTGATCACAAGGCCATGACAAAATGAGCAAAATCATTTAAACAAGTTTATCCAATTTAAAAAAATGTCACATACAAATACGTGCTCAAAAACAATATGAAAGTATGAACAATACCTATTGATAGTTCTTGTCGTTGTTTGTCTAGCTCTGTCTGAAGCTCTGTCAACTGTCGCTGCAGAGTGCGATGCAAGGACTCAAACTCTGTTCTCTCCTTGTGAAGTTCACCATTTTTTGCACTGCAAATTTACACTATAGTTATCCTCTCTTGTATCTCTGTAATGAAAATTCACTTTCCTATAGTCTACAGTCCTCTGTAAATGATTTTTTTCCCTCAAAATCCCACAGATTGTTTTTCAAAATCTCACAGCTTTCAAACATTAAGTGGCGTTCAATTTTTGTTTACATGATTTCTCTTCAGGTAAACTTACCATAATTTTGTTATGTTTAATATAGGTAGCAAACATAATACAGACAAATATCTATACTCATTATGTTCTCAAACACTCTTACACAAGCACAAATTTGACAGTATAACAAATTTCTTGTTTAAAAAATATTCTTTTCATTTACAATTTTAACAAGAGCCAAGAACAATGCTGTTTCTGGAGGAACATAAACTGATATTAAAACACACACACACACACACACACACACACACACACACACACACACACACACCACAACAACTACACACACACACACACACACACACACACAACTACACACACACACACACACACACACATACAGACACAGGTTTTGTAACAGATTTACTTTTTGAAAGCTTCAATTTCAGCCTGTTTTTCCTTTAAACGTTGTTGATAACTGGCATGAAGATCATCCCTAGCACGTTGTTCCCTCTCCTGAGCTTTCTTCGTATCATCCAGCCTGATCTGTAGCTCACTAAACTCAGCATTGCGCAGGTTAAGCTGTGCCTTCAAGT
>CM060305.1:72851234-72876234 GCA_030674185.1 Monoplex corrugatus
GAGTAAAGAAGGCAGATACACTATTCTGACAGGTAACTGTCACATAGTGTGTGTGTATGTGTGTGTGTGTGTGTGTGTTCGTGTGTGCATGTGCGTGTGTGTGTGTGTGTGTGTGTGTGTGTGTGTGTGTGTGTGCATGTGTGTGTGTGTGTGTGTGTGTGTGTGCATGTGTGTGTGTCTGTGTGCATGTGTTTATTGTACTCAGCCAGTCTTGGGTGCAGAACCATGCACTTTCATGTAACAGTTTGCATGCTAGATTTTAGTGTTAAATAAACACACAAAACTCGTCTGGCAAAGTCTGGCACAAGTTGAATACATACTACATAGCAGGGAAGCGGCTAAACACAGGCATATCATTAATTGAATATGACGGACTTGAGCATTTCGCAAGTTGACTGTAGGCTCAGGCAACTCGGCTACCAATGAGCAGTACTATTAGTATTGTAGGAGTGGTCGTGGTAAGATTTGAATTAGTCTTGAAAGAATCTACAGCCTATATAATATTAAATATAGTATACCTCGAGTATACTCAGTATTATGAGTATATGCTTAGTTTCTCTTTCAATGACTCATGTTTCGACATGTCATGATGACAAAAGAACATCACAGAAGCAAGTCCCACCTCATCAACAATGGGATGATGTGAATTATATCACTGTGGATGATATACTGTGTCACAAACAGCCACGGTTATCAACTGAGCATATCCCTTTTGTATTAATTACAGAGCTGCGCAAGCTCTGCAGTTGCGAAGTGAAACAAACTTGCCGCATCCGGAAGTTAATGTGTTTACGGTAGACGTAAAGTAGATCTGGTGCATAGCAAAATTAGTATTAATATATTCTATTGACAGAAATACATACATTTGATAAGTCTGCATTATCAATAATAATAATAAACTTTGGACTGCTTATCTAGATAAAATGAAACGGGTGTTGCAATTAATTATTTACCGGAATGTACCAAAATACTGTGCTTACACCACGAGTTTATACTCTTCTACATCAGTGGCATGCACGCGCGCGCGCACACACACACGCAACACACACACACACACACACACACACACACACACACACACACACACACACACACACACACACACACACACACACACACACACACACTTAACTAACGAAAAAAAATCATAGTTGTTACAGATCTAATCCAAAATCTTCTCAAAAGTACACAAAAATACTCGAAAATCCGAAGTGCGCCCCCCCCCCCCCCCCCCCAGACGGCGTTTCCCCAAATTGATATATATATATATATATATATATATATATATATATATATATCGCTTAGCAAATGTTATTGCTCTTACATGGCCATCTAGTTTGTCCTATTTGTATATGACTGACGAACATGGGATCGTTTTTTTCAAGTCTCTTATTTTCTGTTTCAGTCTTGTGCATTAGTCACTGTATCCCCGCTCATAATCATCTGTAAGTTACCTAGTTATCATCTTTTGTTTCTCTAGTAACAGAAATTTGCAACAAAATTTAATTTGAGCAAGCTGATTTTTTGTTTTTGTTTTTATATATACATATACGAGTACATACATACATACATACATACATACATGCATACATACATACATACATACATACATACATACATACATACATATCTCTCGCTCTCTCTCTCTCTCTCTCTCTCTCTGCTGTGTGTGTGTGAGTGTGTGTGTGTGTGTGTGTGTGTGTGTGTGTGTGTGTGTGTGTGTGTGTGTGTGTGTGTGTGTGTGTGTGTGTGTGTGAGTGTGTTATTGATTTGAATCACTTATTACGTCGGCACCCACCTCAGGTGATACGGCCCACCCGGATAGCCATCCCAGAGAAGTGGGGGAAGGGGAACTTATCTAATCTTACACTGACAGAACAACAACGATGTTAAGATGGGATAGTGGGAAGGCCAGTTTTAATGCAGCACACCCAGGATTCGAGCCCACAATCATTAACACGTGAATCCTACTTTCAACCAACTGAGCTACTGAGGCCCACAAGAGCAAGCTGAATGACACAGCAATGTTTTTAAGCTCTCGAAATTTGTACTGATGTGGGCACAACGAAGCGATCATAGCACAGAGTGTGCTAGAGCTCGTTGCCTGTCTCTCCATCCATGTCTCTGACAATCCTGGTGATGTTTAACCCTTTGACACCCGCGCCCTGTCCTCCAACTGCAAAAAAACAACTCTTTGGCTCCCTCATCCGATTCACCAGCTCCCTGGATGGAAGCTGGTATATAGGGTAAGGGAGTCAAAATGTTCAGTTTTTGTTTTGTTAGTATGGTTGACAATGGCGGATGCTGGTTGGCAGGGTGCGGGAATCAAAGGATTAAAGGATTCATGTGCTGTTTTGATTTCTTTGTTACATAAAATTGTTTGATGAGAAAAGTGTGCATCGGAAACAAATATTTGCTTTGTATTATTGATTTCATCGAAACAAACAAACAAACAAACAAACAAGCCCATGAACATAATCAAGCCATTCTAACAGTTTCCATTTTTATACAAAAATTATTACAGAAAATCCACATTTTGTACGTCTCTAGTTCACTGTAACCTTGATTAAGCTTCAGATGAAATAAACATACAAGCAAAATGAGGGCAGCAATGAAAGCTGAATGAAAATAATATCAGCACACACACACAGCACACACACACACACACACACACACACACACACACACACACACACACACACACACACACACCACACACACACACACACACACACACACACACACACACACACAATGACATTTCCGTTACAAATAATAACTTCTCCCTTTAATGTTCTTACATTTCAAGTAGCAATTTTTATTTATTTATTTATTTTATATTTTAAATCTGAATACCGTAGCTTAATAGTTTTGTATTTGCGTACTTTTAATTCGTCCGTGTGACTTCCTTCAAAGCATTCCGACAGTTTAACCCTTTGACTCCCGCACCCTGTATGCTGGCATCCTGAATTGTCAACCATGCTAGCAAAGCAAGAATTTAATCGTTTGACTCCTTCACCCTACTGACCAGCTTCCTGCAGGAAGCTAGTGGATAGGGTGAGAAAATGAAAGGGTTACGTTTTTGCTGTTGGTGGATACGGTGCGGAAGTCAGAGGTTTAAATCTACAGCACACAACGCATGATGATATAGATCTAGTGGAACATTGAGTTGTAGTCGGTTTCTATATAAGAAGAAACACACACACACACACACACACACACACACACAGAGCACACACACACACACACCACACACACACAATGACATTTCCGTTACAAATAATAACTTCTCCCTGTGAGTAGAAACATGGAAGTTTCCTGAAGAGAACAGTCCATGACGACATCAACGAAAGTCATTTAGAAAGAACTAATCTGCGGTACACAACTCTGGTCGCTGTTTTCTGTTAAACAAGAAAGATGAGTGCCGTTGAATTAAAAAATCAAGGAAACAGATTGTTTGCCGCCCGGAAATTTGAAGATGCCATACATTGTTACACAAAAGCGATTGTAAGTACTGTATTACTAGTCTATTAGCCTACATTTCAGATATATATATGTCAAAATGGCATGTGTGATGGATGGTCATTGTATTTCAACGTATACTCAGTTTCTGTATGGTACCATAACAGGCACAGTCATCATTAAGTTGATTAGCATTATCATCATCTCTGTCATCATCATCATCGTCGTCATCGAGGTATCACTTCTTTGCCTAGGGCTAGGCCAATCTTGAATCTTCCCGATCATCGTCGATGACAGTTGGTTAGGGTCGAGGCTAGTTAGGATTAAGTGCAGTTAACACCTTTTACCTCTGTTACGAGAGTGCTTAACAGTTACATAGACCAGTACAACAGAAGGTTGCTGTACTAAAAATTGGGGTGTGTCGCGAAATTTCGATATATATTTTTAACAATATCATGAAACTGAAAGTAGGCCTATGCATTTTGCTCAAGAATATTATTAGAGTATGGTGATGGTTTTGAAAACGCACATGTAGGGCCTATTATTATGTTTAAAGATATTTTTATGTGGATAATCCTGCGGTTGTTTCATCTGTTTGTATCATGTTTCTATACTTGGCTGAAATTTATCTTGTTGAGAAAATAAACTTGTCCTTATCCTCTTGACTTAAGTAATGTCATTATCCTCGTAAATAATAATATAGTTATAATTATTATTTTATCAGTTTATTAATGATATTATATCACTATATTATCTTACCAGTCTTATTTGACCTGTAACAAGTGAGCTTTTTCCCTTATGTAATCAATTTATCAGGTGTCAACAGCGTAGAGCTAGAGCCACCATTTGGCTTAGCAATCAGAATTTGAATTATATTTTTTATGTACTGGGTGCTCATAGATTTAGAGGTAGCTTACTTTTTACCTTTTATTTTACTATTAGTATTTGACTTGGTATTTGTGTGTGTGTATGTGTGTGTGTGTGTGTGTGTGTGTGTGTGTGTGTGTGTGTGTGTGTGTGTGTGTGTTAGAATCAGAAGTACTATTACCATAGATCTTGTAAATGTTTAGAATTCATAACTTTCCCATGCAAAATGAAAAATTGTGGTCAAAGTCTTCAATCTTGGAGTTAATTTCAATTGTTTTTTCTCTCTCTCTCTCTCTCTCTTTCTCTCTCTCTCTCTCTCTCTCTCTCTCTCTCTCTCTCTCACCCTCACTCAGCCTCTCTCTCTCTCTCACCCTCTCTCTGAGTCTTTTTTTTTTTTTTTTTTGCGTTACATAATTTCAGAGTGATGCTTATACTGTAGTTTAATAAATCATATTCAGTCTTAACACATCAACTTGTTAAATGAGGGAGATCTTGTAAAAAAAATTACTGTTGTTTCATTCAACTTCTGTCTTTAACCCTTTGACTCCTGCACGCTATCCACCAACTGCAAAAACATCCTTTTGATTCCATCACCCTATCCACCAGCTTTCTGCATAAGAAGTTGGTGGATAGGGCGAGGGAGTCAAAAAATTTTTTTGTGTGCTTTGTTAGCATAGTTGACAAAGCAGGATGCAGGTGGACAGGATGCAAAGGGTTAAGTTAGGCAGTGTAATGTAATGGCATCGCTTATATTTGCATTAATTTCCCAAAATGATTGTAAGTTTTGGGTTTAAAGTGGCTGTTTTGGTCAGCAAATATTTCTTTGATTTAATTGTTTGAAGTGGAACATGAAATTTTTTATATTCTGCCGTGGTTGTCAAAAATACTGTATGAAATTTAAAAATAATTGTAATGTGTTTGAAAGGCACATTAAATTCATACATTGATGGCTTGAGATGCAGTTGTGGTCTTGAAAATAATGGGTATGACAGATGTTGTAATGATGACTAAATTTGCATGCTCTAGTTTCACTCTTCTCATTGCAGACCTTATGGCATATTTTTGTTCTGTTCCTGTAATGCCATTACAGCTATTACATTCATGATGTATGTTCAGATCATACACTGTTGACAGTAATAAGGACAGACATTTGTGCGGTCAGACTTACAGCATTAATTGTGAAAATGGAATTGTGCTTGAAAAATGTTGGCGGCAAACTGTTGTGTCAACAGATGAAGAATCCAAACACGGCGACATACTTTACCAACAGAGCGCTATGCTATCTGAAACTGCGCAACTGGGAGCTTGCCTCGCAAGACAGCCATCGTGCGTTGGAGCTAGATCGCAACCTAGTCAAAGGTCACTTCTTCTTAGGCCAGGCCATGGTGGAGCTGGCTATGTATGATGAGGCTATCACCCACCTCATGAAAGGTAAAGCTCAAATTTTGTCTGTAGTACAGTTAAACTGTGAGGTCACTGGGGAATGCCAGTTGTAATATGGTGGTGCTCATTTTTCTCCCTTATTGCTTTGCCTTCTTAACTTTCTGTATCTGTGAAAAGTGTCAAAAATCCATTAACAGTTGAGTTAATTGAACTTTGCACACATACAATGATACATGCTGGTTTTTACACATGTCTGTCTCTCGTGTGCCAACACTAGTTTGGAGGAGGGTTTCAAATGAGGTCAAAATGTAAACAGTACTACTTAAAACGGTGCTATGAACTACTGAATCTGGTTAGGATCACATCATTTCATAATTTTAGAATAGGGCACAGTCTGGTATCATTCTCTATATCCCCAACTTTATGTTACAACCCATGACATACTTTGATCAAAATTTTTGAAATAGAAATAGAAAAAATAAAAAAAAGATGAACAAAGCAACTCATAGATTGGGTGGTTCTTTAGTACGAGCTGTGCACTCAAGATCTATTGTCTCAAGTTCAGTCTCAGCCTGCTACGCAAAAACTGGTCTGTTTGCTGCCCATCTCATGCTTTAAAAAATAATTCAGTGGTTCTGGTGATGTCAGATTAGTGTTTCAGAATTGCCCCTCCTCCCCACAACTATACCCCATCCTCTTTTCAAGACCTTGTCAGTGCTTAGACTTTTGCACAAGTGTATGATGTCTACCAGATAATTGTTAATAGATTTTGTTGAGGCATATATGAAATTGTCCCAGTACAATGAATCCCAAGTCCAAACCCAAAATAAAGTTTCATAAATTTCTGAAAGGATTGTGATCACCGATTACACGAACATTGATATTTTAATATATGTCTCACAGCACATGACTTGGCAAAAGACCAAAAGCTGAACTTTGGTGATGAAGTAACGGGAGCCTTGCGTCAGGCCAAGAAGCGAAGATGGAACATGATTGAGGAGAAACGCATTCAGCAGGAGATTGCTTTGCAGTCCTACCTCAACAAACTTGTTAATGAAGATCGGGAAAGGTGACTGTCTGTGTTATGTGTGCCACAGAGTGAATGGAAGAATACAAATATGTGTGTGTTGGGGTGGGGGAGGAAGGGGGGGGGGAGAGAATCATGACTGCATGTGTTAAGTCATTGTTTTTCTGGGTCCTATCTACCTTCTTCGTGTTTTCTTGTTAACTTTATGGATTGTGTGAAATCTATAATTATAAAAATTCATTGCCACAATACAGTGCTACTCATCCTGCCCTCTGCGACTCCCATCCCCCCCGTCCATCTTTCTTTTCTTTTTTATTTTAAATGATAATCAGGGAATGAATTCGTTATTTGACAGATTTTTTTACCAAGACAATTTGCATACTATATTAAGGGAAATAATGCTGAAAGCACAGTTTAACCACTTTGCTAAGTACAGTTCTTTCTCTTTGACAATAGCAGAATGTTGGAACTCTGTTTTTGGTTTGTTTTCACAGTACCTGAAACAAAGGAATTTCGAGAAGTCAAAAGATTCTATCGCCTGTATTAAATCATTTTTGGGACAAAATATTCATAAAAGCAGTACTCATAGTGACTTCCAGTGAAGAATGTATATCCTGTGACATGTTCAGTGCAGTTTTGTGACATGGATATTTAATGGATTACAAGCAGCAGTTTGATAAGTCATGTGTGTGTACATCCGGAACTTTTTCTATTTTAGCTATGTGCATGGCTGTTTCAATGGTAAACCAAAAAAAAATGAAAGCATGCGTAAACAAGCAGTCTGCACATTTACAAAGTAGACCTAATGACCTTTTTAAACATATGTAACATGATAGGTTTATTGTCGTTGGTTATTCTCCATGATTCTTTAAAAAGTACCAAAAAGTGCGTCTTGAGAGTTTCAGCAACCATTTTAGGGCGTGTCTCCAAAGAGTTAATATTGCCCGTTTGTTACCTGAAAATGGAGATTATTTCTTTTGTCAGTGTGAAAGTAGAAATCCTAAACTTGAGACCAGTTAGATTTTGCATGTGAAATGCGTTGTACAGAGTGTGATTTAGCTATCATAATTTTTTTTATATGGTATCAGTTATATAGCACTTACTTTTAATTTGATGATTTGATTGTCAACAGGAAAATTGAAGAATGCAAGAAATGCAGCAAGGACAAAGATTGTACGGAGGAAATTGAAAAGGTTGAATATGAACAGGTATGTGTTTGAGGCTGTCTTGTATAACAGATGAAATTATTTGGACTGTCTTGTGTAAACAGCTCAAAACAGCACAACACACAGCACAGCACAACACAACACAACACAACACAACACAACAAACACAACACAACACAACACAACACAACACAAGACAACACAATACAATACAATACAATACAACACAACACAAAACTGCTGGAAGAGGATGTTGATGGACAACTGTCCATTGAAGTTGCATTTTCTGATAACTGTGGTATCCAAGAACATTTTACCATGTGCAGTAATCCGCTCCCACAGCAATGTTGAAGCCTCCAAGAATGATGAGCTTGTATCTGTGTTTTGACTGTGGCAATGAGATGATTGAGCCCTTTGCTGAAAGCTGCTTTACATCATCTGGATTTGTCACTGTTGGTTGTTAAAGATAAGATACACAGATACACATGTCATTTACATGTAACCAAGATTGTTCCAATGACAGGATGATATAATACCAGTATAAAGTATAGACTAGGCTAAATATCGTGGGACTCGGAGGAGGTCTGGCCCCCAGACATGCGGCATGCAGGCCCACCGGTGTATGGATATGCCCTGGTGCCCACGAACCAGATCCTGAAACTATGGGTAAATAGCTCCACTGCCTTGTGGATATCTCGGGAGAGAGTAAAGCTAAGGGAGTTAACCCTGAAAAAAAAAAACGATGGAAGGCAGGGGGAAACCACCATCGTAGTTTTCCCCATGGACAAAGGAAAGATGAAGAATGAAGTTAACGACATGAATAGGTGCTCCTGTGGAGCACCTTCGTCCGGTAGGGACTGTCATGCGGCGCAGGTGACACCAGACCGTCAGCCAGCTACTGCGACCAAAATCAAACCTAAAGTCAAACTTAGAGACACCAAAATAGCAACACGGAACATCAGAACACTGTTGCAGAAGGGAAAATTAGATCCAAATTAGATCCAAAACTAGTGCGACTGCCCGCGCCCAAGCAAACAGGAACCAAAGAGCTGGATGACTAATGAAATTCTGGGCTTGATGGAGGAAAGGAGGAGGGCAAAGAGAAACGAGGAGATATACAGGAAGATAAACAAAGAAATCAGTCAAACACAGAGACAAGCTCATCATTCCTGGAGGCTTCAACATGGCTGAAAATTTGCGCTTGTTTTGTCTTGTTTTGTGAAATACGTGCTTACATTGGTTTTCTTGTTCTTCTGGTTCTTGAAGGGAAAATTAGACAACATCAAAATGGAGATGGAAAGGCTTAACATCAGTATTTTAGGACTAGGGGAAGTGAGATGGAAGGGGGCAGGCATAATAACATCGGGAGAATACACAGTGATATACTCTGGTGGTAATTCCCATGAAAGAGGAGTAGGCATCATAATGGACAAAGAGAAATTAAAAGCAGTTAAGGGATACTCGGCTGTGTCTGACAGAGTTTTGCTGGTCAAATTGGGAAGCAAACCATTTGATATCAACATCATACAGGTGTATGCAGCTACATCTGCAAGTACTCAGGAAGACATCGACAACTTCTACGAAGTATTAGAGATGGCCAAGGTCCAATGTAAATCACAAGAAGTTACAGTCATAATGGGAGATTTTAATGCTAAAGTGGGACAGGATAGGGTGGAGGATATAGTTGGACCTCATGGCCTTGGTACACAAAATGAAAGGGGAGGTTAACTTATAGAATGGGCACAGATGAATGAGTTCATAGTAGGAAACACCTGGTTTGAGCAGCCTAACAGAAGAAAATGGACTTGGATGAGTCCAGGAGATAATAACAAAAATCAGATTGACTACATCCTGATCAACAAAAGATTTAGAAATTCTTTACTGTCAGCAAAAACACTACCAGGAGCAGACTGCAACAGTGACCACAATCCTGTAGTGGGAAAGTTTAGGCTGAAATTGAGGAAAAGGAAACAGACCAAAAGCAACATCAAACTAAACCTTGGACTCTTAAAGACAGATGAAGTGATACGTAAAAAATTTAATGTACATGTTCAAAACAGATTCAGTGCTCTGGAAGATGTTGGTGACAGTGAGGAACAATGGACAAAGTTGAGAAATTCGATAAATGAAGCTTGTGAAGAAATTCCTAAGATAGATAGAAAAGCAAAAAAGAGCTGGATGACTAATGAAATTGTGGGCTTGATGGAGGAAAGGAGGAGGGCAAAGAGAAACGAGGAGATATACAGGAAGATAAACAAAGAAATCAGGTATAGGTGCAATGAAGCTAAGGAAGCTTGGCTGAACACAAAATACAAAGAAATAGAAAACAGACACAAAATGGATCCTCAGGGTATGTACAGACGAATTGAAATTGTCCACAGGAAAAATACATGCACATCAGCTGGTTGCTTAAAATCGAAAGATGGCACGCTTATCATGGAAAAAGACAAAATACTGGACAGATGGGGAGAGTACATTAAAGACCTTTTTGAGGATGACATAAACAAAGAACACATTATAAAAAAGAACTTTGAAGGACCACCCGTAATGAAAGATGAAGTCAGAGCAGCACTGAAAAACGATGAAACCAGGAAAAGCCCCAGGACCAGACAACATTACTACAGAGATGATTGAAGCCCTGGAGGAATTTGGCATAGAAAAAAATAACAGTCATCCTAAATGAAATTTATGACACTGGAAAAATCCCCAAAGATATGTCAAAATCAATTTTCATTGCACTTCCAAAGAAGACAGGGGCTATAGAATGCGAACTCCATCGCACAATCAGTTTGATGAGTCATGTAACAAAAATCCTGTTAAGAATAATCATAATGAGGGTAAGGAATAGAATCAAAAGAGAAATAGCAGAAGAACAGTGTGGTTTTGTGGAAGGGAAAGGAACTATTAATGCCATATACATCCTAAGAACTATCATAGAGAGGTCAATTGAGATGAATAAGGATTTGTATTTATGCTTTGTTGACTATACCAAGGCTTTCGATCGGGTACAACATGAAGACTTGATCAACCAACTGGAGAGACTCAATGTTGATGGAAAAGATCTACGAATAATCAGGAATTATGTACTGGGAACAAACAGCTGCAATGAGAATAGAAAACATCAAAAGAGGAGTCAGACAGGGTTGTGTTTTGTCACGAGATCTGTTTTCACTTTACAGCGAAAACATCATGAGAAACCTAGAAGAAGACCCTGGATTAAAGGTTGGAGGGAAAATGATAAACAACATTCGATACGCAGATGACACCGTGCTAATTGCAGAAAATGAAAGGGACCTACAAAACCTTGTGAATATACTAGAAATAGAAAGCAAAGGTAAGGGGTTGGAAGTAAACAGCAGGAAGACTGAAGTCATGGTGATCAGTAAAATACATGAAATCTCCTCATGCAAAATAACAGCAAATGGCACAACTTTGACACAGGTTAATCAGTTCAAATACCTGGGAACGGTCATTTCATGAGACAGCAGATGCGCATTGGGGGTGGCCGGCGGGGTGGGCGGGGCCAGGGCAGCGTTCAGGAGGATGACAGGCATTCTTGTGGATTGCTCGCTGGGGGGGGGGGGGGGGGGGAGATTGGGAGGGGACGGGCAACATTTGTAGGCCATTTTGTGGGGAGGGGGGATTTGGAGTGCCTGGTCACGGTGGGGAGGGGGTTGGAGGGAAAGAGAGCACCATGTAGACCCAGGGAGAAAATGCTGGATGGACTTGCGGGATGGCTGGGGATGAGGAGGGTGGGGGAGATGCTTGGGGCAACAAGAGATAGAGACAGACGGAGGTCCATGATCACCAATGCCATGCGGCGTGGCACCTGATGATGATGATGATGTGTAGGGCCTCACAACCTGGCTGGCTCATGGGTTTATATGCAGGTTTAAGGCTTGTGCCATGAATACCATACACATGGCACCTGTGATGTTAGTGCATATGGAATTCGTTCTGAGCATAGCGGCGTCAGAGAAACTGAAACTGTCATTGTTGGGGTATAAACACTGATGACTGTAGCAAAGCAGTCTTTTGTGACTCTAAGACTCAAGGTCATCAGGCAATCATCGATGCTATGGGGTCAAACATTCCTGTGTCCTTGTGAGATTGGTATGTATAGCGAACCGACTCCAGGCTATATATATATGAAACAGATATATGTATAGGTTGTTTTGTTTCCAGTCCTGTTTCTTACATCTAGGTGTAGGAGCATTTTTTTTGTGTGTGTGTGTGTGTGTGTGTGTGTGTTTTGTTTTTCAAGTCTTGACTTCATACTCACTTGCCTCCTGTGCCTGCCATTGAAGATTCTGGCTCCCCACACTTAAGTATTCTATATTAGAAAACTAACATTTTTCCCATGAGCATACTCCTGTGGGGATGCTGCGGCTCTTTCAGTATAAATAGTATCCCCATCTTCTAGAAATTCTATGCTAGAAGTTTCCTCTTTTCTATAACTCTCTTTGTTTCTGCCTTGTTCCTTTGCTTTCTGTCATTTTTTCCATCATTTTCTGTCTTGCTGGTCCATTCACCTGTATGTGTTGGATAAAGTCTTACACACTCTCTCTTAAGATTGATAATTGGGTTTGTGTATTAATATTAAGTGAATTTTTGACTGTAAGGAACTGCAATTTGCTGAAGCAATTTTAGGTAATTTAAGCCATTTGTAGATATATATATATATATGTATATGTTTTAGTGTCCTTAGTTATGTTTACAACTGTATTCAGGTTTTGTTTTTAAAAAAATATTCCCTGGTGATAAAGTGGATGGGAGCGGTCAACACCAAGGGCATATTCGTAGATTATGTGTGTGAATGCATTGATATGCATGCTTACTTTTTCTTTTCTATTTTTTTTAATTTATTCTGTTAGGTATGGTGTATTTTTTTTTAGATTGTTAAAACCGACATGGCTCTGCACAATAAGCTGGGCTTAAACAACAATAACAATAACAAGGCCCCCTGAGCATAACCAGAAAGGCAAGCACAGTCATCGGTTTGTGTAAACTTCCATAACTACAATGTTCTTCATGTAATTCCCTGTTTGTCTAACTTGATGTTTCATGTATAAGTACATTTCATTTTATAGAATGCCCCACACAGAACTTGTAAAAATTTTGCTTAATATGTTCATCCCTTTGTGTAAATTTCCATACCTACAATGTCCTTCATGTATTTTCCAGTTTGTGTAACTTAATGTTTCAAGTATAAATACATTTCAGTTTATAGAATGCCCCCCCACAGAACTACATATGTTTTTCAGAAATAAAATCTCTTCTGTTTTAACCTAAATACATCAACTGTTCTTGGTTACAAACCTGATTTTTGTCCTTGTCTTTGTCCTTTGTCCTTTGAATCTTTATCTTTCCTCTCCAGATATCAGTCACGTTTAGTTCTAGCATATTTTTTTCTAGAGCTTCTTTCTTCCTTTGGATTGTTAGTATTGAAGAAATTATTGTAATCTAAATGTGAAGTAAGGATGACATGCTAATAAGTGTAATTAAAACTACCTTTTATTCAGATCTACAGAATAACTGTTAGTCTATGATAATCTGGAATCTTTTTCTTCTTTTTGTTTCACAGGATCTTAGGCTAAAGGAAATCAATGAACTGTTTGCACAGCTTGACGACAGGAGAAAGGTATAGTGTTTTGATTGTGTGTGTGTGTGTGTGTGTGTGTGTGTGTGTGTGTGTGTGGTGTGTGTGTGTGTGTGTTTTACGCAGGTGCATTTGTGTATGTGTTTCCATTTATGCTTATGTGTGTGTGTAAATGAGTGGATTTTGACAGTGTATGATGGTGTGTGGATGTATGTATGTGCAGGCACATGTACTTGCGTGTGTGACTGGCAGTGTGTGAATGGGTCTGTCCAAACCAGTGGATTGCATATGGCTTTTCAAACATGCTTGTAATGCATTACTGCATCTAATTTATACCCTAAATAATGACATTTGAAATGATCTTGGTGGTCAGATAGCGAAGATATTCTTTTGGTCATCGGTGAGTCTCGCACAAACACACACAAGCACTCACACATATACATGCGCAAACGTGCACACATGCACACACACATGCATACACACACACTTGCACGCACATGTGTGCACATGCACTCACACACACACTCACACTCACTCACTCAACACACACACACACACACACACACACACACACACACACACACACACACACATACATACATACATACGCGTGCACGCGCGCGCGCACGCACACACACACACACACACACACACACACACACACACACACACACACACACACACACACACACACACACACACACACACACACACACACACACACACACACACACACACACACACACACCACACACACACATATCTAAGATTGATCTGAATTATACAAAACTCAAGCAGCATTAAACATTATGCATTGAAATGTTAGAGGCACAGAGGTAATTCACATAATTATTGTAAACTTACAAATTTTAAGTATTGAGTAGTCATTACGAATTTTTTTTACAGAAACGAGATGTTCCTGACAATTTGTGTGGGCGAATCAGCTTTGAGATCATGCGGGAACCCGTCATAACGCCCAGTGGCATCACATATGATAAAAAAGATATCATTGAACATTTGCAGGTGAGTCTCTTTTTTTTCTGGAATTTTTTGTTCATATTTTTTTTTCATTCTTTGATTACCTGTCGCATGGGGAAATTAAGCAGACTGGTGGTCACAGGTTTTTTAGTTTTTTTTTAGTTAGATATTTCCTTTTCACCTGATGTTGGATATGTATTATCACTTCTCAGCTTCTCTGTGTCAGTTTTATTACTGCAAAAACTTAACCGTTTGACTTAACCCTTTGACTCCCTCACTCTATTCACCAGGTTCTTGCAGGAAGCTGGTGGATGGGTTGAGGGAGTCAAAGGGTTAAGTTTTTGCTTTGCTGTCATGGTTGAAAATGCAGGATGCTGGTTGACAGAGTGCGGGAGTCAAAGGGTTAATTGATCACTTTCTGGTTTTACTAGTAGGCCTCCCTCGGTCATGGCTGACCATGGTTAAAGTACATCCGTTCTAATGTCTAGATGGGCTGTCTGCTTGGTCCTAGCAGCGTCGCCTGTGACTAGAGACCAATGCGAGAGAGGCAGTCTCTGTCGCAGCGGTCACATGTGTATGCCGATGCTGGCCTGTTGGCTGTCATCCCTTTTCTGCGAACTCGCTTTTCTGCTGCAGCAGCTGACAGTTTGTCCTCACCAATCCGCAGCTGTTTCTTGAGAGTGGTTCTCCAGCTGTTGCGGTCGTCTGCGAGGTCCTCCCAGGACTCGGGTTGATCTCAAGCGCCTTCATGTCATGTTTGCAAATGTCTTTGTATCTCAGCTGTGGACGGCCAATGTTTCTCTGCCCTGTGGCAAGCTCACCATATAGGATGTCTTTTGGAATGCGACCATCTTCCATGCGCACGGCTGTTCCAAACGTGCTCTTTAGTTGGAGAGGCGAGCGGCCTGACCTAGCAGTGACCTGACCTACTTTCAGCCTGTGCGGGGCATTCCATCCCACTGACAGCTGTAATGCCAGCACAGCGCTGTCAGGGAACAAAAATGAGTTGGTTGCTAAACAGTCCGAATTTTTAGAGCGCCTTTCAACAGTCTGTCTGATATGTAAAAAATCGTGTAGCCAATATAAACAGCTTTAGAACAAGACTAAATATGACAAGGTTAATTCAGTAGGCTAGTCTACCAAATCTCGTTTAACTCATACTTAAATTCATGCAGTAACGTAACCCCGTCATGATCTGTTTTCTCCCATAAATGTCAACCCCACTAATCAAGCATTCTAGGTTTTCATAGTCTAACAAAGACGCATTATGCAATCTGTAACACTTCAGCTCCTGTCTTTGCTTATCAGACAAATTTCAAAGTTGGCGGGGAAGGAGGGAGCCTCCAATTAATTACTCCACCATAGTGGCAACTTGACCCGCCCGGTACACTGCCTCTTAGCTGCCGGCTGCAAGAGAAAGTCCACATAGGAGGCCTATAGACTGTTTCTTGTGTGTTTGCACAAAGCCGTGAGAGAGAGAGAGATGGGGTGGGGAGGTGGGGGTGCTTGTGTCTGCACAAAGGGGGGGGGGGGGGTGTTTGAGGAGAGAGAGAGAGAGAGGGGGGGGGGAATGTGAGTTGGTCAGAGATGCTCCCACACAGGGGCCTACACCCCTCTACACCCCCCCCCCCCAACACACACAGACACAAAAGACACAAAGGCAGTTCTAAAGACGGAGAAAGTGAGAAAGTAAGAAACATGAAACAAGAAAAACACTTTGTTATTCAAGGATAGTAGCATTAGGTCCCACTGGACCTGTCTTACAGTTAGTCCTTACTAATCTTCTAATACTAAGCGTACAGACATAAAAGTGAACAACGAAGAGAAAAGTGGACTGTGGCAGAAAAGAAAAAAGATACTAGGTTTTAAACAGAAGAAAACACAGAAAGCATTAAATAAGGAACGAAAGAAAAACAAACCATAATGGGAATAAAAAGGAGGAGTGTGTGTGTGAGAGAGAGAGAGAGAGGGGGGGGACACACAACACACACTGACACACGCACGCACTGGCATGGACGCACACATCACATAAACATACAGAGAGAGAGAGAGAGAGAGAGAGAGATGCGTCTTCACTTACCAGGTGTCTTTTTCTTTTACGATAGGGGAGGAGGAAAACACAGGTTAAGTATTCCAATGTCACACAGTGTACTAAACACTCATTTACTTCCACATTACTGGAGTAAAAGTTGTGTCCCACTCTTATTAGCACCACCTGCTCCACTAAAGAATTAAAATTACTTTCACTGTCTGACTAGCACAGACGATGTGTTGATACAGTAAACATATACCCAGAACGATTGCAAATAAATTGTAAACGACTTGACATGAAATTCTGAAATTTGGTGTAGTTCGAGACAAAGGAAAATTCTTTTGACTGACAAAAGATAGGCGCCAACAAAACCTTGACTGCACTGTAATCCGCTTCCAAAGAGAGTGAACAAGCGCCACTTTTCAACAGAGACAAAGAAGGGAAGTACTCCGTGACCTTGATAGCAGGCAGTGGAATGTCTGGCACTGGCGCTATCAGGGGTCACGGGCTGGGCCAGCCGCCCCGCAGCCTAGCCGCGACTAAAGGTGCTGTTTTTCGCCTCTCTGTACAGCCATGTGCGGCGAACGTGGCCCAACCAGCGCAGCCGACGCTGTCTCAGCATGGTATGCATGGTTGGGAGGCCAGCGCGGGTCAGGACTTCAGTGTTGGTCACAAATATGTGTTCTATTTTCAGAATTTGTAAGACAGGCATGATAGCTCTGTGGTGAGGGTTTCAACCTTCCATTGAGATTGTCCCAGTTTTGATCCTGCCTGAATAATACCACCTAGGTAAAAAATGGAGATCTCGCTTCATCTCCTAAGTTAAGATATGTGCAGACCTGCCAGTGCCTAAATCACACAAGTTCCTGGAAGCCCTATCAGTATTTGGTGGCTTCTGGAAATATGAAATACCCTGCATGCTCTGTTACCCGACAGATTATGCAGACTGCAGCAATATAATGCCTGCAGAGTGTGAGCCAAATGAAATGCATACATGCATCCAAGAAAACACTGAAAAGACGCGCACATACACACACACACACACATATGTGTGAATGTATACACACACGCAGGCATGCATGCACACACACATGCATGCATGCACACACACACACGCACACATGTGTACATATTTTCTATTTTGAAAGTACACTTTTCTTATACAAGTTAATCATTGAGATTTGAAAATTTTCATGTGAGAATTTTTTTTACCAAAACTATAAAAATATTTTGACGTGTTAGCATTAGTTTAATAATGACGTATTTGTAAAAACTTCCTTTTTTTGTGATTATCTCCCTTGCCACATAGACTGTCTACGTGCGTGCTGTATTTGCGTCTTTATTCTTGTTATTTATCCTTTTTTTCTTTCTCTCATCAGAGGTCTTCAATTACAACAAACACCATGTACCATTTTGATATCTTTCTGTGTTACTTTGTGTTATTTTTCCAAGGTTCATTTTTTTTTTGGTCCTTTTTTGTTGATTGCAGGTGCTGCAGTTTTTTTTTAACATTAATATTGCTTAAACATTTTTTTTTGTATTTTATGTCTTTTTGTCACAACTGACTTAGTGTGAGAAAAAGATCTTGTTGCTCTCAGTGGGAAGAGTATATTGCTGAAGTGCAGTGCCACAGTTCTTTGTTTGTACTTTTGCTTTTTCTAAGAGAGTGGATATTTCTACATGATTTTTGCCAGAGACAACTCCGCTGTTGCTGTGTGTTCATTAACATAGGTTAGGTGTATGCTGCTTACAGGCCCTCGATTTATCATCTCTTAAAGACTAGCACCCAGACCACTACTCAAGGTCTTGTAGAGGAGTGGGTAGGAGAAGGGAGAAGAACAATCCCAAGATTTGAACCGGGATTTCTGGCATCCTAGATTAGTGCTTTGTCCTCTAGGCCACATCCTCCACTTAAAATGTTGAACATCGGAATGTGTTCCTTACTGAAATCTGAGATTAAAATAGGGACCTTCAGATCTTCAGTGTAGTGCTCTCCCAACTGAGACAGATACTTATATGAGAAGGTTGAAAAACAGTCGGGTCTGCCATAGTCTTTATTATGAAAAAAGGTTTACTCATTCAGAGTTCGCCATTTTGCTGGGGAAGAAAAAATTCTGATCACCTCTGGGGATTTTTGCCCGGCTGAGCTGTTAGCTGTGTGGCCAGTATTTGTTTATAGTGTATTTGTCCTTTCTTGTGTTTCTTTCACTTTTTGTAGATATGGATTTTTGTTTGGATTTTAAACTTTTTGTTTGTTCTTTCAAGGACAGTTGCAATGGATTTTTGTTTGGATTTTAAACTTTTGTTTTTGTCTTTCAAGGACAGTTGCACAACTATTCTACAAAAGAAAATGAAACTGTGCAGGGATTTAGTGTCTCATTGATGGCAGAAGTGTATGTAGGTGTTAGAACATAAGTAACAAGTGAATACAGAGGAGGTGTAAAATACAGGTGAAAATAATGTTACAGAAATGTCATAAAATGTGTGTGAAAATGATATTACAAAAATATCATGAACTTTCGAGACAGAAAGCTTACACAGGATAAAAAAAAGGATGAAACACATATCAACTTGTAGGCCCTATACAGACAAACAAAACAAAACAGAGACAGACAAAATTGACTCTATCAAGAAACACTAAATATTTCATTTTTTTGCTTGCAGAAATGTTTGCCTGTAGAGAAGTGGTTAGTGATAATTGTAATTATTATGTATGCATGTGCGTACGTATGTATGTATGTATGTATGTATGTATACGCTTAGATTTATGTATGTATGTATGTATGCATGTATACGCTCAGCTTAGATTTATGTAAGTATGTAAGCATGTATGTATGCATGTATACGCTCATATGTATGTAGGTATGTATGCATGTATACGCTCAGCGCTTAGATTTGATTTTGTCAAGATTTTGCGCTATATAAATAAAATAAAATAAAATAAATATAATATATGATAATGTGTTTGTGTGAATGTGTTTTTGTTTTGTTTTGTTTGTTTGTTTGTTTCTCATTTTCTTTTCTTTTGTATTTGTGTAAATAGAAATTGTGTGATATTGTATTTTAGTTTTTACTCTTTATCAGGTGAGCACAGTATCCTTTTGGTAACACTTTGAGTTGACATATTTATGTTAAACGTGTGCATTTCATGTGTAATGCAAATAACTGTTTACAGTGTCCTGTATGGCATCATTAAATGATGTCATCATTTTACAACTGCATCTGGTCATAAGTTTATTCTTTTTCCAGAGAGTGGGTCACTTTGACCCTGTGACCCGGACAACCTTGACCCAAGATCAGCTGATTCCAAACTTAGCCATGAAAGAAGTGATAGACAACTTTCTTGAGTCTAATCCGTGGGCAGAGGATTTCTAGAACCTGAACTGTGCCTGTAGTTAAACACCTGTGTTTTGACTTCTCTCCAATCACCTTGGCCTTGCAGTGTCTACTCCTTCTCTGTGAGTGTGTGTGTGTGTGTGTGTGTGTGTGTGTGTGTGTGTGTGTGTGTGTGTGTGTGCATAGGTGTGGGTGTGCGTGAAAGAGAAAATGGAAAAAAAGAGGGAAGTATATGCTGAGAGAGAAATTGTGTTTGTGTGTGAGTGTGTGTGTGTGTGTGTGTGTGTATGTGTGTGTGTGTGTGTGTGTGTGTGTGTGTGTGTGTGTGTGTGTGTGTGTGTGTGTGTGAGTGTGTGTTTGTGTGTGTGTGTGTGTGTGTGTGTGTGTGTGTGTGTGTGTGTGTGTGTGTGTGTGTGTTCTGAAAGTGCGTGAATAATTGAAAGTAGACTAGAATGATCTTGTTCAAGAACCTGGTGTGGTGATTTCTATTCTGTAGCTTAGAGTTTAGTCACATAAAATAGAACATATTGAACAAAGGACAATGGAAGTGAAATAATAATGATCATTCGACAAGGCAGAACTCAGTGCGTCACTGTGATAGCAAGTTCTTTCAGAAACAGAACTAAATCACTGAAAAAGAAACAGACATGTTGCCACATGTGCTGTTTTGAAGTTGGTTGATTCAGTTGGTAGAACATTTAACTCAAGGTCTGATTTCTCGAATTCACTCCCAGCTTGCAGTACTGGATGTCTGAATGTGTTGATCGTTCTGGTTGTGTCAGATTAGTGTGTCATAGGTTGTGTCCTCCCTCTCTAGAATTCTGCCAGATAATTGCTAACAGATCTGGGTGGACCTGCTGGAGTGTGATGAATTCCTCTTGAAAAAATTCTGGTTCCAAAAATTCTGGTTCCAGTGTCTGTCTAACTTCAGATTCTTGTTTAGCTCAGCCCTAGATTAGAAATGTTTTTTAGTGAACAGCAGTGTATGTCAATTTTGTTACCTGATGTGTGAGATGTTGACAATCCACCCTGGCAATTGTTTCATAATATGTGCATGATTGAAATAAGTTTGCAGCAGTGACATTATTACACAGTGTAATATGTAAAAGGTAATTAAAGCAGTGATATCAAAGTAGTTCTCTCATCCATCTCCTGTGGGATAGGTTATATTCAGCAAGCTGTGATTCTTAGCAAAGCAGAATAGTTGTTACAAATTTGTTGCAGGGACACAGACTGACAGAGGCATGCCAACATCAAGAATAAGTTGTGCCATAACTTCAAACCTTTTGTAAGATATGTGCTAAGAAAGATCCACAGAAGAGTAGGCATCACCAAAATGATTTGAGGCACTCACAGAATGAAAACTTTGTTACAGTAACAATGGTAGCAGCAAAAGGATTATTGGATCTTTTATCAAGACAGGTGACAAACTTGTTTTGGGGTCAGTGTTATCAAGGAATGATTCTGACTTGACGTGCAGTCAAACAACACTTACAATAGAATGATAAAAAGTGTTAGGCTTTCAAAATAATTCGTCTTGTTTAATAATGTACTTAGATTGATTCCTGGGACTATTTCAAAAATAATATTGCACAGACTTATGCAGCATGGAATATAAAATTCCTGGGGTTTTCCTGAATGAGAGATCAAACAGATTTAAAGAAGTAAAACGAATGGACTGAAAGTGAAGAAGAAAATGGTTGGCAGAGTATAAGTGGTATAAAAATGAAAAAAGATATGTATGTGTATTGTGTGTGTAAGTGTGTGTGTATGTGTGTGTTGTATTTTGTTTGATCAGATAGAGGATGGGCTGAGAAAATTAAGGTGAGGGGATGATAAATTGTGTTAGAAGCCAGAAGCAGCTGGATGTTGGGTTGCTTGTAGGTAGGAGTCTGTGACCTGAATCTGGGCTGTTAGTATATAGTATGGTTATATATATTTTTCATACAAGGATAGAGATAGAAAACGTTTGCTAAGTAGACCACCAAGACCTTTGCAGCACTCGGGGTTTATGCGGAGGTATAAGGCTTATGTCATGATCATTTTGGATCTTGTCCATCACGTAGCACCTGTGGCGTCAGTGTATATGGAATTTATTCCACGCGCATAGACGCACTCTTAAAAAAACTGAAAAATTGCTTCCAAATCATTCATAAGTAGTGTACTTGGGTAGTTCCATGCTGTGTGGAACATTTTTATTCATAAATAAACCACAACATTTGAAAGGCATATGGATCATAGTTGAGAACAACAGTTGTATCAGATAGTCCCAAAGTGATGGCACAGCTAGGTTTTTCATGGTGGCATGGCTCTGAAAAAATCGTCAATGTCAGTTCCAGTTTTAAGAGACTGTGCATGTGTAATTACAAGCGTGTGTGTGTGTGTGTGTGTGTGTGTGTGTGTGTGTGTGTGTGTGTGTGTGTGAACACAGAGTATTGTGGTGGAGAATGCTTACCAGTGTGTATCATTTGTATAACAGAAATGAGGATTATCTAGTTCTCTTCAGGAATGATGTGGAAAGTTGAATGCAAAAACAGTGTTTTGTGTACTATGTTTCAGTTTTGCTTGTTTCCATGTTGAGTTTTAGTTTAGTTGGTTACTTTGGGTTTATTGTGTACATGGTTTGCTTTGCAACACAGAGGATCCTCCAAGCTGTACAAAATTATGGCAAGTCACACAA
Organism: Monoplex corrugatus; assembly: GCA_030674185.1. Lineage (NCBI taxonomy): Eukaryota > Metazoa > Mollusca > Gastropoda > Littorinimorpha > Ranellidae > Monoplex > Monoplex corrugatus. The sequence goes on from CM060305.1 coordinate 72,873,765, forward strand.
TACACATTACATGTTTCCTCTTCTGCAAGTGTGGGACTCAAATATGGCAAGAATATTCCAACAACTGCAAATTTTGTCTCTTGATTCTGTGTCTGAATGCATTTGAAAACACATTGAGAGCTCTGTGATGCTGTCTTGAATTCAGTAATACTGGCTTCAAGGATTGAAAAACTAATGATTCTTGTTTCTGGAGTGATCTCTTTGGTAAAAATACAAAGAAGAGATCTGTTAAGTTTTAAAACTTATTACCAAAGCATATCTAGCTGCTTACTAGAATAACAGTTCCACTGACTTTAGATTCATTCTTAGGAAGATAAAGAAACACAATCATAGGAGAATTAGAAGGAAAAAATTATTAAGATTCAGTTTCAGCTTCAGCATTTTCAAGTCAGCGTTTCTGCACTTGGAATAAATTCCATACGCACTGGTACTACTGACATTGTGTGATGGAAAAAGATTCAAAATGGTATAAGCCATGAAACCTCCGCACAAACCCAATGGGCTGGTTAAACCTTTGACTCCCGCACCCTATCCACCAGCATCCTGCATTGTCAACTATGCCAGCAAAGCAAAAACTTAATCCTTCGACTCCCTCACCCTATCCACCTGAAGGAAGCTGGTGGATAGGGTGAGGGAGTCAAAGGATTAAGTTTTTGCAGCTGGTGGATAGACTGCAGGAGTCAAAGGATTAAAAAAAACAAAAAAAAACTATCTTTTAATGTGAAACTTATGTGTATGTGCTCTTCAGGTGTAATTGTTCTAGTACTAGTGAACATTTTATCTTTTTGTGCTATCTGCTTTGCCTGTTCATGACAACATCTGCTCCAAGTCTCATGCTGTTATCAGAAACCACAACAGGAGCACGGCACACAAAACAGGAGCACCGCACACAAGAACAGCTTGACATTTTGATGATAAGAAATGAATTGTGATGAATCATTGATGTGGTAATTACATTCCACACTTAAAGAAAAAAAAAAAAGAGTTGGAGCAATTAACTCATGTTGAGCTATGAAAAGATGTGTGTGAACTTGAGAGTGTGTGTGTGTGTGTGTGTGTGTGTGCATGTTGGAATTTGTGTGCATTTGTGTATGTGTTTGTGTGTGTGTGTGTGTGTGTGTGTGTGTGTGTGTGTGTGTGTGTGTGTGTGTGTGTGTGTGTGTGAGAGAGACGAGAGAGAGAAAGAGAGCAAGTGAGCAGGGAATAATCCACTCTTTATTAACAGGTTTTAATAAGTTTATTAATGGATTTACAACAATGAAATTTGGTCATACTCATATCAGTTGTCTACCATCAGTATCTGTTGCTTTGGGTAGGCTTGGCCCGAGGTATCGAAATGCATGAGAAAGAATTTCAGCTGTTTTAGGGTTTAATCAATGCATGCAGAACATCAAATGCACATGTTACAGATTTTGTACACCGTATAGGTGTTCCATAGAATATAGAAACAGAAAAGTCCTTAGCATATACACACACTGAAGATGAACTATGCAGATTCTGCAGTAATATAACATCTGGTTGGCCAAATAATATGCATACATGTATCTGAGAAAACATTGTTCAGAACAAGAAAAAGAAAAAGAAAAAAAATTTCCCTGTTGGGATGCCGGGGGCTCTTTTAATATGAATAGTATCCACACCTTCTGGAAATTCTGTGCTAGAAATTTCGTCTTTTCTGTCACTCTCTTTGTTCCTGCCTAACTCCTTTGCTTTCTTCCTATCATTTTCTGCCTTGTTGAACCATTCACCTGTATGTGTTCAATAAAGTCTTACATACTTTCTCTTAGGGTTGATAATTGGGTACATGTATCAAGTGCATTTTTGGTGCTAGGAAAATAAGATATGCGGAAGCAACTTGAGGTAATTTAGGTCCGTTTTTGTATATGATTTTGTTATTTAGTTATGTTTACATTGGTATTCAGGTGTGTTTTTTAAATCCCCTGTGTGATAAACTGGATGGAGTAGTCAGCGCCAGGGGTATATTCTTAGATTGTGTGCGCAAATGCGTTAATATGTGTACTTGATTTTCTTTTCCTTTTTTCCTGTTGGAATATTGTGTACATGTATGTATTGAAATGGTCATAGCCCTGATATGACTCTACATATTTGGCTGGGCTTTAATTAAACAAAAACAACAGTAACAGTAACAGCTAGAAAAAATCCACTAAGGAAATGGTAGAGGCAGAGCAGTCAGTTATGTTTTCTTCTTGTCTCAGTATGGTGTTTTTCCTTGTCTCAGTATGTTGGGTCATTACTGTCTGATTATGTACTGTGATAACGGAGATTGTTAGTATTATTTGACCATCATTAATTTCTTTTAATTATCAATCAGTGTTAGTATTATTTGACCATTGTTAATTTCTATCAATTATTATTCAATTTTTTTAATTCTTATTCATGTTTGCAGTGTTAGGTATTGAACATGTACACTGTGGTGCTGCTGATCCCGGCATCCAGCAACATTCTGTTT
>CM060305.1:72878734-72903734 GCA_030674185.1 Monoplex corrugatus
ATATGTGCACACACTGGTATATTATGTGATCAAACTAGGTTGCATTCATGCACATTCATGTGCATGTACACGCACATGCGCGTGCACACACACACACACACACACACACACACACACACACACACACACACACACACACACACACACACACACACACACACACATGCACACACACACATCACTCACACACCTAATAATTCAGATAATGTGTGACCCAGCTTTTGAAAATCCTACTAAAGATGCAGCCAGCCAGCCAACCATAGCTAGGGCTGAAAATAACTGGATAAGGCCAAAATTATGACAGATGAGATTTTTTCCATATTTCAAGTCTTGTAAGATCATATTTTGATTTCTCAAAGTTCGATGACTAAAAGCACCCTAAGGAGCCATTTGAAAAAAACCTCAAGATTTTCAAACTTTCATGAACTTGTTAGGCACTTCCCTTATCAAACATGCATTTACAAAGTTTATGTCTGCGTAAAAAGAAAAGTGCCATAGATGAATCTGTTTTTTGCTTATTGAAACCCTTTGAAACTTTAAGATGAGTTAAAAGTCAGAAATGAAGACTTTGCATGTCAGTCTGGTTTTCCTGTGCTGTGCTACATATTTGTAGTCTAAATTTGTTTTGGATAGATGTTAAGTTGTGATTGATTTCTTGAGAAGCAGAATAAACGTTTGTCATAATGTTACTTTATAATTTAGTTCTTGTCCCCCCGGAATCTTTGAAAATGATAACTGTGTTTCTTAAATGTGTCAGTGGATTGTGTGTTAGCAAGTGTTCGCCCCAGCCTTCCACTGTTTATGTCGTAGTTGTTCCTCCACCAGTATGTACTGTCACTTCTGATCATGTGGCACTGTATAGTCATTTATGTGTATGTGTATATATATGTGTGTGTATATATATATATATATATATATGTGTGTGTGTGTGTGTGTGTGTGTGTGTGGTGTGTGTGTGTGTGTGTGTTTATGACAATGGGTATGTATGGTAAGACTCCTTAGTTTACATTTATTTGTGTACGTGTGTGTGTCACTTGCCACTTGCCACTTGTCTATCCTTTGCAGAGGATTTGTATGGAGAGCCATGATTGCTAACACGACGTGTGTGTGTGTGTGTGTGTGTGTGTGTGTGTGTGTGTGTGTGTGTGTGTGTGTGTGTGTGTGTGTGTGTGTGTGTGTGTATTGGTGGTTCTGTATGTATTATACTCTGCATCCTTCAAGTGTATAACATGTAGTTTTATGGAATCAGAAAAACATGAAAATAGAATCAGAATGCATATTGAATATAACAAAGACAAGACAGGTTCAAATTTTCAACCACCTGTCCTTTGTCAAGCATGAATGTAAGACAACAAAGAACAAATAACAAGCAGCAAATAGAGTCTACAAGAATTAGGGAAAAACAGCCAATCTTCCTTCTTATTTCATTCAACAGGAGAATGGTTAGATTCCATAATTTGTATTCATTTGTTATATGTGTACACGTGTATGTGTTCTGATGTGGTGTGTGTGTGTGTGTGTGTGTGTGTGTGTGTGTGTTTTATCAGCAGGCCTGAATATATTCCACTTTGTGTGTGGTAAATGTGTAACGCGCAGTGTTATAACTGTGGGTTTATGTGTATGTGTCCTTATAGGCCTACATTTATTGTGTATTCATTTGTGCACATGGATGAGTGTGTGTGTGTGTGTGTGTGTGTGATTCTCTGTGTGTGTGTGTGTGTGTGATAACGGCAGGTCTGTATATATTACATTCTGTGTGTGGTAAATGTGTAATGCACAGTGTTATAACTGCGGGTGTATGTGTGTGTATTGTTAGATATGGTTAAACACTAAGTGTGTATTCATTTGTGTGCATGTATGTGTGTGTGTGTGTGTGAGAGATGGCTCTGTATGCATTACACTCTGTGATGTAAATGTATACGAATATGTACGAATCCAAGTGAGTGTGGAGTATATTGATTTATAGGCAAGTGTTATCATTGTCATGGATTCATAACAAAACCTGTATATCATTGCACGTTTGATTGAAAAAGAAAACAAACAAAAAACCAAACCAAACCCGAGTGTTGGTGCTGGTTATCTTATTTAGCATAATGTGGCATGGAGGCAAAGAGTCTGATCGCATGAATTCGACTCTGATGTGGGAAAAGCTTGTGGTCTGTTCCATTCCACTCAGCAGTGAATGAGTACCTTACCCTGTTGAGGGTTAGGGAAGGTAAAGCAGAAAGAGACGGGAGATGGACATTGCCAGTATAATGAGGCCCCTGAGAAAAATTCAGGTTTCTATCACTCACTCCCCTGTGATTTTAGGGTTATGAGACAACCGTTACATTTTGACTACATGTGAATGGAAAGGGACCCTGCACATATACTGAAAAACACAAGTGTATGATACAGTCATATAAAGATCTGTTGTTTAAAACCCTTTGACTCCCACAGCCTGTCCCCCAGCATCCTACATCACCAACCATGCTAGCAAAGCAAAAACTTAACCCTTTGACCCAGTCAAAGGGTTAATTTTTTTGCAGTTGGTGGATAGGGTGCATTAGTCAAAGGTTAAGAAAAGAAAACCATGTTGGCATGGTCATGTAACAAGATCGGATGGCCTTGCTAAATCAGTCCTCCAGGGAATTGTTGATGGATGGAAACAGAGCAGAAGGCTCAAATAGTGTTAGACTGACAATATGGCAGAATGCGCAGACACCGAGACCCGAGTTTCTGTTTCAGTTTCAGTTTCTCAAGATGACGTCTCGGCTCTCGGAATGAATTCCATATGCACTGACGTCAGAGGTGTCACATAATGGTGATCATGGCACAAGCGTTAACCATGCACATAAACCCATGAGCTGGCCAGGCTCTGAGGTCCTACCTAGCCTATGTTTTAGGCCTACCTAGTCTACATTTTTTTCATCTTTTACTAGTATTTTGTCTGAGACTGAGGCTTTGGTATATAACTGATTGCTGGAAGAATCTAATACACAGTTCTTTAGTGTGGCGCCAAATGGCTTGTTATGGAGCTAAAGCAGAAGAAGAAGAGGAAGAAAGATGGTACAGTAAAAGTATGTGCTGTGCTGGGTGCTGAGATTTGTACATTGCAATGTATTTTGAATTATTCACTACAAGCTGGTGTTGCCTTAGTGAAACTATTCCTACTTGTAAGTTGTTGGATTTCTTTCAGTTTGTGTGTGGTTTTGTTTTTGTGTATATTTTCTGTTTTTGGTTGTTTTGTTTTTTTAACATCATTTTTGTTTGCTTGCTTGTAGAGTGGAGTGTGCGTCCCTGCACGGTTGGTTAGGGCACCTGCCTGGGTATCAAGACACCTGGGTTCAGTCCCCATTTGGATGGGAATTTTGTCTCCATCCTTCCCTCATTACTTCATGATGCTAGTCTTTCAAATGAGACGACATAAACCAAGATTGTGCGTGCGAGCATGCACTAAATGCATATAAGATATCCCAAGGCAAAAAACAACAACAAAACAACAAAAACAAACAACAAAAAGCTCTTCGGGCAATGAAGGACTTCTCTCTGGCAAAATTCTGTAGAGAATGTACTTTCACAGGTGAACAAAAATACTTGCTTACGGGGGAAAAAAAAGAAATAACATGGTGTGGCACTGGACTATGGTGGTATGCATTCTCCTGGATAACAACCTGCATTTCATCCTGAAAACTTCATTTGTGACCCCCCGTCCCCACCAAAAGAAAAAAGAAAAGAAAAGAAAAAAAGAACCCAACCTAGTTCACTTTGTGTAAAAATTGTGAGGTGTGTTCAACAAGTTTCTAACATTGTAATTTTTTGTTGTTGTTGTTTTATGACGTTTTGTGTGTGTGTGTGTGGTGGTCAGTAAGAGTTGTTTGTTTTCAGACAGTAAGTATTCGGATGGTATTGTGTGGGGAAAAAAAAGGCAAATGCTTTGTGAACGTCATTGTGCATGTGTGTATGTTGTGTGTGTGTTTAAAACTTTTCGTCTAGATTATTAGACTTGCAGCATGGTCATTCACTCGTTCTGGTATCAGACTATGAGGAAAAAATAACTTTGAATGTGAATGTTTGCATTTCTGATTTTTGGATCTGCTGCAACTAAGTTGCAGTAGTTGCAGTCCACATATATAATACATATATCTATACCACTCTGACTTTACTTGTTAAAAAAAAAAGCTTTAAGGTCCCCCCAACAGTTTTTTCCCCACAATCATGTCATTTTATATTTTTCGGATTTTTGTCTCTACATTTTGTAAAAAAAAAAAAAAAAAAATCTCTTGTGCATGCGTTGAAAAGTATCCATATTGCAGCTTTTTGAAGTCATACATTTTCTTCTTTTTCATTTAACCCTTTGACTCCCACACCCCGTCCACCAGCATCCTGCTTTGCCAACCATGATAGCAAAGCAAAAACTTAACCGTTTGATTCCCTCAGCCCTTCCACCAGCTTCCTGCAGGAAGCTGGTGGATAGGGTGAGGGAGTCAAACGGTTAAGTTTTTGCAGATGGTGGATAGGGCGCAGGAGTCAAAGGGTTAAATTGCTGTATATTTGGAAGGGATGGTATTTCATAAGCATAGTATTTGATATAACATGGTCATTTCTATAATCTGCAGATCCTTCATGTAATACTTGTGATGAGAAGAAGGTGGGTTAGCGTTGACGACACCTCTATAATCGTTCTAAATGTATAGTTGGACTATTTATTTATGGACCTGTACAGCACATGTACATTTGTGTACTCGGATGGGAGAGTACATAATCTGAACCACATACAAGTATTTGAAATCATTATTTTATGTCACCACTAAGTATTGGGTATGGAAATAAAAATGTAAAACTGGTAGATGGCCAGCTATGTCGTTTTGTTAACTTGCAGGTTTTAAAAATTGTCTCTTTTTGTGTGTTTAATCATTTTCAATTGCTTGGACTCTTTACCGAAAATGACTATTTTGCAGTCTGAAGGAAAAAAGTTTGATCATTTTTCTTTTTTGTGAAGTAATAAATTTCTTTGTTGGGTATTGTGTGTTGGTCTGTATTACTGTTGTTGTGAGAGGCGTGGAATCGGTGAAAAGGTTTGAGGATGGATAAAGGTGAGTTAGGTGGGAGGGGGGGGGGGGGCGGTGACCGTGCGGTGAAAGAGGAAGAAAGAGTTCTTGGATATGCTTTCAAAGACTAGACTCTATTCTAAGTGGAACAGCAGTTCATGTCTTTCGTTGTGTGTCGTCTGATGCGTTTTTCTTTGTGTTCATGGTCTTCACGTTTTGCTTCTTCTTCTTCTTGTTTTTCTTTTTCTTGTTCATGGTCTTGTTCTTTATTCTTCTTTTCCTCATCCTACTCCTTCTTCTTTTTCTTTCTTTTCTCTCTCTGTCTCTATCTATCTGTCTGTCTCTTTGTCTCTCTCTGTTGCACACACACACACTCCCTGTCTGATGTCTCTGTCTCTCTCTTTGTCTGTCTGTCTGCCCCTCTCTTCCTCTCTCTCTCTCTCTCTTTTTTCTCTCCCTCCCTCTCTCTGTATGTATGTATGTATGTGTGTGTGTGTGTGAGTGTGTATGTATGTGTGTGTGCGCACGCGCGCGCGGAAGATTGAGTAAGACAGGAAAGGCAAGCACACAGCTTTACTTTTGCTGGATGGGTTTCAGGAATGACCTTGGTCAAAAAAACAGTCCACCCAGTCACCTTGAATTCCACGGTCAGTTCAGCCAGGCATTTGTGTGTAGAGATTTTCCGCCCGCTCTGGTATTGCGTGAAAGGTGAGAAGTAAGCCAGCCAGCCATTTGGCGGCAGTGACGGGCACTTCTGATGAAGTGAACAACACAGACCGCTAAGACTGCAGGAGTTTGGAATGCAATGTTAACCCTTTGACTCCTGCCACCTATCCACCGACTGCAGAAACTTAACCCTTTGACTACCTCACCCTGTCCTGTCAAAGGGTGAAGAAAAACTTTATTGATGAAGCGAACAACACGAAGGGCTGAGACTGCGGGAGCTGGGAATACAGTGTTAACCCTTGACTCCTGGGATCTATCCACCGACTGCAGAAACTTAACCCGTTGACTCCCTGTCCCTATCCAGTCAAAACGGTTTAAAAAAACGACCCTTTGACTCCCTCACCCTATCCACCAGCTTCCTGCTAGAGCTGGAATACAATGTTAACCCTTTGACTCCTATGATCTATCCACTGACTGCAAGAACTAAACTCTGACTTTCTCACCCTATCCAGTCAAAGGGTTTGGAAAAACAACCCTTTACTCTCTCACCCTATCCACCAGTTCCCTGGAGGAGTTTGGAATACAGTGTTAACCCTTTGACTCCTGCCACCTATCCACCAACTGCAGAAACTTAACCCTTTGACTCCCCCACCCTATCCAGTCAAAGGGTTAAGAAAAACTTAACCCCTCACTTTGACTCCCTCAACCTATCCACCAGCTTCCTGTGAAAAGCAGGAAGCTGGTGGATAGGGTGAAGGAGTCGAAGGGTTAAGTTTTTGCTTTACTAGCATGGTTGTCAATGCAGGATGACGGTGGACAGGGTGTGGGAGTCGACGGGTTAGTGCGTGTGATACGAATCGGCTGTTCCTTAATGTAACAAAGTAGCGGGGACCGGTAATCAACCTGTTGATTATGGCTCCTATAACGATAAGGTTGAAGGTAGTTGAAACGTGTGTGTGTGTGTGTGTGTGTGTGTGTGGTGAGTGTGTGTGTGTTGTGTGTGTGTGTGTCTGTGCTTTTTTTTTCTAAGAGATTGGGAATGCATGGAATTACGAACTTGTAACACGCGTGCACTCAAGCAAGTCCGAGCGAACACACACGCTGCGTCTCCCTCCCCCTCCCCCCAAAGACATACATGCACACACACACACACACACACACACACACACACACACACACACACACACATACACACACATACACACACACTCTCTCTCTCTCTCACTCTCTCTCTGAAACACACACATACACACCAACTAACTTGAACCCTCTCTTTCTGTCTCCCTCCAGTCATATGGCCATATCTTGGATTCTCATGGCAAATAAAATTCCTTTCGCACTCACACACACACACACACACACGCATACGTGTCTGAGTAGTAATTATGAGACGTGTTTGTGTATCGCGTTCAGGAGTTGCAACTCACATTTTTAGCGTTGGCTTGCCCATTGTAACGAGTTACCTCCCTTAAGATCAGTGCCGCGTGTTGGTTTGGGGACATACGCAGCATTGAGTTACTCTTGCCCATTTCTCAGACTGTGTTTGGTTTGACTTGGTTAGTTTGACTTTGGCAACTTATATTGTTGATTGATTGTTCAGGGTGATGTGGGTGATGTGTGTGGTGTGGGTTTGGGTGGTGTGCATGTGGGGTTTGGGTGTGTGGGTGGTGTGGAGGTGTGGGTGTGGTTGGTGTGTACTAGTTACATGTATATACACACACATACATACATATATATATATATGTATATACACTAAATATAAGACACAGTGCAACACAATTATTTTTCAGTAAGAACAATTTGGACATAACAGAAAACTACACATAAACACTATAAAATGATACACTGTAATCAACTAATAACAGCATAAGGGATGTGTGTACTGAGAACAACACTGAAAACGTTATATAATCCAAAATGAACATGGTCGCTGTTACAACGCCAATTAAAGTAGGCAATGTAATGTGAAACACAACAGACCAATAACTCAGAAAATGACATAATAACTGTGTGTCCTCTCTGAGAAAGAGTTTGCAGTTTGGAATTTGTTCAAGATGGATTTATCATACTCAGACAATTCCATATTCGCTCCATCCAAATCCACCAGCATCTATTCAGCAGACTCCCTGAGCTTGCGCAGAACCCTAAACCATTTTAAATGCTGGTAAGGCCTACAAATGGGAGGGAGAAGGGGCCTGTGAAACATTAAGCTGACACACCTATAGAATCACTAACATGGGCTGCAAACAATCTAGTTGTTAAGGCTGCAGGCTGGGATTCGACTTGAGACATTAGATGTTAAGTCTATATAGCCTTATTCAAAAATGAAGAAAAAACACACACATGGAGAGAGAGAGACAGACAGACAGACACAGACAGACGGATAGACAGACAGGCAGAGACAGAGTTGTAGATCCATGGTTAGAATAGAAATACAAACAATAACAGAAACAAAACACACAAAAAAACATGTCAGCAATGATAGCAATAGAAGAAGAAACAGGCTAATTTCCTCATCTCGTTGGTGTCATCAAATCACACTTTACTGCACTGTATCACCAATGAACCTGTACAGAGTCCTCTTCATCAGTTTGATATCGCTCACTGGTAGGGGGAGAAAGCAAACTATTCACTCATCTGAGAGTCAAGCGCAAGTCTTGGCCAAGATCGAACAGTTCAATTAACACGCCTGGAGACATCAAAAGCGCGACGCCGACTTGAGTAAACAAAGCGTAACTCTTCCACCCTGTCAGCCAGCTGACAATGGACATCACAGGATCTTAATCTACCGCCAGTACTTCTCTTTGTGGCTTTGTCCACTTCAGATTACAGTGCATTGGCTACAACAATTTTATAACACCCACTGCTCTTCTCCCCCACTCTACCTAGTGTTAATCTTAGTTTTGTCTGGTTCCTGGTCTTCGTCTTGTCACATTTCTTTGTTTCTTTCTTTCTTTCCTTTTGATCTTTCTTTAACCCTTGTCTGTGCATGTTTTTTCTTTCTGTATTTCATATAACTTTCAAAAAAGAAATTAAAAGTCCATAGCCATCAGGCAGTTTTATTAGCGCTCACACTTTTATTCCTCCTTTTTCTATGCTACATTAATAGCTACAGAAGCTCGAGAAATGATGAAAATCAATAAAACATAAGATAGCTGAGTCAAAACTACAAATATTTTATTGATCATTTATTATACTCTCCTCACTGTATTTTGTATTTAGTTCAAAATTGTATGGTTTACAACCAAACCCATCTGTTTAACCCTTTGACTCCCTCACCCTAGCCAATAGTATCCTGCATCATCATCAGTGGAAGCAAAGCAAACACTGAACCCTTTGACTCCTTCACCTTATCCACCAGCTTCCTGTAGGAAACTGGTAGATAGGATAAGACAGTCAAACTGTTAAGATAGGGTGAGAAGTCAAAGGGTTACGCTTGTGCAGCTGGTGGATAGAATAGCGTGCGGGAGTCAAAGGGTTAACAACCAATGCCTCTGTCTTAACACAGACCTACATGCTGGCAAGTATACGCGTGTCTGTGGCGGCATGTCTTTGAAGTCACGTGCGGTGACGTAATTGTTTGATCCTACTGGGCATCAAAGTGAATGACTGACGAAAGAGAGAGAGAGAGAGAGAGAGAGAGAGACATACAATGAACTCCCTGTACAGGCCTAGTATGTTGTGTGATAAAGACGGTGTCTCTCTTGACTTTGCGGACCTTCTTACCTTTGAAGGTGCCGATGGTTTAATGCTTTCAATACACTGGGCTTGCTGGTCTAGCGTTGCCCAGTATGTCTGTGTAGTCAAGTGTAACAGCAGGTCACCCTAGCTTTTGTTGTTTTGTAATCATTGCATCACTTCATCCCCTCCTTGTCGACTGGTCTGGAGAGGTGGTCATACTTTATAAAGCGTCTTTTAAAAAATTATACATAGTCCTCATATACATCTTAGGACTGTAAACATTAAAGTACAAATGAACGAATTTTTGTTGCGTATATTTTCATTTTAAAAATAATCTGACGCTTTTTTCTTCTTTTGTTGTTGTTGTTGTTGTTGTTGTTTTGCATTTGTTACACTTGGTGATTAAACAGTCTGCCTTAAATTACTGTTTTTGGTTTTATTTTTGTTTTTTGTTCCAATCACTTTAGTTTATTCTAGTCATTCATTTGTTTATTCATTTACTCATTTGTTTCAGGGTTGTTTTTTCTGGTCAATTTTTTCTTATTTCTGTAATTTTTATCACCTTTTATGACGTCAAGTTATGTCCATCTTCATTCCATAAGGAGTTCTCCACAGTTTTACAATAACAGTGTACCTTACCCACCCACCCACAGGTCTCTGTCTCTCTCTCTCTCTGTCTGTCTCTCTCTCTGTCTCTCTCACTCGCTCTGTCTCTTTCTCTCTCTCTGTCTCACTGTTTCTGTCTCTGTCTCTCCCCCCCCCCTCTCTCTCTCTCTGCTATCAAAAGAGCGATTAATGGACTAAGAAACTAAATAGATAAACCATGTTATGAAATCTCGTTTTTGCGCTCTTTTAAACACTTTTCATGTGATAACAACATAAAAGCAAACAATACAAACAAAGAAACAAATAAATGCAGGAAAATCCTCGAGTTTTTCTTACATATTTGTTTCCCAGTGGTACAGAACATTCTTTATAAAGTCACACTTACTGTTTCTTCACAACTAACTGCAGTGGTCAAACTGCTGATGACACATGGTCGAGAAAAGAGCGCATCATTTGTTCAGATCAAATGCCACAGCAAGCTCGCCCTTTTGTAAAAAGTGGTTAAGTTAATTAATGTCTTGCTCTGAAAAGGCCAGCTGACATGAGTGATGAATATGTGAGAGTCTAAACTGAAAAGAAAATGAAAAGAAATTAACTTCATTTCAGAAACAGAGCCCTCATGGCTTTATAAAAAAAAAGACTCTACTGACTGCTGACAAAACAATTCTGATAGTAAGTATTGTGCCATCTTCTGCTCTCAGACTTAGAAAACTAAATATTTACACAACTGGTGGTCAACCAATCACTGTCTTAGTTAGGTTTACTGGAGCTATCAAAGACATGACGCCAACAAAGACGGTGGTTAGTTACGTAACCCTTTCCGTGTCTGTCAGTCAACTAGCCAAGCACATCAAAGAGATCATACAAAAAAGCCGAAGTTGGTTGGTGTTTGCTGTCTTTATCCACTTAAGGATGACCGTGTCCAGTCTGCTTTGAGTACTTTACTCATCCTCTCCCTCCCCCAAACATTTAGTGTTGACATTATTATGGTAAACATTGTATCTATCCATTATAGTTCCTTATTTAAATGTTAGTTTCTCATCTTTCTTCTACTTTTGTCTGTGCATAGTGTTCTGTATTTTATATTACTAAAAAAGAAAATTAAGGATTAGTGCACTTAGCTTCATTTATGCTCAATTTTTTTCCGTTCCATTTTGTATGCCACTTTAACAGCAACAAAACCTGGGGTAATTAATGAAAAATAATTAAGGAAAAAATAGCTGTCAAAGTTGTAATTTTGTTGTTTTTTGTTTTTGTTTTGTTGTTGTTGTTGTTTTTTTTTGCTCATTCATTTTATCATCCTAATTTCAATTTGTCTTCCAAAATTCCGACTTGTATGGCTTACAGCTATACCAATCTGATCAACAGCTTAACGCCTCTATGTTAACAAATGTATTGATGCAAGTGCGCGCGTCCCTCTGAACTTCAGATAAGTGGCAAGCGTGGCGTCGTTTGTCTTAAGTCCTGTACGACGGCGTTCAGGCGATTACGTCATACAATGAAAACCGTGTGAAAAGGCGATGGGCCGATCTTGCCTTTGTAACTGCGGGCGTTATCAGTCTTCAAAGACACGGAGCTGGGCTGAGTAAATAGGACAAGCATGATTGTTTGTAACCAATGCGTCACTTCATCCCCTCCTTCAGGAGTCCGCTCAGCTGAGGCGGAAATAATCTATGGCTTCTTAAATTTATACTTAGTCCTCATGTACACTGTGAGTTAGGACAGTAAACATTCAAGAACCAATGAACGTATTTTTGTTTGTTTTTATTTCAAAAACGACGTGGCTTTTATTTATTTGAAACACTTGGCTATTACATTTACACATTCTGCCTTAAATTCATAAGAATTTTACTCTGATTTTGTTTATTCTAGTTTTATTCATTCATTCATGCCCTCATTTGTTTTGGGGTGTTTTATTTGGTCATTATTTTCTGATTCCTGTAACTTTGTGAAGTCAGGTTATGTCAATCTTCAGTCCATATGGAGTTCATTACAACCTTAGCCTCCCCCTCCCCCCCCTCTCTCTCTCTTTACATCTCCATCTCCAGACTATCAAAATAACAAAGGAACCAATTATGTAGATGGATGAACCATATCATAAAACCCTGTTGATTCACTCTTTTTAAAACTATTCATGTGATAGCAGTATAACAAAAACATGCAAACAGACAAACAAACAAAAACAGGAAAAATCTCACCTTTTTCTTAGCTATTGCTTTCCCAGTAGTACTAAACATTATTTAAATCTGAATAAAATCTCTTTAAAAAATTCAAGAAAATGTAAGGTTACACTTATTTTTACACATTTAGCTGCAGTAGTCAAACCACAGGACGTTGTCATACTGTATCGGACCTTATGTAATATAGACCATTACTGTACTGCATCATAAGTACATGTGATCAAAGCTTGTTGGTAGATGAATGACCAGTGAATCAGGGAGTTGTCAACTAACGCGCGTAGTACAATTAGCGCTCATGTTTCCTGTATACAAATAGCGCGCATGTCTCGTATACAAATAGCGCGCGCAGAGAGAGAGTTTTCGACAACAAGCTTTCCGAAGAAAAAAAAAATCTGTGACCTCGATTCAATTTCCAGTCTCGTATACAAATAGCACGCATGCCACGTATACAATTACTTCACGCAGAGAGAGAGAGAGAGAGAGAGAGAGAGAGAGTGTGTTTCCTTCCGTGAACACTTATCAGATTCTTGACTGACAACCAGCTTTCCGAAGAAAAAAAAAATCTGTGAGCTCGATTCAATTTCCAGTCTCTGGATTCAGCTGCTGTTTCAACCTCGAACAGAACACAATGGACGCTTCGCTTACAAACCAGGGACGGCCTTGCCTTCTGTACGAAGGTTTTCGTTTCAGACTGGACCGTGTGACGAAGTCAACAAAGCTGTGGAGATGTACGAAGCGAGCATGCCAAGCGCGGTGCAAGACACAACTTGATGGCAGTTTCATTTCCTTCACAAACCAGCACAATCATGAAGAAAACTCTTTAAGATCGATAGAGGCGCACAAGCTCAGACAAGGATGCAAAAGGAGAGCCGCTGACGATTTACTTGAGAGACCTTCAAAAATAATCGGGCTAGAGTTGCAGAACGGAACGGCGGAGGAAGGGGACATGCTTCCCAATGACATGATTGGCATCCGTCGGGCTGTCTACCGGGAGCGGAGAAAGAGGACGCCAAAGCTACCCAAGAACAGGGAAGAGACACACAAATGTTTGCGTGACTATGTTCTAGAATCTTCGAGGGGCGAAGCCATGATCCAAGTGAATGATGAAGACTCTGGCATCATCGTCTTCACCACACGAACAAACCTGGAATTCTTGTGTAATGAAGACGTGCCTCTTTTTGGTGATGGCACTTTCAATTACTGTCCAAACTTCTTTCTGCAGCTCTACACCCTCCATGGTTTTAAGAACGGTCAGCACATCCCCTGTGTTTTCAGTTTGCTGCCAAATAAGTCAAAAGACACGTACCTCACCATGTTCAGGCATCTGAAACGAGTCTGTACAACGTATGGTCTGGATCTGAACGTCGCCAGCATTCATCTGGATTTTGAAGATGCGATGCATCAGGCTGTGAAAGAATCATGGCCAAACGCGATCGTCAAATGCTGCAAGTTTCATCTTGGGCAGGCGTGGCTGCGTAAGATCCAAGCACTAGAACTCTCTGATGAGTACAAGACGCACGAAACGGAGACAAGCGCTTGGCTCAAGTCATTTTTCGGACTCAGCTTCCTTCCCCCTGCAGATGTCTCAGACGCCTTCGCATTCCACATACTAGCAGATGCACCAGAAGGAAGGAAAGTGGAACAGTTCGCCGATTACGTGCTGCAGACCTACGTGGCACCAGAGGCCAAGTTCCCGCCGGATATGTGGGCAGACCCAGATTTGGAATCACACCGGACAACAAATGCCTGTGAGGCCTTCCATAGGCATCTGGGGGACACTTTCTATCACCCACATCCACCCATCTATCATTTCATGGAACATTTGAAGCGCTTTCAAGTGCAAATCTACATTAAACTGAATGCGGCCATAACGGGCGTGACTGTGCCAGTGCCAGTGCCAAGGCAACGACGCCTCAGACTGCAAGAGATGCATGAAACTCGAGAACGCTTCCAGCAACAGGAGCTCACCACAGAGGAGTACATCAAGCGAATGGCCTACAAGGTGCTTCCAAGACTACTCTAAAGAACTTGTACAGAAAGTCTTACTTCCCTGTGCACCTGTGATTATGACGTCTTCTCCTCTATTTTATATATTTTTAAGCCTGTTTTATTTCGTTTTATAAAGATGAGACTTTTACAATTAAAAAAAAAAAAAAATCCTGCTAGAAATCCTACTTCCACCTCCCCGTGGTGAGCAGGGGGCATTGGCAGACGGAAGGGGTGCGCTCTCTCTCCTCTCTCTCTCTCTCTCTCTCTCTCTCTCTCTCTCTCTCTTGTACGCGCTATTTGTATATGCGACATGCGCGTTATTTGTATACAGGACGTGCGCGCTATTTGTATAAGAAAAACGTACACGCTATTTGTATTTGCGCGCTAATTGATGCCTCTCAGTAGCTCTAGCCCTGCCACTTACGTGAATGAACGATGACGGAGGCCGTGTGTGTAGTGGGCTTAAGGACTTTGGAAAGGGTCAGGGATTTTTGAGAAATGGATGGAATTAATGTTAATTTAGACTGATAGTCAACAAAATATCTTATGTGCAAGATATTCTTTCACTGGCGATCTACAAATTCCTGTGAAAAAATATCTTTTTCTACAATTAAATTATGTTATGTTATGCTATGCTATAAAAGAACAATTTCATAAAATGGTTTATATTGATTTAAGTATTTTACTATGTCACATAAACTGGGCTGGAAAACAACTCTGATCTTTAAAAATAAACAAACAAACAAAAAAACCTGCACGCTAATCATTCAAGCTTTCTAAACATTCATTCAATTTCTTGAGGTTAGTCTGTACCTCATTGGAATTTAGATAACTGCTAGATTCCCTTCATCATCATGTCTCCTTTCATTAGTTTCTTTCTATTATTAGTATTATATATCAGCACGAGTAGTTTGATATGATGCATTGTTTTCGAGTGTTAATAATGTTAGTAAGAAACGTTCTTACGATGATATCATACCAGCAGTTACGGCGATGGCAATTATACCTACAATATTTACGATAAATACTGAAAAACAATCATCAACATCATCATTAGCGTTATTTTTTCCCCAGTTCTGTTTTTCTATTGCTCTCTCTCTGTCTCTCTCTCTGTCTCTCTCTCTTTCTCTCTCTGTCTCTCTCTGTCTCTGTCTCTCTCTGTCTCTCTCTGTCTCTGTCTCTCTCTGTCTCTCTGTCTCCCTCCCTCTCTCTCTGTTTGCAAGTCATATGAAAGTATACGACAAAAATGCATAATCTTTGATGAGGACATTTCGAGTCAAAGGGTCATTACCAGAATACTCATGACTCAAGATGAAAACTATCAAAAATCCCTCGCGAAATTTATCGCCCTTGCTTGGGAAAGTCGGAGAAAGAAAACAACACAGTAATAAATTAATGTAAGTTTATCTCCAGTGAAGATATCACTTTATACTGTTCTTATGTTTATTTGCCGGATTTAGGTCTTCCTCTTACTTATATGACTAATTACGTCGGGTGGTCAACTGTTTCTTCAACTTTTTGTTCAACTTTTTAAATTAATGTACGTTTATCTCCAGTGAAGATGTTACTTTATATTGTTTTTTTTGGTTTGTTTTCTGGATTTGGGTCTTCCTCTTACTTATATGACTAATTATGTCGGGTGGTTAACTGTTTCTTTAACTTTTTGTTCAACTTTTTAAATTAATGTAAGTTTATCTTCAGTGAAGATATCACTTTATTTATACTGTTCTTATGTTTATTTGGCAGATTTGGGTCTTCCTCTTACTTATATGACTAATTACGTTGGGTGGTCAACT
Organism: Monoplex corrugatus; assembly: GCA_030674185.1. Lineage (NCBI taxonomy): Eukaryota > Metazoa > Mollusca > Gastropoda > Littorinimorpha > Ranellidae > Monoplex > Monoplex corrugatus. The sequence goes on from CM060305.1 coordinate 72,894,683, forward strand.
GTTTCTTCAACTTTTTGTTCAACATTTTGTTCAACTTTTTCCGTTCAATTTTTTCTTCATCTTTAGGGAAAAAATTCAAATGGATGTATTGTCAGCCATGACTATATTTATAAATCTTTGTTTCGAGAAAACGTCGCCGAAAAAATTTAATGACTTTGTTTTATGCTCCTTGCCACAAGGACAAAAATGTCAATGGCAATAAACCATTTTCAGTTCAGTTTCAGTCCACCCCCCCTCTCTCTTCTCTTCCTCATTTCCATATTTTTCTGATTGAGGGTCAGCATTTATTTCAAGCAAAAGCTGGTTTGTGTTCTCAGCGAGAATTCTCTTTCCCAGATTAATTCTATCCTAAATCTTGCTCCATACTTGAATTTACTAATACAGACTTTTGCTATTGTTAGTATGTGATTGACCTAGCATCATTCTTCCTCACTTGCAATTTCATCATGATGTCCAAGTAAGGCCATTGATCAATTTATTGAAATGTCTTTATTGATTTGTAATCTTTTTTGTGGATTCTGCTAATTTCCATACATGTTTGATTTCAGGACATGTAAAGAAAAAGAGTTTGTTGAAATGTCTTTATTGATTGTAGTCTTTTTTGTGGATTCTGCTAATTTCCATACATGTTTGATTTCAGGATATATATAGAAAAAAAGCTCAATGTAGTCCTTGTCTCCGGATTTATATGCAGTGCAAGTTACGCTATCTTTAGCCCCATTTTCTTTAGTCGTATGTTTGTGGGGTAAATGTTGTGGAGTATTTTCCATCGTAAGGCTCTCAGTCATGTTTCTGTGTTTGATGTGAATACTGAAGACAGTGGTCATTGTCTATATGCGTATTAGTTTACGTAGCCAACAGTTATTGGCACATGGCTGTATATCTGGGGTCAGAATCTTTCTGAATTCTTTTACTGTATATCCTAACAGATATTTCTTGTGCACACAGATACGAGTCATGTCTTGTGTTAAGTTATTATCAAGATCAATACAGTCCTTTCTGCGGGCTTGTTCACAAGCTGTATTTACCGCGTTGTATTCAAATAGTCTTGAGGCTGATTTGCCTACTTTGGTTTCTACCTCTTCGAAGGTGATAAGTTGTTTGTTGTCGTTGATGATGTCTGTCAATGTTTTTATTCCAACTCTAATCCAATTTTTTAAAAGTGGATTATTGTGTTTGTATTGAAATAATGTGTTGTTCCACAATACTGTGTTTGACGTGAGGGTATGTGTAACCGTGCCATTTTCTTCCTCGGCCTGTCTTGTTTTGAGGAATATACCCAGTTCTTTTTTCCAGAAGCCCCCAGTTAATTTATTGTTGTCAATTAGATCTTTCAGTTTGTATGGTATGTAAAGGACACTCATGCCAACACCCATCTCAGTCCATATATACTAGTTTAGACAAAACTGTACTGAGTCTGCACATGTATTTAATAGGGTTATTGTTCTACTATTACTACTACTACTTCTACTACTACAACTACTACTATTTCATTTTGTATTAATCCTGCTATTATGACTTCTATTGCCTGGTTATTGTAATAGGAAGAAAAGTAGCAATAATATTCATTTATCATTCGTTTTAGCACTAATGCATACCACTTTAACTGAGGGTGATGGCGCTAACTTGTAGAGATATCATATTCATATAAACATGCTTCTTTGTGATGAATTGTTACACTAATCAAAGAATAGAAAATGTCCGCTTTTTACTACGTATTTTGTTAAGTTTTACATAGTTCCAGAATGCTGGTGATTTGTTTATTTTCACTGCTGCAGCTGCTGTCAATGCCACAATTAACACCATGATACAACCCTGTAAAGTTGTTTATATTCATATAAATACGTTGTGTTTGTCCTATAAATTTGGCTCATAAAATGTCCCCATGTTACTACGTGCTTCGTACACCTTACCAGTTCAAGTGGCCAGGTGATCTACTTAGTTTCCACAACTACCAATGACCACTACCTATGCTACCTCTCTTAGTTTTGTTACTTGTCATAGTGCAGCAATAGTGGTAGTGATAAAGCTGCAGTAGTGGTGGTAGTGATAGAGCAGCAGTAGTGGTAATGATAGAACAACATAAGCGGCAATGATAGAGCAGCAGTAATGGCAGTGATAGAGCAGTAGTAGTGGTAGTGATAGAGCAGCAGCAGCAATAGTGGTAGTGATAGAGCAGCAGTAGTGGCAGTGATAGAGCAGCAGTAGTAGTAGTGATAGAGCAGCAGCAGCAATAGTAGTAGTGATAGAGCAGCAGCAGTAGTAGTGGTAGTGATAGAGCAGCAGTAGTGGCAGTGATAGAGCAGCAGTAGTAGTAGTGATAGAGCAGCAGCAGCAATAGTAGTAGTGATAGAGCAGCAGCAGCAATAGTGGTAGTGATAGAGCAGCAGTAGTGGCAGTGATAGAGCAGCAGTAGTAGTAGTGATAGAGCAGCAGCAGTAGTAGTGGTAGTTATAGAGCAGCAGCAATAGTAGTGGTAGTGATAGAGCAGTAACAATAGTGGTGGTATTGATAGAGCAGTAGTAATAGTGGTGGTAGTGATAGAGCAGTAGCCATAGTGGTGGCAATGATAGAGCAGTAGCAATAGTGGTGTTAGTGATAGAGCAGTAGCAATAGTGGTGGTAGTGATAGAACAGCAGTAGTGGTAGTGATAGAGCAGCAGTAGTGGTATTGATAGAGCAGCACTAGTGGTAGCGATTGCGCAGCAGCACTGGTGGTAGTGATTGCGCAGCAGCACTAGTGGTAATGATTGCACAGCAGCACTAGTGGTAGTGATTGCGCAGCAGCACTAGTGGTAGTGATAGCGCAGCACCAGCACTAGTGGTAGTGATAGCGCAGCTGCACTAGTGGTAGTGATAGATCAGCAGCAGTAGTGGTGGTAGTGATAGAGCAGCAGTAGTGGTAGTGACAGAGCAGCAGTAGTGGTAGTGATAGAGCAGCAGTAGTGGTAGTGATAGAGCAGTAGTAGTGCACGGCTGTGCAAAATGACCAGAAACAGCATCTTTAGTTGCTCAAGAGGTGTGGCTCTTAGCCTGGCCCTTGACCCCCCTGATCACACGCTGTGATAGACATTCCAGTGTCAGCAAGCAACTGACGCGGGTCTTTCCCTTCTTTATATCTGTTAAAAAGTGGCGATTTTTCGCTCTTTTTGACAGCGACTTACAAACAAGTCAAGGTTTTGTCGGCATCCACGTTTTGTCAAGTAAAAGTTCTGTCTCTTGACTCTGTCTAGACGAAAATTGAAAAATTCATCGTTAATCGTTTGTGATTTATTTGTCCTTGATTTGAATATACCGTCAGCATTGCTCAGTGAGATTAACGTGAAATAGACGATGTTCAGAGTGGGTCACATAGCGTAATGGAGTGAAGTGGAATTAAGTAAGCTATTATATGGAGTGAAGTGGAATTAAGTAAGCTATTGTTTGGCTATGATTGTTGAAATGACGGTGTTCTCTCTCTCCCTCTCTCTCTCCCCCCCCTCTCTCTCTCTCCCTCCCCGTCACACTGAGAAAGCGGAAAATCACAAAAGCTAAACACAAAGGACACTTATTCAGTGTGTTGGTAATTGAAACTTATCAATAGGAAACAGGCTTTTCTGTTATATTGTGTTTGTTCCTGTGCCAAACAATAGATGTGTTACGCTATGAACTGGTAATGGCATTGTTTCCAGCATCTGATATTTCCGATGGTGATACACTTTCCGACAGTTCCGTAACCTGTAACCTGTATAATTGGCCTGCAGGAAAGTATACACACTTGTGACGAGAGAGAGAGAGAGAGAGAGAGAGAGAGAGAGAGAGAGAGAGAGAGAGAGAGAGAGAGAGAGAGAGAGAGAGAGAGAGAGGAGGGAGAGGCACTATGGAACAAAATGCCACACTCATGTCAACTTTATGATCCCCTAACACAGACTCAGTGAAAAGGCATGTGTAATATAGTGTACAGACTCGTGTCTATCGTTTCCTTTAACCAGAACAAGAATACATTTGCAAATATTTTATAGTGACAACAAATATGTCGTTCTTATCCCACTTTATTTAGCAAAATTTTAAATACTGTAATGCTTACCAGGATCAATCGTGTGTAGTGACTTGCGAGAATGATGGCAACACATTCTGTGACATCGAATACATTTGAATGACATCTCTTTGTTAGTACAGACATACAGGCACAGCTTGGACGTTGTCGTATATGTATAAAACCTTGCTTTCTAAAATGTGTGAATTTACCTTTCTTACATCTGTTTGTCATAGTATTCTCACAAGCTGGGTCCAAATTGCCAACATAATATTCTGCATTCACCGACAAACACAATGGAACATAATACATAATGTCAATTATATTTGGCTGCAGTAAAACATATGCTTGAATTAAACATAAGATCTACTATTTTGAGTGATAAACCTGTTGTTTCTGTTCGTCAATACTGATGTAACCTTATCAAAAAGGCAATGAAGGTGAACAGAAACGATTGTGTCCGAGTGCCCCACTCTAATGTGCATGTATTAAGCGACTCAAGCAGTAAAAAAAATCACAATGGCAAAACATAAATAAGTAAACAAATAAAAAAACAACAACACTTCGAGTGCTTAGTGTGCTCTTGCCAAGTTAGACAAGTCAAGTGGCCAACTTCGTGAAGGTGGGGTACTTAACTTGCGTCGCTCTCCTCGCTCGAATTAAGCCGGAAACCATCTGCTGGGATGTGATAAGTGATCATCAATACGTATGACAATGTTTGAAGATTGTAGCATCTCTCTCTCGAACACAAGAAAAGAGAATGGAAACGGTCTGTACAAGGTGAAACATCGTGTCGGTTAAGTTGTCGCTCTACAGTGGGGTAATTATATCGCGTCTCTCTCCTTCCCTGCCGAGGAGGAATTTTTGTGCTTAAGTGAAGACGCTTTCCGAAGTGTTAAATTTTGTGTGACATAGTTCTAATAGTGTGTGAATACCTCAGAAGCTTAGCTAGAACGGTTGAAAATTACGGGGAAAAAACCCTGAGATCATGACAAAATCGCTCTACTTCCTGAAATTAAGCCAGTTTTGTGCAGGATACAGTAGCGTAGTCTATTAGATTAATCTGGTCGTGTTTGGTATCATTTTAATGCTACTTGTATCGGCAACACGGTCATTTACATATCAGACAGACTGTTAAAAGGCGCTGTAAAATCTAAGACTATATAGCAACTAACTCATTTTTCTTCCTTCCACTGCACAACCACTATCAGCAGGCGTGATGTGCATGGTCGGCCCTCTCCGGCTGAATAAGGTCAGGTCACAGCTTGGGGCTTCTGCAACTAAAGAGTCGGATTGGAACAGCCGTGAGTGGTGGTAGTGATAGAGCAGCAGCACTAGTGGTAGTGATAGAGCAGCAGCAGTAGTAATGGTAGTGATAGAGCAGCAGTAGTGGTAGTGATAGAGCAGCAGTAGTGGTAATGATAGAGCAGCAGTAGTGGTATTGATAGAGCAGCAGCAGTAATGGTGGTAATGATAGAGCAGCAGCAGTAGTAGTTGTAGTGATAGAGTTAGTAGCAGCAGCAATAGTGGCAGTGATAGAGCAGCAGTAGTGGTAGTGACTGAGCAGCAGTAGTGGTAGTGATAGAGCAACACTAGTGGTATTGATAGAGCAGCAGTAGTGGTAGCGATTCAGCAGTAGCACTAGTGGTGGTGATTGCGCAGCAGCACTAGTGGTAGTGATTACGCAGCACCAGCACTAGTGGTAGTGATTGCGCAGCAGCACCAGTGGTAGTGATTACGCAGCACCAGCACTAGTGGTAGTGATTGCACAGCAGCACTAGTGGTAGTGATAGCGCAGCACCAGCACTAGTGGTAGTGATAGATCAGCAGCACTAGTGGTAGTGATAGCGCAGCACCAGCACTAGTGGTAGTGATTGCGCAGCAGCACTAGTGGTAGTGATAATGCAGCACCAGCACTAGTGGTAGTGATAGCGCAGCAGCACTAGTGGTAGTGATAATGCAGCACCAGCACTAGTGGTAGTGATTGCGCAGCAGCACTAGTGGTAGTGATAATGCAGCACCAGCACTAGTGGTAGTGATTGCGCAGCAGCACTAGTGGTAGTGATAATGCAGCACCAGCACTAATGGTAGTGATAGATCAGCAGCACTAGTGGTAGTGATAGATCAGCAGCAGTAGTGGTGGTAGTGATAGAGCAGCAGTAGTGGTAGTGATAGAGCAGCAGTAGTGGTAGTGATAGAGCAGTAGTAGTGGTGGTAGTGATAGAGCAGCAGCAGTAGTGGTAGTGATAGAGCAGTAGTAGTGGTGGTAGTGATAGAGCAGCAGCAGTAGTGGTAGTGATAGAGCAGCAGCAGTAGTGGTGGTAGTGATAGAGCAGCAGTAGTGGTAGTGATAGAGCAGCAGTAGGGTAGTGATAGAGCAGCAGTAGTGGCAGTGATAGAGCAGTAGTAATGGTAGTGATAGAGCAGCAGCACTAGTGGTAGTGATAGAGCTGCAGTAGTAGTGTTAGTGATAGAACAGCAGTAGTGGTAGTGATTGAGCAGCAGTAGTGGTAGTTATAGAGCAACAGGAGTGGTGGTAGTGATAGAGCAGCTGCAGTAGTGGTAGTGATAGAGCAGCTGCAGTAGTGGTAGTGATAGAGCAGTAGCAACAGTAGTGGTGGTTGTGATAGAGCAACAGCAATAGTGGTAGTGATAGAGCATCAGCAGTAGTGGTGGTAGTGATAGAGCAGCAGCAGTTGTGGTAGTGATAGAGTAGTAGCAGCAGTAATAGTGGCAGTGATAGAGCAGCAGTAGTGGTAGAGATAGAGCAGCAGTAGTGGTAGTGTAGAGCAGCAATAGTGATAGTGATTGAGCAGCAGTAGTGATAGTGATAGAGCAGCAGTAGCAGTGGTAATGGTAATGATAGAGCAGCAGCAGTAGTAGTGATAGAGCAGTAGTAGTAGTAGTGGTAGTGATAGAGCAGCAGTAGTAGTAGTAGTGGTAGTGATAGAGCAGCAGCAGTAGTAGTGGTAGTGATAGAGCAGCAGCAGTAGTAATGGTAGTGATAGAGCAGCAGTAGTAGTGGTAGTGATAGAGCAGTAGTAGTAGTGGTAATGGTAATGATAGAGCAGCAGCAGTAGTAGTGGTTGTGATACAGCAGCAGCAGTATTAGTGGTAGTGATAGAGCCGTAGTAGCAGTTGTAATGGTAGTGATAGAGCAGCAGTAGTAGTAGTGGTTGTGATACAGCAGCAGCAGTATTAGTGGTAGTGATAGAGCCGTAGTAGCAGTTGTAATGGTAGTGATAGAGCAGCAGTAGTAGTGGTAGTGATAGAGCAGTAGTAGTAGTGGTAATGGTAATGATAGAGCAGCAGCAGTAGTAGTGGTTGTGATACAGCAGCAGCAGTATTAGTGGTAGTGATAGAGCCGTAGTAGCAGTTGTAATGGTAGTGATAGAGCAGCAGCAATGGTAGTGGTAGTGATAGAGCAGCAGCAGCAGCAGTAGTGGTAGTGATAGAGCAGTAGCAGCAGCAGTAGTGGTAGTGATAAAGCTGCAGCAATAGTGGTGGTAGTGATAGAGCAACAGCAGTAGTAGTGGTAGTGATAGAGCAGCAGCAATAGTAGTGGAAGTCATAGAGCAGTAGCAATAGTGGTGGTACTGATAGAGCAGTAGCAATAGTGGTGGTAGTGATAGATCGGTAGCAATAGTGGTGGTAGTGATAGAGCAGTAGCAATACATGTAGTAGTGGTAGTGATAGAGCAGTAGCAATAGTGGTGGTAGTGATAGAGCAGCAATAGTAGTGTAGTGATAGAGCAGTAGCAATAGTGGTGGTAGTGATAGAGCAGTAGCAGTAGTGGTGGTAGTGATAGAGCAGTAGCAATAGTGGTGGTAGTGATAGAGCAGCAATAATAGTGGTACTGATAGAGCAGCAATAGTAGTGGTAGTGATAGAGCAGTAGCAACAGTAGTGGTGGTACTGATAGAGCAGTAGCAATAGTAGTGGTAGTGATGGAGCAGCAGCAACCGATTTTTTTTTTTAAACCTAGACCTTGAATTACGTATTCTTCTGCATGTCATGTGTATGATTGTTTTTGTTGTGATGCAAGCTCTCGCTCTCTCTCTCGGTCTCTCTCGGTCTCTCTCTCTCTTGGTCTCTCTCTCTCTCACTCTCTCTCTTGGTCTCTCTCTCAGTCTCTCTCTCTCTCTCTCTTGGTCTCTCTCTCTCTCTCACTCTCTCTCTCAGTCTCGGTCTCTCTCTCTCTCTCTCCCTCTTGCTCTCTCTCTCTCTTTGACACGTCTCTCCTCTCCCTCGTTTGCTTTTAATGCTTACCTTATTCCCTACTTTTCTTAGTTTCTGTGTTCGTAATTTACGTGCCTATTTTTGTTTTGTTCTACCAGAATATAGCTATTTTTGTTATTATTGTTAAGCTTTCTTTTTATGGTTATTGCTATTACATTTGCTTTATGTGTTTTGCCTTTACTTGTCATGCTTTAGCAAAACACTTGATTGACTGGCACATGGAAGTCAACATTTTATCATAATTCATTTTCATAACTTCTTTGACATTGTATGCTTTATATAGCTCATGCGTTTTCATTATAATGCTATGCTTTACATGCCTTCCCCATCATTCATTTTTATTTGTTTTTAATGCCTCCTTTATCTTCGTTTTGTTCATGTGTTATATTTGATGTCAAAGGGGATTTTGTGTGCCTCTTTTATTTTTATTCTTCAACAATCCAATTTCCACATAAATGTTAAATCAAAGAAAACAAATTAATCAAAGTAAGCAATAACTGATAAAGAAGCGCAAATTATTTTTAATGAATGAAAAAACAAACCAAAGACAAATGAAGGAAATGGGGACAGATGAAAATGGATTGACCAATGAATAAACAAATCAACAAACAAACAAACAAACAACTAATTAGCTAACTAACTAAATTAATTGATAAATAAATTCATAAATAAATAAATAGTAAATCATATAAAAACAATCAACAGAAATAGGCAAGAAATATGCTGCAGCTAATGAATAAATAAATATTGATACAAACGTATTAAGGAAAACAGTAAGAATTAGAAACAGCTTATGAAAT
>CM060305.1:72906234-72913734 GCA_030674185.1 Monoplex corrugatus
TGTGTGTGTGCGGGCGTGTGTGTGTGTTGCGCGCGCGCACGCTAGTGTGTGTGTGTGTGTGTGTAGGTGTGTGAGTGTTTTAAATACTGGCTGACCATCAGGGCACAAGGTTCAGGTCCAGTGAAGCAAAACGTGGGACTAAGCCTAGCATTATCCTGTTATGGGTTCTGACAAGCGGGAAGAAAAAAATCCTATGGCTGGCCTTGTCCATTTGGGCAAGGTAACAAACTGTACCGTAAACAACAGCCAATGGGTCTACCAACCACTTTTGTGTGTCTCTTTGTATTTTTTGTTTTAACTCTTTGACTCCCGCACCAACTGCAAAAACGTAACTCTTTGACTCCCTCACCCTTTCCCGCCAACTGCAAAAACTTAACTCTTTGACTCCCCCACCCGTTTCCACTAACTGCAAAAACTTAACCCTTTGGCTCCCTCACCCTTTTCCACTAACTGCAAAAACTTAACCCTTTGACTCTCTCACCCTATCCACCAGTTTCCTGCAGGAAGCTGGTGGATAGGGTGAGGGAGTCAAAGCGTTAAGGTTTTGCTTTGTTAGCATTGTTGACAATGTAGGATGCTGGTGGACAGGGTGTGGGAGTCCAAGGGGGTTAAGTTTTTGCTTTGCTAGCATTGTTGACAATGCAAGGTGCTGGTGGACAGGATGCGGGAGCCAAAGGGTTAAACAGAAATGAAACGAAAGTTATTCCCCTACGTTATAGATACTGTAGTGAATGGAAGATGTCATTCAGGGAAACACAGAAGACAGTAGAAGGAGAGGAAGACCAAAAGCCAACTATAGTAGAAATCATGAAAAAAAGGACTGGTCTGACTTGCTAAGGAATGTTCGATAAACAAACGTCCTGGGGAAGAGCTACTAAAGCCATGATGAAATATCCAGGGCAGTGCAGGCAACGAACACTCTACAGAAGTGACGCTGATCAGAGAGAGAGAGAGAGAGAGAAACTGAAACTGAAACTGAAACTGTTTATTGTCATTACCCGAAAAGGTCTTTTGACAAGGGGGATAACAATTTTCCAGTAGTGCGACACATAATCCACTCTTTGTATGTGCGCAAATTCTTCACGCATAATAAAAAAAAAATATCGAACATCCATTCCTTGAACAGTCGAACATATTCAAATCATATATAATGAACAATCATCCATTTTACCACTACTACATAATGCAAAGAAAACAACAACAAAAAATATCAGAACAGTGTTCCCACATTCAGGCCAATAATTTGTCTAGGTTTAGACAAACCAAAATCTTTTTCACACACCCACACCCCCACACACACACACGCATCCATATACACTCACACGCGGGCGCGCGCTCGTGAGAGAGAGAGAGAGACAGAGAGAGAGAGCGAGAGAGAGTGAGAGAGAGAGAGATTAACACGTAGGCGCTTGTAAATTAAATTTGATAGCACCCACCGATATCGAGAAATTGTGGAATTACTTGTGCTAAAACAATAACAACAACAACAACAACAACAAAAAGGATACTGCCAAAGAATTAAAATGTAAACAAAACAGACAGAAATCACATAAAAACGTGAGTCATTTGACATTTATTGAGTATATTGTCTGACACTGATTCATTAATAATACAATACACGCAGCCAACATAGCATACTTCTTATTCACTGTCTTTTTTTTCTTCTATGGTGACACCTAGGCCTACTGTTTTGCGTGTGCACATTCACTGGATTACCGGATCTACTATTTTCATGCTTTCAATGACTGGGGCTACCAGGCCTACTGTTTTGCATACATTTGCATACTTACATTGACTGGGGCTACCAGGCCTTATTGTTTTGCGTACATTTGCATGCATACATTGACTGGGGCTACCAGGCCTACTGTTTTGCATACATTTGCATGCATACATTGACTGGGGCTACCAGGCCTACTGTTTTGCATACATTTGCATGCATACATTGACGGGCTACCAGGCCTACTGTTTTGCATACATTTGCATGCATACATTGACTGGGGCTACCAGGCCTACTGTTTTGCATACTTACGTTGACAGGGGCTACCAGGCCTACTGTTTTGCATACTTACATTGACTGGGGCTACCAGGCCTACTGTTTTGCATACTTACATTGACTGGGGTTACCGGGCCTACTGTTTTGCATACATACACTGACTGGGGCTACGCGACCTCCTGTTTTGCATACATACATTGACTGGGGATACCAGGCCTACTGTTTTGCAAACATACTTTGACAGAGGCTACCAGGCCTACTGTTTTGCATACATTTGCATACATACATTGACTGGGGCTACCAGGCCTACTGTTTTGCATACATACATTGACTGGGGCTACCAGGCTTACTGTTTTGTATACATACATTGACTGGGGATACCAGGCCTACTGTTTTGCATACATTTGCATAAATACATTGATTGGGGATACCAGGCCTACTGTTTTGCATACATGCATTGACTGGGGATACCAGGCTTACTGTTTTGCATACATTTGCATACATACATTGATTGGGGCTACCAAGCCTACTGTTTTGTATACATAGACTGGCTGGGGCTATCAGGCCTTTTTTTACATACATACTTTGACTGGGGCTAACAGGCCTATTGTTTTGCATACATACTTTGACTGGGGCTAACAGGTCTATTGTTTTGCATACATACACTGACTCGGGATACCAGGCCTACTGTTTTGCATACTTGCATTGACAGGGGATACCAGGCCTACTGTTTTGCATACATACTTTGACTGAGGCTACCAAGCCTACTGTTTTGCATACATACTTTGGCTGAGGCTACCAGGCCTACTGTTTTGCATACATACACTGACTCGGGATACCAGGCCTACTGTTTTGCATACATATATTGACAGGGGCTACCAGGGCTACTGTTTTGCATACTTACAATGACTGGGGCTACCAGGCCTATTGTTTTGCATACATACATTGACTGGGGCTACCAGGCCTACTGTTTTGCATACATTTGCATACTTATATTGACTGGAGCTACCAGACCTACTGTTTTGCATACATTTGCGTACTTAAAATGACTGGGGCTATCAGACCTGTTTTGCATACATACATTGACTGGGGATACCAGGCCTACTGTTTTGCACACATGCTTTGACTGGGGCTACCAGACCTACTGTTTTGCATACATTGGCATACTTACATTGACTGGGGCTACCAGGTCTAGTGTTTTGCATACATACATTGACTGGGCCTACCAGGCTGGCCTACTGTTTTGCATACTTACAATGACTTGGGCTACCAGGCCTACTGTTTTGCATACTTACAATGACTGGGGCGACCAGCCTACTGTTTTGCATACATACATTGACTGGGATTACCAGGCCTACTGTTTTGCATACATTTGCATACTTATATTGACTGGAGCTACCAGGCCTGGTGTTTTGAATACATACTTTGACTGGGGCTACCAGGCCTACTGTTTTGCATACATTTGCATACTTACATTGACTGGGGCTACCAGGTCTACTGTTTAGCATACATACGTTGACTGGGGCTACTAGACCTTCTGTCTTGCATGTTTGCATGAATGGGGCTACTGGGCCTACTGTTTTACATGCATACTTTGACCAGGGATACCAGGCCTACTGTTTTGCATGCATACATTGACTGGGGATACCAGGCCTACTGTTTTGCATACATACATTGACTGGGGATACCGGGCTATTGTTTTGCATGCATGCATTGAATTTAACATATTTTATTACTCAGGGTTTGCAGCATACATTGACTTTATCACACCTTATTACTCAGGGGTAGTAGCATTAGGTCCCACTGGACCTGTCTTACGGCTAGTCCTTGCTACACTGCACATATAAACATGTAACATAAGCCTCGTAGGTTGTCGTGGGAACGACAAAGGCTAGCGGAGAAATCGTACACAAACCAATGGAAGGCAACGGGAAACGACGGTCGTACTTTCCAAGACAAATCATGGCCAGACAAAACAAGGAAAATAAGTGTAATGACGTAAATAGGGGTTCCTATGGAGCACCTTCGTCCGGTAGGAACCGTCATGCTGCGAAGATGACACCAGACCGTCAGCATACTGCGTTCAATCTAAAAAAACAACAACAACAACAACAAAAACATCGCATCCAAGTAGACCCAGGGAAAAATATTGGACGGACTTGCAGAGTAGTTGAAGACAGAGAGGGTGAAAGATGTGTTTGCGGCAACAAGGGATAGAAACAGATGGAAGGCCATGATCGCCAACGCCATGTGGCAAAGTACTCGATGATGATGATGAACATAAGCATGAAGATCTAGAATTGAAACGAATGGCTTAAAACTAAAGAAATAAGATAAAAACGAATGGCAAAAAATGGAATTATAATCATACAAAGGAAATGGATTCATAAGGTGGGGGTGGTCATATGGATAGAGACAATGACAGTGACAACAATGACAGTGACAATGATAATGACAATACTGTACCTTTTTAACTGGCACTACTAGATGTACTGCTTTGCATGCATACATTGACTGGGACTACTGGGGCCTACTGTTTTGCATGCATGCATTTACTGGGAAGGACTATTATGGCCCACTGTTTTGCATACATACATTAACTGGAACTACTATTGCCCACTGTTTTACATACATACATTAACTGGAACTACTATTGCCCACTGTTTTGCATACATACATTAAATGGAACTACTATTGCCCACTGTTTTACATACATACATTGACTGGGACTACTATTGCCCACTGTTTTACATACATACATACATTAATTTTAACTAGGACTTCTAGGGCCCACTGTTTTACATACATACATTGACTGGGACTACTAGGGCCCACTGTTTTGCATACATACATAAACTGTGACTTCCAGTGCCCACTGTTTTGTATACATACATTAACTGGGACTACTAGGGCACACTGTTTTGCATACATACATTAACTGGGACTTCTATGGCCCACCGTTTTGCATACATACTTAACTGCGACTTCTAGGGCCCACTGTTTTGCATACATAATTAACTGCAACTTCTAGGGCCCACTGTTTTGATTGCATGCATTGACTTGGACGACTATGGCCCACTGTTTTGCATACATGCTTTGACTGGGATGACTATAGCCCACTGTTTTGCATGCATGCATTGACTGGGACGACTATGGCCCACTGTTTTGCAACCATACATTAACCAGGACTTCTAGGGCCCACTGTTTTGCATACATACATTAACTGGGGCTCCTAGGGCACACTGTTTTGCATGCATGCTTTGACTGGGACTACTAGGGCCCACTGTTTTGCATACATACATTGACTGGATGGGACTTCTAGGGCTTAGTGGTCTGCATACATACATTGACTGGGACTGATTGCCCCACTGCTTTGCATGCATGCAGATATTGATTGGAACTGCTAAATCTTAATGGTTTGCATACATACGTAGGCTGGGACTGCTAGGCTTACTGTTTTGCATGCATAAATTTATTGATTGGGACTGATAGGCATGCATACATTCATTGATTGGGACTGCTAGGCATATATTCATTGACTGGGACTGCTAGGCATTCATTGACTGGGACTGCTAGGCATACATACATTCATTGACTGGGACTGCTAGGCATACATACATTCATTGACTGGGACTGCTTGGCATACATACATTCATTGACTGGGACTGCTAGGCATGCATACATTCATTGACTGGGACTGCTTGGCATACATGCATTCATTGACTGGGACTTCTAGGCATACATACATTCATTGACTGGGACTTCTAGGCATACATACATTCATTGACTGGGACTGCTAGGCCTACTGGTTTCCATACATACACTGACTGGGACCAATAGGGCGAGCTATTTGCATATATACTTTGACTGGGACTACTACTACCACTGTTACTATTACTTCTAGTACTACTAGTATTAGTACTAGTGGAGAGATATGCATTGGGAACAAACAGCTGCAATGAGAATAGAAAACGATATAAGCTCTTTCCAAAATATCAAAAGAGGAGTCAGGCAAGGTTGTGTTCTGTCATCAGATGTATTTTTACTTTACAGCGAAAAGATCGTGAAAAACCTAGAAGAATACCCTGGATTAAAGGTTGGAGGAAAAATGATAAACAACATTCGTTACGCAGATGACACCGTGCTAATTGCAGAAAATGAAAGAGACCTACAAAACCTTGTGAATATGATAGAAATAGAAAGCAAAAGTAAAGGGTTGGAGCTAAATAGCAAGGAGACTGAAGTCATGATAATCAGTAAAAACACGAAATCCCCTCATACAAAATAACAGCAAACGGTACAGCCTTGAGACAGGTTGATAAGTTTAAATATCTGGGAACGATCATCTCGCCAGACGGCAGATGAACACCAGAAATAGCCAGCAGAATTGGCCAAGCCAAAACAGCATTCAAGAAGATGAAAAGCATTCTCACCAACAAATGCCTATCAATTAACATCAGGAAGAGATTTCTTGAATGCTATATTGAATCGATAATGTTATACGGTTGTGAGGCGTGGACAGTCAACAAGCAAAGCCAGAACAAGATTGAGGCAGCCGAGATGTGGTTTCTAAGAAGAATGTTGAGAGTTCCATGGACAGCAAAGAAACCAAACGAGACAGTCTTGATGGAGGCAGACACAAGAAGATCATTCATAAGGAAGATTAGGAAAAGACAGGCAACATTTATAGGCCATTTTATGAGAAAAGGGAAATTAGAGCACCTGGTCACAACAGAAAAGCTGGAGGGAAAGAGAGCACCAGGGAGAAAATATTGGACGGACTTGCAGGGTGGCTGAGGACAGAGAGGGTGGAAGATGTGCTTGCAGCAACAAGGGATAGATGCACACGAAGGGCCATGATCGCCAACGCCATGCGGAAGGGCACTTGATGATGATGATGAGTGGAGGGATGGTCCAGTGGATAAAGGCCTGATTGGGAAATGAAAAGTCCTGGGATCAATTCCCAGTTGGGCAGGGATTTGTTTTCCTTCCGCTTCACTTGACCTTGAGGTCTGTTCTAAGTGCTAGTCGTTCAGATAAGACAACATCAATCAAGGTCCTTTGTGCAGCGTGCACTTAGTACAAGTACAGAAGCCACAGTAACAAATATGTTGTCCCTGGCATTTTGCCAAAGTTCACAAAAATTCGCCGTTACGTTTTGGTAAATAAAACTACTCGCGTACAGAAAGATTGGTGCCGTACTATAGCAGCGTATTATTATTATTATTATTACTATTATTGGTATTATTATTTTCTTCTATCTTATTTATTTATTTATTTAGTTATTTATTATTTATTTATTTATTTAGTTTTTTTTTGTTTTTTTAGGGAAAGCAATCAACGCATTTCATGCAAGTCGGGGGCGTCATGTACATAAAAATACACGTCAGAATGTTCACAACATGGACATTTAAAAAAAAAAAAGATTATAACAGGCTACCATAAAATGATCTATGATGAAGTTAAAGGAAGATTTCTAATTGGTACTTTGTGTGTGTGTGTGTGTG
>CM060305.1:72931234-72933734 GCA_030674185.1 Monoplex corrugatus
TGTGTCTGCCTCCATCAAGACTGTCTCGTTTGTTTTCTTTGCTATCCATGGAACTCTCAACATTCTTCTTAGAAACCACATCTCGGCTGCCTCAATCTTGTTCTGGCGTTGCTTGTTGTCTGTCCACGCCTCGCAACTGTACAACAGTACTGGTTCTATATAATATTCAAGAACTCTTCCTGATGCCAATTGATAGGCATTTTCTATATAGGTAGAAATAAACTCTAGGGAGAGCTAGACAACAGAAGGTCTTCAGAGAAGTAACCCACTTTAGACAAGTGTTTCGGTCCTGAACTCCTTACACTCTCGGGGGGCCGGGCCACATCCAGGTCATGACTCCTGGATGCCCTTCTGCTGTTGTCTATTTTTTTCCCCACGCCGGGGAGCGAACCTGGGCGATTCTGCGCTTCAGAACTGCGGTACGCGGTTTTACCAATGTGCTAACGGGGCACACATCATCTGTAGGGAATTTAATCTTTTGAAGTTCACTTTTGGTTCCTCCTTGCCCAGATCCAGCTTGAGCTCCTTTCTGCTGCCTCTGCCATCGCTTTAAGGACTCTAATCCTCTTCTTCCCAGAAATGGCGAGTTGTTTCATGAGATCATAAGCGGAGGTGCCCACAAACCCTCTTGCCCCGACCTCTATGGCGAAGATTTTGACCCGCAGACCTGCTTTCTTCAGGGTGCTGGCAAGACCGGCGTATTTTTCGGTCTTGTAGATATGTGCTTCTTCCATTCTGCTTTCGTATGGCACAGTGAGTTCTATCAGAATTACTTGTTTCGAGGAGTCAGAGTGGAGAGCGATGTCTGGTCTCATGTGTCTTGCTGATGACATCTGGGTAATCTCTCCACTCTGGGAGGTCTGCTGTACACTCCCAGTCGACTGCTCCATCCAGAAGACCCTTTGGCAATGTGCTGGTTGTCATAGCAATTTCGGGCCAGACCTGTTTCCCTCCTGCTTTGTAGAACGTTGTCATAGCAATTGGTGCGTTTGGGGTCATGGTTTTTTCGCTAACCACGTCTGTGATCACTTTCAGAACTTGGTTGTGCCTCCATGTCGAGTATACCTTCCTTGGGCTAGCGCTACTTTGCAAGAGCTTAGGACATGTTCCACTGTTTGTTTCTTCTGACAGAGCGGACATGCTGGGTCATCTGATTTCCCCCATTTCACTAAGTTTGCATTCGAGGGGAGCAGGTCATATACAGATCTGAGGAGGAAGCTTATCCTTAGAGGAGCCATGTGCCACATATCGTTCCAGCTGAGACTTCTTTGGAGTGCACTGTCCCATGTTGTCCATTGCCCCTGTTGACCTTGCTGGACTGCCTTCTGCACTCTTTTGACATCATCTTCTTTCTTCAACTCCTGTATGATCATGTCTCTTTTTTCCTTCCCTTTGGCTTTGGACCACCACTGCATTTTTGTTGCTCCCAGTCCCTGTCTGTTGGTTTGCGTGTGTCCAATTATTTCTTTGATGCTGAGGTTTCTCTTGGCATTGTTTACAGCCTCTTGGACTTTCCATTTTCTGCCAGTTCTCAGCTTTGGCTGAACTGATCTCACGATATTGTCTTCCGATTCCTCCAGCATGCTCAACAGTCTTGCTTTTCCAACTTTGTATTCCTCCACTATGGATTTGAGAGGTAGCTTCAGCATTGCTTGACGACAGTAGAATGCAACATCAGTGAGACCAGGTGGGACACCGAGCCATTTTCTTGTGTATTTGTTGATTTTGGCTTCCATTGCTTCCACTGTGCTGGTGCAAATGTCATAGATTAGCAGTGGCCACAGCAGCTTTGGTATCAGCATGAACTGTAGACACCAGACTTTATATATAAAAAAAAATCATAAAAAGGAAGATTGTTAGAATGGCTTGACAGTCTTGGATTTAAAGTGTCCTTTTTTCAATTATTATTTTTTCTGTCTGTTTGTCTTTGTTTTTATCTGTCTTCTCTTACCCCTCTCCCCCCTTTCAATCCATCACCCAGCATAAAACCGTTACACATTCAGTGAAACAGAATATTGTGACTTTGATACACAGTCCGAGTCTAAATGTCTGTCTGCCTGTCTGTCTGTCTCTTTCTCTCTGTCTGTCTGTCTGTCTGTCTCTGTCTGTCTGTCTCTGTCTGTCTGTCTGTCTCTCTCTCTCACACTCACACACGCACGCACGCACATTTTCAGGTGGTCAGTGTTTCAATGCATGATGAAATCAGAATCAATCTAACAACGTGCCGTGTGCAGAAGGTGACTATTTTTATCAACACTGGGCAATGAGGTGAAGGTCAGTGACGAAGAAGCTATATTTAACCAATGTCCGTCATGACTAAGAGAATAGTACCTTACTCTCTATAAGGTCAAGGTCGTGTTATTTGGGGCAACTGAGTCGTGGCCGGCGCCACTGGTCAAGTTGCTTTGCTAACCCACACTGCCACTGCGCGATACGTTGAACGCAAAAGAAGCTCGGATATGCGCGATGGTAAGTCGTCATATTTCTAATCCTAAAGTCT
>CM060305.1:72936234-72951234 GCA_030674185.1 Monoplex corrugatus
TCACCAGTATGCAATTTTTGAGAAACGCAATAACACGGCTTGTTAGTTCTATGATGATGATGATGATGATGATGATGATGCTGCTGCTGATGTTGATGATACGGTACTAATGATAATCATGATAATCATGATAGTTATAATACTAGTGACAATGGTAATAACAATAATAACAACAGCAGCAGTAACAACAACAACAATGATGATGATGATGATAAGATGGAGTAGGAGGATGATTATGATGAGGACGATTATGATGATAATAATACTAATACTATTCATGATGATGACAACAACAACAATATCAACAACAACAACAACGATACCAACAACAACAACAACAGTAATAACAAAGCACCTGGACCGCTCAAGGATTGAACCCCAAACCACTGCATTATGAGCTTGATACTGTAACGCGTGAGTTAACGGGCCATTAAACAAAAACTGTAGCCAGCCTGAGGATCGAACCCACGGTCCCTATGTTTTATAAATAAATAAATGATTAAATAAACAAATAAATAAATAAATTGAAATAAATGAAATATAAATAAATAAATAAACAAATGAATAAATGGAAATAAAATGAAATACAAATAAACAAATAAATAAATAAATAAACTGAAATAAAATGAAATAAAAATAAACGAAATAAAATTTGAAAAATAAGAAAATATAATGAAACAAAACAAAACAAAACAAACAAACAAAACAAAACAAAACAAAACAAAACAAAACAAACAAAATGAAATAAAATAAAATAAAATAAAAATTTTAATCAAAAGTGATAAAATGGTGTCAAGATTCGGGCCTCAATAGCTCAGTTGATTGGGCGTCGGATTCACATGCTAATGGTTGTGGGTTCGAATCCTGGGGTGTGCTATAATTATTAAAAACTGACCTTCTCACTGTCTCATCTTAACGTCATTGTTGTTCTGGTGGTATCAGCATACAATTAGATAGGTCTCCCTTCCCCCTCTTTCCTGGGATGGTTATCCCCGTCGGCCATACCATCTGAGGTGGTTGCCGACGTAAAAACTGAACCGAATCAATCAATCAAATGGTGTCAAGAAACCAGATTGGCACTCAACCTATTCAAAGCATAGGTACTGTTCTGCATTCTTGATAACAAAAGCATCGAGTAAGAGCATTCCACCAGTCAGGTTCAGAGGAATCAATATCGAACAACCAAACAACTTACGTTACCTTGGCATCACTTTTGATGGAATGCTTACCTTCAGAAAACATGTGGAGACTACTACACTCAAATGTAAAAAGGTCCTTTCAATCCTGAAAGCAATGGCGGCTACAAACATTGAACAACGCCATCTGTTTCAGTTATATATATATATAATAATAATAATAATAATAATAATAATAATAAATAATAATAATAAAAAATCACTTTTATATAGCGCTATTCTCCTACACATAGGTAATGACTCACTGCGCTTTACGTTAATTAGTTCATTTTTCCCAATCAGCCCTATACATAGTGGTCAATTATACTAACTCCCACTCCTAGTCCCTCCCCCCTCCCAACACACACACTAGCACATCTGTTGCGAGCAAGTACTAATATATACATTACTGAATCAGAAAGATAAAAAATCATATTTCATTACTGGTAGTACTTATCAAAAAGATGAGTTTTGAGGCCAGCCTTGAAAGAAGAGAGAGATGATGAACAGCAGACAGAAAAAGGCAGATCGTTCCAGACAAGAGGGGCTTGGCAATGGAAGGCTCGGTGTCCTATGGTTTTGTATTTTGATTTTGATTTTGCCAGATACTACTGGTCTTGACCTGAGACTGCGTTCAGGCCTGTATGTTTTAAGCATACAAGAGAGGTAGATAGGCAAGGTACCATCAAAATGCCGATAAGCCAGAGTAGCTAGTTTATGTTCTACTCTTGCTTCAACAGAGAGCCAGTGGAGCTGCTTCAATAGGCTGGTTGTTGAGGTGGTCTTTCGCTTTCTGAATACCAGCCTAGCTACACTATTTTGTATTCTCTGAAGGCGCTTAATAGGAAAGGATGTGAGACCTGCAAGAATTGCATTACAATAGTCCAGTCTTGACAGTACAAAGGACACGACAAGTCGTGCTGTGTCGTTTATAGAAAGATATGATCGAATTGAACTGATTCTTCTGAGATGATAAAAAGCAGACTGGCAGGCAGAAGAAATGTGCTTGTCCAAAGACAGTGTCTCATCAAGATGGACACCCAAGTACTTTGCTGAGGATTGAAAAGGCACTAATTCAGAAGACAGAGTTAGAAGATCAGGTCTTATCTCAGAAAGACGAACATGGTCACCGATGGCAAGAAGTTCAGTCTTATTCTCATTTAATTTAAGTCTGTTTTTGTTCATCCATGATTTTATCTCACTGATACACAGCACAGTTTGCTGAGAAATGTACTGGAAATTAGAAGGGACTGCAGCTGTCTGTAGTTCTGTATCATCAGCAAATTTGTGATAGTCAAAGTGATGTTTCTGAATGATGTATGAGAGTGGCTGAGTGTACAAAGTGAAAAGAATAGGACCTAAAACAGATCCCTGTGGAACGCCTAAAAGTAAGGGAGATGGCTTTGAGTAGAGACCTTGAACAGTAATAGACTGTGTACGTCCACTAAGGTATGACCTGAACCACTGGAGAGCATTTAATCTGATACCAAAGAAAGCGGAAAGACGTTTAAGAAGAATGTCATGATCAACAGTATCAAAAGCAGAAGACATGTCTAAAAAGGCAGCAATGGAAACAAAATTCTGATCCATGATAGTCAAGAGTAAGTCAGTTACAGCAAGCAAAGCAGTTTCAGTACTGTGATACATGCAGTAAGCCGATTGGTTTGTCTCCAGCAGACCATTTTCATTCAGATGCTTCAGAAGCTGTGACAGAACAACCTTTTCAAACAATTTTGAGATAAATGGAAGGTTGGAAACTGGTCTGTAGTTTTAGAGAGAGTTTGGATCAAGATTACTCTTTTTAAAGAGAGGAATGACAATAGCATGCTTGAGAGAATTGTCGACCTTACCAGAGAGAAGACTATGATTGATGATGTTGGTGATGAGGTGGAGAAGATCATTTTTGCAATTTGACAAATTTTGTTGCTATGGGATCCAGAGAACAGGTTTTATTTGGGGACTGCTCTAGGAGTTTTCTGAGTTCATCGGGAGAAACTGCCTCAAACTGAGTCAGGAGAGAACCATGAAATGGCTTGTGGGAAGCATCTGTAGGAAAATGATCCATCTTGCCTTATCTTTGAAATCTTTTCAGAGAAGAAAGTACAGAAGGTATCAGGAAGAAGGGACTGGGGCATAATGGTTGGAAGATCAAGAGATTTTGATTTTCTTATTAGTTTATCAGAGACAGCAAAGAGTTGTTTGCAGGAAGAACTGTTTGAAATTTCCGAACTGAAATAGGCCTACTTTCTCTTGGTCTCTTTCTGCAAACTAGCAAAACATTTCGCTCTGCCACATAGATCATACGATTCACAGGCAACTTGGTGGAGCGCCATTGGCGTTCAACTTTGTGCAGTTTGCACTTCCCGTTCTTGAGTTCGTCTGTCATCCATGGCACAGAGGGACGATCAGGAACACAGCGGGTGATGAGTGGCGCATGCTGATCGAAAAACCATCATTATACACAGTCGTGTCATGGGGATCAGTTTTGTTTGTTACAGCAGCAAAGGCAGAGATGTTCAGTATTGATTTTTTTAACATTTCTTGATGAAATAGTTCTTTGGGGTCTCTTATTGTACTGAAAAGACAGACAGCAGAGAATGGCAAAATGGTCACCCAAAGCCAAGTCTGTTACATTGGATTGCAGAAGAGGTTGATGTTCTTGCACCACAAACCAGTCCAGAATATGACCATGGTGATGTGTCGGTTCGCTGATGACCTGGTGCAGACTATTGTCATGGAGAAGTGTCTTCAGTCCAAGCTATAAGATTGAATGTAACTGACTCTTAACTTAGCCTCACAACTTTGTTATTCACTAATGTTTTGAAACTAGACAGAATACGGAATGAAGCAATGGGAGTGATCCTCGGAACCACATAAGACACGCTCGCGGAAAAGTATGCAGTACCTGCTTGACTTCCTTCTATACAGTCAATGCATTTGAATGTATATACATTGAAACATTCGTAAACTACTAATATAGAAATTGACAGATGGTGGTTCAAGTTCGTACGTTAGAAATAGTATTTTCTCTTATTTGAAAGACAACAGCCAGAAACTTCGCCAAGTTTACTGTGGTTCCCGCAGAATCGTCAGTCATTTTGCTGATAAAAACATCTGCTAAGTTATCGCCTTTAGTGATATCTAAATCATTAGACAGACCTGATTGTACAAAGAACATTCAAACAGGAAATGTATCTCGTTTTCCAGCACATTTGGACAACCTGGTCCCTTCATCTGTTTAAACATTTACAAAGCCCTCCTCATCGTCAAAACCATCCTATAAAACAGACTCAAAATGATTTATCCACTCTCACTTTGTAATATTATTGACACTAATACCACGCCGTTTATGTTTACGAATTTGACTCCAAGATTTCTTTAAGTCATTTACCGAATTCACCAATGCATTTAAACCTGCATCCTTATGTTCACGCTCGTTTTTATCTAACAAAGTCTGGCATTCCTTTCTCACTTTTGTATAATAAGCATAACCTACTTTAGATTGTCTTAATCTTTCTCAGGCATATTTTTTGCATCTTTTTTCTTAGCTAAACATTCAGCATCAAACCATTTTGCTTTATCTTTCTTTTGTATGCCCCGATTGATAGTCTTTTCAACGACTCTGCAGCAGCAATAAGCGACTCTGTGAAAACATTTAATGACGATTCTAAATCTGTAGCTATTAGATCAGTGGCTTTTACAAGTAGGATTTGAAAAGTGTCTGACGTAACATTCTTCACTGAAAAAGGCAACACAGTCAAATTAGTTTTTCAATTCTTAAAGAGATGTCATAGTCTGCAGACAGGGTAAACACATTCCTTTGGGTCTGAAAATACAATTCCACTGGCATGTGATGTGTTCCATTCTGCCGTCTACATCTTTTATTCTATGTAACAACATAGATCGTTGCTTGATAGGAAATATTGCATAACACTATGACCATGTTCGGATAAGTATGTGAAGCTGCCTGAACTGTTTAATTCTGGACATCCCTTTACAATGTTTAAGTCATAGCAAGCACACATTTCAGGTACCAGTAGCTTTTTCTATTACCAGTGACTACCACATCCTGTGATTGTCTGTTTTCAAACAAAACCGATTTGTCAAAAGCATCTATAAACTCGTATTTGTCAGAAAAAGTGTTTATCACCTTGCAAAGAGAGAGAGAGACGAAGAAGAAGAAGAAGAAGAGAGAGAGAGAGACAGAGAAGAGAGAAGAGAGAGAGAGAGAGAGAGAGAGAGACAGACAGACAGATAGACAGACAGACAGACAGACAGACAGAGACAGACAGACAAAGATAACAAATTTCTTTTTTTCTGAGATTTTTTCTTTTCTCTTTAGATTTTTTTCTCAGAAACTCTCAAAGCAGCGCACGAGGAGAGCTAGCTGGAGCCGAATAGGGGTGGGTGGAGGTGAGGGTGGGTGGGTGGTATTGTTATCGCAACCGGTTACAAACGAGGTCAAGCCAGTATCGGAAGGCAAGGCCAACAGTGTGTTTCTGCCAAGCCAAGGCCTGCGTGCTGACTGACAACACGCGCGCTGGTCAGAGGTCGTTGAGCAATACGTCACGTGGTCCAGCGGTCCGAGTATTTAGCTGAGGAAGAGCAGCGAGGCGCCCGCACTCCAGTAGCTTCTGACGCTAAGCAACCAAGCCAGGAATTTTCTGTTAACTCTTTCTACACTCAAAACAACAGATATGTCTGGACTCAAGGCTATTCTCGGAGACACTGTTATGGGCAAAGAAGGCCCCGTAGATGTAGATACCCTTGCGAGTTGTGACCTTGTCGGTAAGTCTCTTGGTTTTTCTTGAGAGCGTTTTTTGTTGTTGTTGTTGTTGTTTGTTTTGTTTTTTTAGTCGAAAGTATTCAGAAAAGAGCCTCATTATCGTTTGTACGTTTGCTTCCTGAATGTCGGTACTGGTACCCAGTTCGTCCGCTGTTTGCAAGTTTGAAGTGCAGTCTGTCTGCGAAAATGACTGATTTTAAGAGTGATGATGAAATTGTGCAGAGTGGAAATTGTACAAACGAGTAATCACTTGTTAAAAGCGATACCGGCGAAAGATGAGCGAAATTGCTTATAGCTTTCGGTTCCGAAGACCTGTTGCTGTGATCCTTGTTCATTCAGTGTTATGTCTTCCTCCACAACAGATGAGAGTGGGGTTGACCAGAACATAATTATGTGATGCTGTCCAAAATGAACCTGAGAGACCTGGAATGTTTTTTTTTTATTTTGGAGATGAATTTGCGGCTTATTGTGAGCAACATAACCCGAAACAAGGCATATACTCTTATTCAAGAATCATTTATTTATTACCGTTTTCATATTTAGTTGCTTTAAATTTTGAAGAAGATGCAGGTAGGCCTAAGTGTTGTGTGAGTGGGCGGTTTTTGTTTTTTAAGGAAAAGGTGCAGTAGCTACAGTGACAGCTCCATACTACAAAGCCTCATGAAGCAAACATTTTTGTTTTACTTCTGAAAGGGCAAGCTCTTGATTTAGTTTTCAACCATTTATGGGTGACTGTGACAATGTGACGTGTGGACTATTATCTTTTCAACTACTGAAATAGAATTGTTGGAGTATCTTTGCAAATATTTTACTGGATATGTTTGGATGGGTGTCTCCAGCTACATACCAGATACTGTCTTCATACTGTTTAAATTGTATTCTGCAATATCTCTCTCACCTGTCTCACCTGTCGGCGTCACCGTGTTCAGCGTTGGCCGGTGCACTCTTTGACACCGTCACTCACCTCCAAATGACTATGTTTTGACTTTTCTGGACAACTTCTTGAATATTTAGGCCACTGATGTTGGATATGTTCTCGATGTATGAGATTGGAGGTTTGCCTTTCTTCCTGTTTGCCTCTGTTTTTCCTTGAAAGATGGCTGCCATGAGGCCTGTGTTCTTGCTACGTGACACATGACCAATGTATTTTAGTTTTCTCTTGTTGCTGTCTGCCAGTAATTTTCTGGTGGTTTCAAGTTCTTCCAGGACACTTTCATTAGTTATTCTATCTGTCCATTCGACACGTAGAAGTCACCGATAAAACCACATCTCTGCTGCCTCAATTCTTTTGCAATCAGCTTTTCAGAGAGTACAGGCTTCGCAGCCGTAAATCATGATTGGCCATATCAAACATTCTTGAAATTTAATTTTAAGGCCATTGCTATGCACTGCACTGCAGAATCTGTACTTGCCAAAAATATACAGGTAAACGTTGGCAGTAAACATAGAAAATCACCTGAAACTGTGTGAACGTAGTGGTAGCTATCTTTCATTTCCTTTGACTCTCGCTCCCTCTCCACCACCAGGAAAAAAACTTACCCCTTTGATTCTCTTACCCTATCCACCCCCCTTTGATTCTCTTACCCTATCCACCATCTTCCTGCAAGCAAAAACTTAACCCTTTGATTCCCTCACCCTGACCACCAGCTTCCTGCAAGCAAAAACTTAACTCTTTGGTTCCCTTACCCTATCCACCTGCTTCCTGCAAGCAAAAACTTAACCTTTTGAATCCCTCACCCTATCCACCAGCTTCCTGCGATGTAATCAAAGGGTTAAATTTTTGTTTTGTTAGCGTGGTTGACAATGCAGGATGCAACTGGACCGGCTGCGGGAGTCAAAGGGTTAAGTTCAATTTTTGTGTGTGTTTTATTTCATTCAGCGCTCTCTCTGAGTGTTAACTTGTCTTTCTTTCTGAGTAATACTGGGGAGGTAAGTAGACTGCAGTGTTGTTGGTCTGTTGACTTTTGTTGTCATCAGTGAACGGCACCCACATCAGACCGATGCTGCCTAACAGCAAAGTCACAAACAGGACAATACATGTAAGGGCTCTTAAAAAAAACTCACTCGCTACGTACAATTATGCCCCTTGCCGTTCCCCTGATACGCACCATTTCTATAGGTCATGAAAAAAATTCTCATGATATTTGGCAGGTTATATATTAAAAGATTGGTGTACAACATGCTGAAATTTCAACTGTCTAACTATCATGGTTGTTGAGTAATGGTACAAGTAAAATTAGAGAAATTTTTAGGTGAAAGATGTCTTACAAAATACACAGTCAGGTAAAAATATATCAGTTCCTACAGTGACAGTTTGAACGAAATTTCATAAAATCCAATTTGCACACACTCCAAGTGCACTGAAGGAAGAGATCGTCTTGAAGAGCGCTGAGATGTCAAGTGTTGTTCGGCCATTTGCATTTCCGTCGTCTGCTTCGCTGCAGAGCTAGTGGGTCATGAACTTTGCACTGTCTACACACCAATTGCAGAGTACAGTGACCTAATGGTCCGAAACGAGGCTAAGAATGACGGAAGCATTTATTTCTGGCCATTAGTTTCGGTTAACGGAAATACTGAAAGCCCTGCGAATTTTCAAAACCCCAAGTCGGATTTCTCCGACGCTCGTACACAAGCGTTGTTGAGACATGATCCGGAAATGGCGATGCTCGTAGCGAGAGAGCTGACATGTCAGTTCCATAGGGATGTAAACCAAGTTTCAGGGTGAGAGAGAGGTCCCATCAGTGTTCACAAAACAGCGGTGGCCAACAACATTTTTTCACGGGCTGTTTAGCTCTTATAGTAGAAATCCAAAACAAGTGCGACTGCCCGCATTCCAAGCACACAGGAACCAGAAAAACAGAAAAAAAAAAGAATCAGAATGCGTATTTAATACAACCAGACATGCAGGTGC
The DNA here is from genome assembly GCA_030674185.1 of Monoplex corrugatus. Lineage (NCBI taxonomy): Eukaryota > Metazoa > Mollusca > Gastropoda > Littorinimorpha > Ranellidae > Monoplex > Monoplex corrugatus. The sequence goes on from CM060305.1 coordinate 72,945,107, forward strand.
AAAATTTCGGCCAACTGGCCTTGGTCAAGCGTGAATATAAGATCACAAACAAACAAACACCAAATACAAAAATTAAGGGAAAAAGACTGAAACTTCCTTGGTGTTTGTTTGTGATCTTACATTCATGCTTGTCAAAGGCCAGTTGGCCGAAAATTTGCAAATGTCTTGTCTGATTGTATTGAATATGCGTTCTGATTCTGTTTTCGTGTTTTTCTGGTTCTCATAATAGAGCTGTGGCTTCACGGAGTTGGAGTTTCGAGTTTTGTGTTTTATTCAAGAGGGATTCATCGCATTCGGACAATTCCATATACGCTCCACCCATTCTGGCATCTGTTATCTGATAGAAAAGACCTATGAAATAACTACACTGACACCATCAGAATGACTGCAGACTCAAGATGAACAGCGAACAGGTCAGATTTTTATGTTGCTGATGAGGATTAAACTCGAGATATAAGATCGAGAGCGAGAGAGAGAGAGAGGAGAGAGAGAGAGAGAGAGAGAGAGAGAGAGAGAGAGAGAGAGAGAGAACTCAGAACTCAGAACTCAGAACTCAGAATTTTTAATGTACATCGGCCTTAGGCCACAATACAATAGTCGGTGGGAGGGGGGGGGGGGGAGATAGGGTTTTTGTGTATTACACCAATATTGCAATGCGCATGATTGCATCGTCGAACATTGACACTTTCCTCGCTTTCCTCAGTTGAATACTTCGTTGGTGTAACAGTCAACAGATCTTTCTTTTGCTGACTAAATCTAACATTTAATGAAGTAATACACTAAATAGTACTTGATTATAATTAAGCTTCATCAGTGCATTAAGGCATCAAACAAGTCATAAAGATATTTAATACATATACATATATCGTTCCATTCCTCCATCTACTGATCAAGCAATTAGTCTCTCTGTATAGCCAACAGCCGGTCAAGTAATACAATCATCACACAATCAACAAATAATTGGTAAATCACCATGCTTGCGAAACATACTTCACTTTATCCATCTAATCAAACAAATACTTAGTACATTCAGTGTACCGTGGCAACGGTAATCAATCAATCAATCAATCAACTGCCATTCTATCATTTAATTAGCCATCTGAATCCGATCAGTTAAAATACTGAACCGTTTCTCTACCAGTTAAGTTTGTCGCCTAATACAATTACTCATCTATAAACCAAACTAGTTAGCGAGTCACCGAACAATTTGATCAGTTTCATATAAATCATTTTCCCGATCAGTACTTAGTCAGCAACTAATCAATGGATCAATCATTCAGTCAGTGCATCCATCAATCAATCAATGAATTAATCAAACAATCAGTTAAGCAGTCAATCAATGAATCATCAATTTACCAAATATTTGTAAAACAAGTAGCAATAAACAATTCGATTTTTCAAAATTATCTTTACCCCCGCGTTTTTGTGCATAATTTACAGTCTGTACACAGTTTATATCGAAATGACTACAAAAATATAATGGAACAAGCGTTAATAGTTTTACCATTTATTATACCTATACAGCATTGTATAATTACTAATGTAATACAGTAATATAGTACTGGTGATGACTTATTTTCGTTAGTTTATTCATTCATGATTTTTTTGCGTCTGTTGATGGCATGAAAAACAAATCTGGACACATTGTATCTATGATGAGAATTTTCTGCTTTGAGCAGTAGATAAAGTGGCATTCTAGCTGAATCTTTGAGGAATTTTACTCTAATATCTGTATAAGTGGGACAGTCATATATAAGGTGATATTCATTTTCGATATGAGTTTTGCAAAAAGGGCATGCCCTTTTGTGAATACTCTCACTATAACGATGTGAATTGTTATTCAGCGGTAGTACACCAAATCTTAGTTGTGTGATTGCCACTCTGAGACAGTATGTATCCATGTCAGAAATATATTTTTCTTTTTCAAAAATTGTTTTGAATGATCTATAGCACTCATATCTGTCACCATCTCTAATAATACTAGTGCATTCTTGGATAAACAGATCGACAAGTCTTTGTCTAAATATGTTTAAAAATAGTTTTACATCCCCAACTCCCTGTTGCAGCCATACAATGTTGAAACCTGTATCACACAGGATTTTTCTTACCTCTGATGCCCAACAATCCTTTCCATTTCTATCTAATTCCAGAAGCATTTGGTAAGCTTTATGCGGAAATATTTCGGCACTCATTTGTAGCAATTTAAACCAATATCTTAAGCATGCGACCACAGAGTTAACGAATAATGGATATCTTCCCAGATCAGCGTACACCATCTTGTTTGGTGTCTTAACAGGCACGCCTAAAAATCTTTTGCACGCCATCATATGTACCTTTTCTATGTGTTCCATTCGTTTTAATCCCCATATTTCTGACGCGTACAACAGAATGGGTTGTACCTTTGCGTCAAATATTTTAAAGAAAGTATCCATTGTCATTTCCTTGAATTTTTGGAGAACCCTATTTAGCTGTATGACAGCTTTCTTCCCCTTAGTTGCTAAATGTGCAGTACCTTTTTTGACACTTACCATTGTCGTGAAATTAAAACCTAAATAGCAATAATTATTCACAACTTCCAACTTATTTTCTTCATATGACCGAGAGAGAGAGAGAGAGAGAGAGAGAGAGAGAGAGAGAGAGAGAGAGAGAGAGAGAGAAGAGAGAGAGAGAGAGAGAGAGAGAGAGAGAGAGAGAGAGAGCACCGTATGAATGCCGTGTGTGTTTGTGTGCTGGGTACGTGCGTTGTCACCTACGTACATACATACATACATATATGCATACATACATGCATATGTAGGCGAAGGTTTCGAATTGAGACTACATAACGGAGTTCTAAGCTTAACTTTACGCTTACCTTTATGATACTTCCTGGCGTCAGTCAGAACCGAGAGTTACAAACACCTGCAGTGTTGGTTAGCTAAAGCTGAGCAACACCCTCAGTGACGCATACCTGTAAAATGGTTGAGACGACCGTATGGTCCCAGTCTTCCCAAACAAAATCATAGTACATTCAATCTCAGGGTAGGGAAAATATTGTGGGAAGTTTTGGCTCCTACAAGTAGAGCCGGTCGAGGAAGAAAAAAAGTTTCTGATTGATGGGGGTCCGACCCCTGACACCCTAACCCCTCCACCACACACAACACACACACACACACTCGGTAGTTCGTTGTGCTGGCCGCATGGCCATGTTGACTGGTTGTGAGAGTCCCCTGTTAGTTGTTTGTAGTGTTCATTTGTGGTCTCATATTGTAAGAAAAGAGGAATAAGGGGCAAGCTTTTAAAGTTGTGCAAGTGCATAAAAACAGTGTGTGAGAGCGCGCACGCACACACACACACGCACGCACGCACGCACACACACACAAACACACAGACACAAACACACACACACTCTCTCTCATACACGCACGCACACACACACACACACATGGAGAAACGAAGAGATAAATTTATTAGTGTATCGCTGAAACATCTTATTATTGTAGTGAAATCTCTCTCTCTGTCTCTCTGTTCCTCTGTATCTGTCTCTGTCTCTGTTTGTCTGTCTGTTTGTCTCTCTCTCTCTGTCTCCCTGTCTCTGTCTCTGTCTATCTGTCTCTCTCTGTCTCTCTGTGTCTGTGTCTGTCTCTGTGTCTCTGTCTCTCTCTGTCTCTCTGTTTCTCTGTGTCTGTCTCTGTCTGTCTCTCTGTCTGTCTGTCTCTGTCTCCCTGTCTCTGTCTATCTGTCTCTCTGTCTCTCTCTGTCTCTCTGTGTCTGTCTCTGTCTCTGTCTGTCTGTCTGTCTATCGGTCTGTCTGTCTGTCTGTCTGTCTCTCTCAGTGTTGACACTTGCTCTTCCACACTGTTCTGTGCATTTCACACATAGTGCGTGCGATACATTGCTTGTGTGTCTTGCGAAGAACTGTATTCATTTATTCGTTATTTGGCTGTGGGTTTTTTTTTTTTCTTCCTTTTTTATGCTCCCTAATACTTAAGCTACTCTGGTTCTTTGTGCTTGTTTTCATTTCACCTGTTGTCAATGTTAGTTTTTATTTAACAGAAAGTTTTGTTCTTGTGAAATGCAATGGACATGAATAGACGTGAACGGTTGCCCTATGTTAGTGAAATTCACCCTTTGACTCCCACACCGTGTTCGTTCATCAGCATCCTGCATTGTCAACCACGCAGGAACCTGGTGGGTAGGGTGCGGGAGTCAAATGGTTAAGTTTTTGCAGTTGGTGGACAGGGTGCGGGAGTCAATGGGTTAAGTGGTCCGTTGAAGTTGAATAGTTCGGCGGTACGCTGGCACTGTGTCACTGTCCAGTGGAAAAGTACCGGCGTCAAGCAAGGTGAAGGTCATTGGGCGTTGGACGACCAGCCCGCGTGGTTTGTATTGGTGTGGTGACCATTGGCAGCCGGCTAGTGTTTCTAGGCATGTTGGGTGGGTGTTATTAGTGGCAGATTATCAAGTCTGGGCAATTAACCCTTTGTGACTCCCTGACCATAACCGCCCGCAGAAAGGTTGGTAGAAGTTTGGTGTGGATTGAGCGTGAGAGACTCAGACGGTTAACATGCGGCCAAAGACGGTATAAATAGAACTTCATACTGTCTTCGCCTGCAGTCCATTACCGTGCCGTTCATGCATTGGGCAGTGCTGTTTTCCCATGGGTTCAGTAAGGAGAGCGGCGATCTTTGCCAGTCGTTGTCACCCCTCCCCTTATGAAACACTAAGCTGACACCACCAGAATGATGGAAACATTTAAAAACCCTTTGACTCCCGCACCGTATCCACCAACTGCAAAAACGTATACCTTTGGCTCCCGCACCGTATCCACCAACTGCAAAAATTTATACCTTTGACTCCCGCACAGTACCCACCAACTGCAAAAAATTATACCTTTGACTCCCGCACCGTACCCACCAACTGCAAAAATTTATACCTTTGACTCCCGCACCGTATCCCAACTGCAAATTATACCTTGCCCGCACAGTAACAATTGCAAAATTATACCTTTGACTCCCGCACCGTACCACCAACTGCAAAATTATACCTTTGACTCCGCACCGTATCCACCAACTGCAAAAAAATAACCCTTTGACTCACACACTGTATCCACCAACTGCAAAAATTTATACCTTTGACTCCCGCACCGTATCCACCAACTGCAAAAATTTATACCTTTGACTCCCGCACCCTATCCATCAACTACAAAAAAATTAACCCTTTGACTCCCGCATCCTATCCACCAACTGCAAAAAAATTAACTCCTTGACTCCGCACCCTGTCTATCAACTGCAAAAAATTGACCCTTCGACTCCCGCACCCTATCCACAATTACAAAAACTTAACCTTTGACTCCCTCACCCTATCCACCAGCTTCCTGCAGGGTTAAGTTTTTGCTTTGCTAGCATGTTTGACAGTGCAGGAAGCTGGTGGATAGGGTGAGGGAGTCAAAGAGTTAAAAAAGATTGGCAGCGAACAGGCCAGATGTTAATGTCGTTGGCCCTATCTACCATCCCGCGCTCAGTGTCACCAGGGTGTCTCTGAGAGGATGGTGAGTCATGATAGTGAACAAAAAACTATATGCTGGTATTGTTTCCCCCATCTTGTTCTACTGTTTATCAGACTAACCCTTTGAGGAGAACGGTGAACTTTGCCGTTGTCACCCCCTCCCCCCCCCTTGCGGCGTTTGGGCGCGGGTTCAAAACCACTGAGGGCCCATCAGCTCAGTTGTTAAAATGACTTTTTGATAATACAGGGGTTGCGGTTCAACCCTCAAGCGGGCCACATTTTTTTTACCTCGACTTTTCTCCTCAGTTTGACCGGAAAATCGAACTGAACGTCTAATCCTTCGGAAGGGAGGAAAAACGAGTCGGACCTGTGCGCTTTCTAGTTGCGCACGCTGAAGATCCCATGGTAGTTGAAAATCGTTAAGAGCATGGCATTGTCCGGCTGCTGCCTTGGTATAAAACACTGGAGGGATAGGTTGATTTCCCAGGTCCCACCCTCTTGAAGACCAATTAGCCTTCTTGCCTTTTTGAAGAAGGGATAGATCTATGAAACACTAAGCTGACACCACCAGAATGATGGAACCATTAAAACCTTTGACTCCCGCACCCTATCCACCAACTGCGAAAACTTAACCCTTTGAC
>CM060305.1:72956234-72958734 GCA_030674185.1 Monoplex corrugatus
TGGTGGTGGTGGATGGTGTGGTGGGTGGTGGAGCAGGAGAAGAGTGGGACTGAAAGAGGGAAAGAGTGAGGTGGGATAGAAGTGAAGGACAATCAAAGACAAATTAAAAAAATAAAAGCGCATCCGTATGATAGCATGCGCTGTGTGAGTATACAAGAACAGAGACACACAGAAGAGAAATACACAGAGACAATGGACATGCAGGAAGAAGGAAAGAGGCTATGTGCAAAAGAGAAGGAAGTGGGTGAGAGTGAAGAAAAAACACAATAATAATAATAATGATAATAATATGATAATAATAATAAAAGAAGAAGAAGAAGAACAAGAACAAGAACAAGAAGAACAAGGAAACGTTGATAATAATAACAATAATAATAATTATGATGATGATGATGATGATGATGATAAATGTTCATCCTTATGGTAACCTGCAGAATGTCATTATGTAAGAAAAGAAATATTACTCGTACATTGTCCTCTGTTCATGTTGCAGTTTTTCAAATCTTGACAAAGAGGCGTGCATACTTATATAATCGTCAAATATATATATATATATATATATATATATATATATATATATATATATATATATATATATGTATATATATATGTATGTATATATATATATCATATACATATAATTATTAATATATATATATATTATATACACACACACACACACACATATTCTTAAGGCGAATGAGACTAATCCACAGATCTGAAATTTCTCAATGACCCGTAGCATATTCAGTTTCCGGAGCTGATTGGGGCCAAAAAGTCGACAGTGATTTTTTTCTTTTATTATTATCGTTTTCATCATCATCATCATCATCATCATCATCATCATCATCATCATCATCATCATCATCTCATTTAATTGTTATTATTATTATTATTATCATTATTGTTATTATTATTATTACTATTATTATTTTGATTTCATGGAGTTTTGATCCTACGATGACTAGTCTGTCATGTTAACCACGTTGCCACTTTGACGGACCCTGTGATATATGTTTTGTTGTGTGTTTCTGTCCCTGTCAGGGTGAGCTGGGTCAAAAATACGATGTCTCTGGCATCCCATGCCTTGTGCTGTTGGAAAAATCTGGAAATCTCCTCACCAAGGATGGCCGTGATAAGGTCTGTAATCACGCTGATAGCTTCCCATGGTCTTCCTGAAACTGACCACCCCAGTCCTTCTCTCTCACCATCTGCAATAGTCATCTTCACTGCTGTTGTTACTCCGTGTCTTATTGTTGTTGTTTTTTTTTCTGACGTGTTACGATCATTAACTCTTTTGTTGTGTCACGGTACTTCATCCTTTCACTCCCTCATCCGTACCCATCAGCTTGGATAGGTTTGAAGGAGTGAAAAGGTAACGTTAGACGTGGCCAACTCACTGCGTCTTGGTTATGACTGTAACTTTTTTTTTCTCTCGTGATTTCAGAAGCCTGGATCTTCAAGCGTTTCACCTGGTTTGGGCAGTCGTTATGCTCTGTTAGTCTCTTTTTGTTGTATCTTAAATTTTTTTTTTCAATGTTTGTGCAGAAAAATAAACTGAAAAAACAACAACAACAACAACACAAAACGCCAACATCTTCTGTATAGGAAACTTGTTCGAGCATACTGAAACGACGGACTGAAGTGCTCAATAATTATAACCTCTTTTTAAACTTGATACTGTCTATGTACTGGAGCATAATTCCATACCTGGAAAGATAACTACTGAGTATGGACATGGCATTCATTATTCAAAAAGACGTCACAGACATCAGATTGAAAGGAATAACAAGATGGCACACTAACAGGAAACACATGCCTAATCAATATTTGCTTCTTTTCTATGTTTAACATCAAGGCCAAAAAGGGCCGTTACTCAGAACAGGGTAGTGTGTTTACTCTTCATCGCAAGTAAATAAGACGAAGATTGTTCAGTATTGTTTGTGCACTGTACATCTGTTGTTTTTTTAATTTTTTTTTTATGGAGGCTCATATTGTGATACTGTTATCTTGTTCATGTGATTAATTCTGAATGAAGGAGAAAATAAATCATGTTGAACATTACATTTTTAAAGTTTTATTGGTGATTGTCTGTGTTGGTGTTCTCCGTTTTCTGTCCATACCTGTTCATGTGTGTGTGTGTGTGTGTGTGTGTGTGTGTGTGTGTGTGTGTGTGTGTGTGTGTGTGTGTGTGTGTGTTGTGATGTGTGTTGTGTGTGTGTGAGTAGGTGTGTATGTGTGCATGTGTGTGTATGTGTGTGCGTGTGTGTGTGTGTGAGTGTGTGTGTGTGTGGTATGTGTGGTGTATGGTGTGTGTGTGTGTGTGTGTGTATTGTGTATGTGTGTGTGTGAGTGTGAGTGTGTGTGTGTGTGTGTGTGTGTGTGTGAGTGTGTGTGTGTGTGTGTGTGGTTATACGTGTGTTGTTAGTGTGTGAGTGTGTGTGAGCGCGCGCGCGCGCGCGCAAATGAGAGAGAGAAAGAGCTTGCTTGTAATACACAG
>CM060305.1:72973734-72978734 GCA_030674185.1 Monoplex corrugatus
ATACAAGCCTTTCAAATATAAACTCGCACACGAAAACACACAAACACACACACACACACACACACACACACACACACACACACACACACAACACACCACACACACACACACACACACACACACACACAGTGCAGACACACACACACACACACAGACAACAAACAAACACACACAAAACAAAACCCACACACTTAGATAAGTTGCCACTTGACCAGACTTAAAAACTTAAAATTATAAATCTGAGTAATTTTGCTGATACTTCTGAAAGAAATATATCTTGAAATGACTTTTGAAAGCAAGTAGAAGACTGCTTTGTCTTAAAGACACAGCGAGGGAGTTCCATATTGGACCAAATGCATAGAAGTAGTTATCAACGATACATTCAACAACGGATCACTTCCACCACCAACGATGTCTGCACAAGATCTACACTATCAATTGGCTAGATCGAGAGTCGAGCCTTTAAGTTGTGAAAAAAGTGTGGCTTGCCAAAGATAGAATGTTTATTCGTCAAGTGTCAGCTTCGTTGGATAAGATACGTCGTCCATATGGAAAACAACAGCATCTGAAAGAAGCCCTTGTATGGAGCGCTGAAGCAAGGTCACAATGACCAGGGTAGGCTACTTAACTCTTTGACTCCCGCAGCCTGTCTACCGGCATCCTGCATTGTCAACCACGCTTGCAAAGCAAAAACTTAACCCTTTGATCCCTCACCCTATCCACCAGCTTTCTGTATAAAGCTGGTGGATAGGGTGAGGGAGTTAAAGGGTTAAGTTTTTGCTGTGAGTGGATAGGATGCGGGAATCATAATAGTAAGAAACTCTGGAGAGAGTCGGACGGCAGAATGTCCTCAGAGGGAAAACCACCGTCAAGCAAGTGTTTCGGCCCTTAACTCCTGGCATTCTAGGGGGGCCGGGCCGCATCCAGGTCATGACTCCTGGATGCCCCTCTGCTTTCGCCATTTTATTAAACAGAAATTTGTCCTCTGACCGGAATCAAACCCGCGCAGGACACGTATGGAGAGCTTGAAGCAAAGTCATCATGACCAGGGTAGACCACTTACCCCTTTGACTCTCGCACCATATCCACCAACTGCAAAAACTTAACTCTTTGACTCCATCACCCGACCCACCAGCTTCCTGCACCCTTTGACTCCCTTCGAACCCACAACCTTCCAGTCGGTAGTCCGTTGCGTTAACCACTACATCACGGCGACTGGTTTTCTTTTGAATTCTTAGTGGCACTATCATATTTCAGACTCGACTGTGTGGTCCCGGTCTTCCCATTGGGAAGACTGATGATTATGATGATCAGTGATGGACTTTTCATCGATCCGACTAATGAGTGGGTATACTGATCATTGGCATCTGTACTGATATAGGTCTTTATGTGGGATACAAGACTGATTAGAGAGCCACAGTTCCCTCCTCGGGCACTACATGGAAATGTGTCTTGTAGCCTAGGGTTCTGTTTTTTTCCCACACTCTCTTCTGTTGAAAATCAGCCGTTCTCCAGTCACCGTGGTGTAGTGGTTAGCCCAACGAACTACCGACTGGAAGGTTATGGGTTCGAATCCACCTTCAAAAATCATTTTGGGATTTTTCGGCTCTAACCGGCTCCTACCCAGAGTTAGGCGAGCTATGGGCTCATTGGGAAGACTGGGACCACACAGTCGAGTCTCATCCACTTCACGGATGAGTCATTGAGGGTGTTGCTCAAATCTTCTGACCAACACCGCAGGTGTCTGTCTCTTTGGCCTGGTTGACGCCAGGATATATTATGATAGTAAGCGTAGAGTACAACCCTGCCACGCAATTTCAATCCTAGATGGAACTCGATAGCATCATGATTATCGTCATCATCGACATCATCATCATCGCATTGTAAGAACTGTTCCAGCTTGTGCGGCCATTAAAGTGGCGTAGAAAATGGGACGAAAAAAATTCAAAAGAAAAGCACTTGCTTTAAAGAAACAGAACTAACTCACTAACTGACTGAGTAACTAACTGACCGACTGACTAACTAACTAACTAACTAAAACTAACTAACTAACTAACTAACTAACTAACTACTACTAACTCACTCACTCACTCACTCACTCACTCACTCATTCTCTCACTCACTCACCCGCCCGCTCACTCACTCACCGACCGACCGACTAGCTAGCTAGCTAACTACCTACCTACCCACCTTCCTACCTGCCTACCTACCTACCTACCTACCTACCTACCTACTTACTTACCTACCTACCTACTTACTCTACCTACCTACCTACCTACTTACCTATCTACCTACCTACCTACCTACCTACCTAACTGACTGACCTAATTAACTGAAGTTATGATAAATCTGCCTTTCTTTTTTCTGTCTATCGTCTCTAAACCTTATTTCTTCTGTACCAGCCTATCCATCTATATTTTTCAAAAGAAAAAAGAAATTCTTGCACGGTTTTGATCTGTTTATTATTTCCAACCCATCACAGACATGAATAGTGCTGCTATCCACCCCTCTCGTTCGAGTATGAAGACTGCGTTCGCTGTGGGTCAACAAGCAAAGCCAGAGCAAGATTGCGGTAGCCGAGATTTGGTTTCTAAGAAGAATGTTGAGAGTTCCATGGACAGCAAAGAAAACAAACGAGACAGTCTTTATGGAAGCAGACACAAGAAGATCATTCATAAGGAAGATCAGGAAGAGACAGACAACATTTATAGGCCATTTTATGAGGAAAGGGGAATTGGAGCACCTGGTCACAACAGGAAAGCTGGAGGGAAAGAGAGCACCAGGTAGACCCAAGGAGAAAATATTGGACGGACTTGCAGAGTGGCTGAGGACAGAGAGGGTGGAAAATGCGCTTGCGGCGACAAGGGATAGATACATATGGAGGGCTATGATCGCCAACGCCATGCGGCAGGGCACTTGATGATGATGATTTCCGTTGTGGATCAGTCTACCAGAACACTGTGCGTGCACACAAACAAGAACTTGCTTCAGTACAAGTAAAAAATATGGAAGGTGTTGGTCTACGGTTAGAAACATAACGGATAACTAATAATTATGAAATATTTTTGTGGCCTCCAAAATAAAAAAAAGTTCAATAACCGGATGGAAGAATTATTATAGAGCGCTGAAATGTAGCAGAAGTTACACACACACACACACACACACACACACACACACACACACACACACACACACACACACACACACACACACACACACACACACACACACACACACACACACACACACACACACTCTCTCTCTCTCTCTCTCTCACACACACACACACAAATAAATAAATAAAATAAACAGGATGGTCAAGCCATTCTAACAATTGCTCTTTTTATCAAAAACAATTACAGAAAATCCAGATTTAGTACTTTTCAAAGTCTTTGTGAAACGAGTAAATAAAACTTGACGTGCATCATGTACAATGATAGGCCATCACAACAATGAAAACAAAGTGTAACTATTGTCAGAAGTTCCCGACAAAGTATTGTTCACAAACCTTCGACAAAGAGCTTTGTTTTTCGGCGCTTTTTTTTTTTATGTCCATGTGACCTTGACCTTTGGTGCTTTGGCTTCCAAATTTACGTATTTGCGACTCCTCAATTATCCATACATTTGATCCAAGTATTCAGTCGACAGTTATAGAGGGTGGTCAGTGCTCACTGTAATCTTAAAATAAAGGCAAAATGGAGCAAAAGCACAATCAAGCATACAGGGGCGTGCAAAAGTAGGTATACAGTTATGAAAAAAGAAAACACGTACAATACTCATTGCGTTTATTATACAAACAAATGAATATTGCATATACATGTACATGTAATAACAAGCACAGCCTTAATCCCTCAGGTACTCAAACTGCTTGCCGTCGGTATTCACACGCTCCGCTAATTGTTATATTGTATTGTATTGGTAGAAAGAAGGTCTTCAGAGAAGTAACCCCCTTTAGACAAGTGTTTCGGCCCTGAATTCCTTACATTCTCGGAGGGCCGGGCCACATCCAGGTCATGACTCCTGGATGCCCTTCTGCTGTTGTCTATTTTTTTTTTTTTTTTTTTTTTTCCCACGCCGGGGAGCGAACCTGGGCGATTTCTGCGCTTCAGAACTGCGGTACGCGGTTTTACCAATGTGCTAACGGGGCACACATCATCTGTAGGGAATTTAATCCTTATGAAGTTCACTTTTGGTTCCTCCTTGCCCAGATCCAGCTTGAGCTCCTTTCTGCTGCCTCTGCCATCGCTTTAAGGGCTCTAGTCCTCTTCTTCCCAGAAATGGCGAGTTGTTTCATGAGATCATAAGCGGAGGTGCCCACAAACCCTCTTGCCCCGACCTCTATGGCGAAGATTTTGACCCGCAGACCTGCTTTCTTCAGGGTGCTGGCAAGACCGGCGTATTTTTCGGTCTTGTAGATATGTGCTTCTTCCATTCTGCTTTCGTATGGCGCAGTGAGTTCTATCAGAATCACTTGTTTCGAGGAGTCAGAGTGGAGAGCGATGTCTGGTCTCATGCCTGTCTTGCTGATGACATCTGGGTAATTTCTCCACTCTGGGAGGTCTGCTGTACACTCCCAGTCGACTGCTCCATCCAGAAGACCCTTTGGCAATGTGCTGGTTGTCATAGCACTTTCGGGCCAGATCTGTTTCCCTCCTGCTTTGTAGAACGTTGTCATAGCAATTGGTGCGTTTGGGATTATGGTTTTTTCGCTAACCACGTTTGTATTGTAATCGAGAACGGAATTAAGCATTATAACAATGATGTGATACTTACTGTATACCTACTTTTGCACCCCTCTGTATATCAAGTATATAATATCTACCTATCAGTCTTAGCAATACACGCGAGAAGCACATATAATCAAGCGTATAATGCTTGCCTATCATTCTTGGCATTGAACATGAATTTGACCTGTCTATTCCTTCCTCTCTCTCATCCTCCCTCCCTCCCTCCCTCTCTCTCTCTCAGTTCTGCCTTTCTGTTTATGTATGTATATATGT
>CM060305.1:72981234-72988734 GCA_030674185.1 Monoplex corrugatus
ACACTCCCGGGGTGCGCTACATTAAAACTGGCCTTCTCACTTCTCTCTTCTCACTGTGCCGTCTTAATAATTCTCATTGTTGTTCTGGTTGTGTCGGTATAGAATTAGATAAGCCCCCCTTCCTCCACTTCCGTGGGATGGTTATCCCCATATCACTAAGGTGAGTGTCGACGTAAAAACTGAACCAAATCCAAAATTACACTCGAGATATCGTATCTTGTGTTCCTGGCTCTATCAAAAAACCAACCAGCCCGCATAAAATCGACGTAAACTATGCTACAGAACATTACAAATGTTGATCAAAGGGAACTGAATCAGCCAGAATGTTGGGCTGTCTTTTTGTTAAGATCTTGGCTGCGTTTGGCCAAGGGGTTTATGGGCAGGTTTCTTTTTGAAGTGGGCGTACATCATGATCATTTTGGATCTTTCCTGTCACACGGCATTTGTGGACGTCAGCGCATATGGAATGTATTCCCATTGTGCAGACGGTGTCTGGGGTTTGGAGTTTAGAGTTTGGACTTTGTTAAAGGTTGTGGACTTTGTTCAAGGTTTTGGACTTTGTTCAAGGTTCTGGACTTGGTTCAAGGTTTTGGACTTTGTGCAAGGTTCTGGACTTTGTTCAAGGTTGTGGACTTTCTTCAAGGTTGTGGACTTTCTTCAAGGTTGTGGATTTTGTTCATGGACTTTGTTCAAGGTTATGGACTTTGTTCATGGACTTTGTTCAATGTTTTGGACTTTGTTCATGGTTTTGGACTTTGTTAAGGTTCATGGACTTTTTTTCAAGGTTTTGGACTTTGTTCAAGGTTTTGGACTCTGTCCATGGCCTTTGTTCAAGGTTTTGGCATTTGTTCAAGGTTCTGGATTTTGCTAAGGTTTTGGACTTTGTTCAAGGTTTTGGACTTTGATCAAGGTTTTGTATTTTGTTTAAAGTTTTGGAATTTGTTCTAGGTTTTGGACTTTAAGGTTTTGGACTTTGTTCAAGGTTTGGGACTTGTTCATGACTTGTTCAAGGTTTTGGACTTGTTCAAGTGTGGACTTGTTCAAGGTTGTGGACTTTGTTCAAGGTTTTGGACTTTGTTCAAGGTTTTAGTTGACTTTGTTCATGGACTTTGTTCAAGGTTTTGACTTTGTTCGTGGACTTTGTTCAAGGTTTTGACTTTGTTCAAGTCTGACAATTCCATGTGATCTCAACCCAAAACTGCCAGCCAGTCATTATCTGGCAAACCTGTTGATCCTCAAAGAGCATTTCAGGAAGACACATTCCGGTCTCCAGAGCGAGGCACCATTGAAATCCAGGATCTAGTGAGGCCTGCAGTGCCAGGAAAATGTTTTATAACAAGCCACCAACCCTGGATGAAGTAAAGAAAGTGGTGAAGAAAACCAGTCAAATCATTACATGGGCCTCCCAGATGCAAATGATTACCTAGATCTAACGGAATACCCTTGCTGCTATGTAAGAAATGTCTCAGAAAACTGGCAGAATATTTAGACTGTCCATCCTCTCCCAGAACACTCATACAACTCGCACGTAGCACCCCTAAAATCTCTAGAACACCCCTGGAACAACACGAGAACACCTTTAGAACACGCCCCTGCTGGATACCCCTAGAGCACCATTTAACACAATTTTAACACGCCCCTGAAACACTTTCAGGACATCACCAGAATGTCATGGTCTTCCTCCGATTCTGAAACCCAAACATTTTAGAAGTTTAAGCTTGAAGGGCTGGCTGGTTGTCTGGCATCCTTGTCTGATGGCGAAACCACCGGATATCTGCTATTATGCAATGTTATAATCGATGTTCTTCCAAAAATCTCTTGATGGACATCTTCGTTTCTGATCATGTCTCTTCTGTTCTTGCCTGTGACTGTTTTGAGAAATCTCATCTCGTATGTTTTGATCATTCTCTCAACGGTTTTGATTAAGGTCCAGATCTGGCACTGGTGTATCAGTATGTTTACAGATATTGCGTTCATGAACTTGGCTTTTGATTCCAAAAGAGGGCTTGGGCGTTTTAGGAAGGGTGAAAGATGATATCCCACGGCATTGGTCTTTTGGACTCTTCTTCTAGTTCTTTGTCCTTTATTCCATGTCATGTAAATATGCTCCCCAAGGACTTAAATTTTGAAGTTTGATGAAAACGTTGCCCATTGATTTTGATGTCCAGTTTGTCCTGCTGACATAACCTATGGTGATGCTTATTTCTTATGCTATGGCTTTCACAGCTTCTCTCCGCCATCAGTAAGTAACAGCTCACTGACAGCTTCTGGATTAGGTACTGCAACTTAGATTAATTAATTTAGTCCACGTAGATGACGAAAAGGAGTGTGGTAGAATATATCCTTGTTGGACCCCAGACGTAACTTAAAAGGAGTTGGAAAGTCTAAGTGTGGTGCTGATATTACACTCACTACCATCACCATCATCATGTGCCCTGCCGCACCGTGTTGACGATCATGGCCCTCCAAATGAATCTATCCCTTGTCGCTGCAAGTACCTCTCCCACCCTCTCTGTCCTCTGCTACTCTGGTAGAAAGAAACTCTAGGGAGAGCTAGACAACAGAAGGTTTCAGAGAAGTAACCCCCTTTAGACAAGTGTTTCGGCCCTGAATTCCTTACACTCTCGGGGGGCCGGGCCACATCCAGGTCATGACTCCTGGATGCCCTTCTGCTGTTGTCTATTTTTATTTTTATTTTTTTCCCACGCCGGGGAGCGAACCTGGGCGATTCTGCGCTTCAGAACTGCGGTACGCGGTTTTACCAATGTGCTAACGGGGCACACATCATCTGTAGGGAATTTAATCCTTATGAAGTTCACTTTTGGTTCCTCCTTGCCCAGATCCAGCTTGAGCTCCTTTCTGCTGCCTCTGCCATCGCTTTAAGGGCTAGTCCTCTTCTTCCCAGAAATGGCGAGTTGTTTCATGAGATCATAAGCGGAGGTGCCCACAAACCCTCTTGCCCCGACCTCTATGGCGAAGATTTTGACCCGCAGACCTGCTTTCTTCAGGGTGCTGGCAAGACCGGCGTATTTTTCGGTCTTGTAGATATGTGCTTCTTCCATTCTGCTTTCATATGGCACAGTGAGTTCTATCAGAATCACTTGTTTCGAGGAGTCAGAGTGGAGAGCGATGTCTGGTCTCATGCCTGTCTTGCTGATGACATCTGGGTAATTTCTCCACTCTGGGAGGTCTGCTGTACACTCCCAGTCGACTGTTCCATCCAGAAGACCCTTTGGCAATGTGCTGGTTGTCATAGCACTTTCGGGCCAGACCTGTTTCCCTCCTGCTTTGTAGAACGTTGTCATAGCAATTGGTGCGTTTGGGGGTCATGGTTTTTTCGCTAACTACGTCTGTGATCACTTTCAGAACTTGGTTGTGCCTCCATGTATACCTTCCTTGGGCTAGCGCTACTTTGCAAGAGCTTAGGACATGTTCCACTGTTTGTTTCTTCTGACAGAGCGGACATGCTGGGTCGTCTGATTTCCCCCATTTCACTAAGTTTGCATTCGAGGGGAGCAGGTCATATACAGATCTGAGGAGGAAGCTTATCCTTAGAGGAGCCATGTGCCACATATCGTTCCAGCTGAGACTTCTTTGGAGTGCACTGTCCCATGTTGTCCATTGCCCCTGTTGACCTTGCTGGACTGCCTTCTGCACTCTTTTGACATCTTCTTCTTCCTTCAACTCCTGTATGATCATGTCTCTTTTTTCCTTCCCTTTGGCTTTGGACCACCACTGCATTTTTGTTGCTCCCAGTCCCTGTCTGTTGGTTTGCGTGTGTCCAATTATTTCTTTGATGCTGAGGTTTCTCTTGGCATTGTTTACAGCCTCTTGGACTTTCCACTTTCTGCCAGTTCTCAGCTTTGGATGAACTGATCTCACGATATTGTCTTCCGATTCCTCCAGCATGCTCAACAGTCTTGCTTTTCCAACTTTGTATTCCTCCACTATGGATTTGAGAGGTAGCTTCAGCATTGCTTGACGACAGTAGAATGCAACATCAGTGAGATCAGGTGGGACACCGAGCCATTTTCTTGTGTATTTGTTGATTTTGGCTTCCATTGCTTCCACTGTGGTGGTGCAAATGTCATAGATTAGCAGTGGCCACAGCAGCTTTGGTATCAGCATGAACTGTAGACACCAGACTTTGTATTTGCCTGACAGTCCGCAGTTATCTATTTTCTTCAGGCCTTCTTCTGCTGTTTGCTTGGTTTCACATCCCTTTTGTGTGTCTTTCAGGGAGTCATCATACCATCTTCCGAGACTTTTTACTGGCTCTTCTGTGACAGTGGGGATGGCTTGGTTGGCTACCATGAATTTGACTGAATCTGCCACTTTTCCTTTTCGCAGTGAGAGACTTCGGGATTTCTTAGGTTTGAACCTCATTCTTGAAGAGGCCACCAGCTCATCCAGCTGCTTTAAGATTTGGTGTGTCTCTTCCTCATCCGTGGACAAGACTGTTGTGTCATCCATGAAAGCTTTCAGAGGAGGCATCTGGTATCCATCTCCCAGATTCACTGGACCTGAATTCTTCATTGCAGCTTTCAAGATGACTTCCATTGCCAACACGAACAGTATGGGAGAGATTGCACAGCCCATTGCAATGCCCACCTCTAGGTCTATCCAATCCGTGGTGTATTCTTTGGTAGAGAACCGCATTGAGAACCCTTGGAAATACTTCCTCAGCATTGTTCGGATGTTTTCTGGGATGTGATACATTTCAAGAGCCAGCTGGATCATATCGTGTGGAACTGATCCATATGCATTCGCCAGATCAAGCCAAACTACGTCAATGTCTCTCTTCTCTGTTCTTGCTTTTTGGATGGCATCCCAAATCAACGTGGCATGTTCCAAGCATCCAGGCATTCCTGGTATGCCTCCCTTTTGGACTGACATATCCAGATACTTGTTTTCAGTCAGGTATTTTGTCAATCTTGCTGCCATAACAGAGAAGAAGATTTTCCCCTCGACGTTCAGAAGTGATATTGGCCTGAACTGATTGATGCTGCTGGAGTTCTGCTCCTTCGGAATGTACACTCCTTCAGCTCTCATCCATTGGTCGCTGATCTTCTGGTTCCTCCATGCTGATCGAATCATCTTGTGGAGCCACTCGAGCACTTTTGGGCATTTCTTGTAGAGCAGGTATGGTATTCCGTTTGGTCCAGGTGCTGACTTGGCTCTGGCTTTCTTTACTACGTTCTTCACTTCATCCAGTGTTGGTGGTTTGTTATTGAATTTTCCTTCTGGCGCTGCAGGCCAAACCAGATTCTGGATTTCAAGTGGTGCCTCGCGCTGAGAATCGGAATATGTTTCCCTGAGATGCTGCTCTAGGGTTTCCTTGCCCACTGTGAGAGTCCCTGATTTGGGTTGTTCAAACAGCTTTCTTGCAAAATCAAAGGGATCTTTGAAGAAACGATCTTGAGTCTTCTTCTTTTTGCTCTTTCTTCGCCTTGCTGATTCCACTTTGCTGAGAGCATTGTGTTTGGCCTTCAGATCTTTCCAGAGTTCCAGGAGCCCTTGCTTCTCGAATTCTGAGGCAGTTTTCATTCGCTTTTTAAGCTTCCTTTTCTCCCTCCGGATGCTCTCCATCTGTTGCTGTCTTCTGGATTTCTGGGGAGGCGTTTTTGTCTTTGGCTGCTTCACTCCATAAGTGTCCCTGCAGATAGAGTATATGATGTCTCCGTATGTGTCAAGTTTGTGTTCCAGCGTACTGTTCCCTATTAGCGCATTCAGCTTAAGGACAAGTTCCTCATCTAATTTCTCCCATTGTTCTTTTGCACCGGCAGGCGGCAAATTGAGTTTTCCACGTTTGGCGTTAAGAGCTTGTGCAAAATCCGCATCAGAACCGTCAGCGTGGATGTCCTTGGCACTATGGTTTAAATCCTGGCCTTGGTCATCCAACGTCTCACCTGCTATCGCAGTGCGCTGCTGCTGGTTCGTATGTGTCTTCAAACAGCCCATTTTTGTCCTGTGGATCTTCATGCCGCGTTTGGTGGTGAATCTCCTTCCACACGCACACGGAAATTCCATCTGGTCATTAATCATGATCCGTTGTGCGTTTCCAGTCGTGATGGAGTCAGTGCCGATGGATTCATCATTCTCTCCCCCTTTCGGTGAATCCTGGGAGCATCTTTCATTTAAAGAACTCGTGGCATGTTATCAAAGGCAAGGTGGGAAGCCAACCCACAAAGCCCGCAGATCTAGTCTTTCCCAGTGTCCTTCGATCTTTCCCGAATGTCCTCCGAACTATTCCCGGAAGTCAATGGATTGACCATGTGCAGGTAGAAAGAAACTCTAGGGAGAGCTAGACAACAGAAGGTCTTCAGAGAAGTAACCCCCTTTAGACAAGTGTTTCGGCCCTGAATTCCTTACACTCTCGGGGGGCCGGGCCACATCCAGGTCATGACTCCTGGATGCCCTTCTGCTGTTGTCTATTTTTATTTTTATTTTTTTCCCACGCCGGGGAGCGAACCTGGGCGATTCTGCGCTTCAGAACTGCGGTACGCGGTTTTACCAATGTGCTAACGGGGCACACATCATCTGTAGGGAATTTAATCCTTATGAAGTTCACTTTTGGTTCCTCCTTGCCCAGATCCAGCTTGAGCTCCTTTCTGCTGCCTCTGCCATCGCTTTAAGGGCTCTAGTCCTCTTCTTCCCAGAAATGGCGAGTTGTTTCATGAGATCATAAGCGGAGGTGCCCACAAACCCTCTTGCCCCGACCTCTATGGCGAAGATTTTGACCTGCAGACCTGCTTTCTTCAGGTGCTGGCAAGACCGGCGTATTTTTCGGTCTTGTAGATATGTGCTTCTTCCATTCTGCTTTCGTATGGCACAGTGAGTTCTATCAGAATCACTTGTTTCGAGGAGTCAGAGTGGAGAGCGATGTCTGGTCTCATGCCTGTCTTGCTGATGACATCTGGGTAATTTCTCCACTCTGGGAGGTCTGCTGTACACTCCCAGTGTACAGCAGACCTCTAGGTCTATCCACGGATTGGATAGACCTAGAGGTGGGCATTGCAATGGGCTGTGCAATCTCTCCCATACTGTTCGTGTTGGCAATGGAAGTCATCTTGAAAGCTGCAACAAAATAAGATGCAAACGTCTTTCACCCTAAATTACCTGTGACTTGATATTACGATATAAATGAAAATAAGAATTTCTGCTGCAACTTTTACATAATTATTGTATTTCATATCCCCATAGTTCACAACCACATAATATTTTTCAAAATTGCCATTTTCTGATACAGATCTAATATAGCATTAACGGATATGTCTCGTTTGCTAGTGGCTTGTGACAATGGAACTGATAAACCTTTGAACCGTTCAGTCTGTTTACTTTCCTGTTATTAACAGTTACGAACAGTTATTCATTGTGCACATCTCATTGAGGATGTCCGTCGTTTATTGCATGTTCACAATAACGTGCAGTATCTATTCAAGTTTCGAAATGAAGTGACTTACTTTTAGGCTTACAAAAAGTTTTGTCAATAATAAATAA
>CM060305.1:72998734-73011234 GCA_030674185.1 Monoplex corrugatus
TTAACTTAGTTGGATTTGATTAATTGGGACCAAGTCATTTGTCTTCATATGGTATTGCGGCGTTTGGATTATTTTTATGTCCAGTGACACCACAAAAATCGTGTGAAGGAAGGATTCATATTAACCATGTGATTACCCATAAACTTTAAGCCCTACCAGGTCTCAATGCTCTGTCTGTCTGTCTGTCTCTCTGCATCTCTCTCTCTTCTGTCTCTGTCTCTCTGTCTCTCTGTCTGTCTGTCTGTCTCTCTCTCTCCCTCTCTCTCTCTTTCTGTCTCTCTGTCTGTCTGTCTCTGTCTCTCTGTCTGTCTGTCTCTCTCTCTCCCTCTCTCTCTCTTTCTGTCTCTCTCTGTCTGCCTGTCTGTCTCTGTCTCTCTCTTTCTCTATACGTGTGTGTGTGTGTGTGTGTGTGTGTGTGTGTGTGTGTGTGTGTGTGTGTGTGTGTGTGTCTTTGAAAACAAGTACTGAACTCCATATATCAGGTTTTATTTCTTTCTGATGACTAAATATGGTATCGTGCGCAAGTCAAGTTGCATATCAAAGAGATGAACACCTAACTGATGCAACAGTTGCGGGCGTTCTCTGGCGGGTGTCGTTATGGCGTCTTGACAGACCAAGACAATGAATGGCCTATATAGACACATGGCACGTACGCTGTAATAAAGTAAAATTGGGAAGGGAAAGGCGTTAGGGAGGTGAGAACACCAGTTTGTATATTCAGTTTGTTTGTCAAGTGCTCAAAAAGATAACGTACAAAATGGGGATAATGTTGCAGTCTGTGTCGTAAGACGGGTCACACCACACACACACACACACACACACACACACACACACACGCACACACACACACACACACACACACGCACACACGCACACACACACACACACACACACACACACACACACACACACACACACACACACACAGAGCGAGCGAGCGAGCGAGTGAGAGAGAGAGAGAGAGAGAGAGTCAGACAGACAGACAGACCAGACCAGACCAGACCGACAGACACACAGACACACAGACAGACACACAGACAGACACACGGACAATGAGACAGCAAAGAAAAACACGAACGTAAAAACCCGAATGTGAAATAGGTGTCATATTTGAAAGACTAGCAAGCTAGTAAAACGGATGTGCTAAAATACTACATACCCTAAGAACGCAGGAGACCAGTATGGACACAGGTTTTAATAACGAATGTGAGCAGAAATTTCATTCAAACGATGTGGGTCAAGTACTCAACTGAAAATTAAAGAAATGAAAAATTGAATGATACACAATCTTGCGTCCAAGAATCCAATTACCGCGACTTGCCCCTCAGAGAAATTGGATTCCACTTTGTTTCTTCTTCTTCTTCTTCTTCTTTTTCTTCTTCTTCTTCTTCTTCTTCCTCTTCTTCTTCTTCTTCTTCTTCTTATTACCGACTTCCGCCCCTCAGAGAAATTGGATACCGTTTTTCTTCTTCTTCTTCTTCTTACTACTACTGCTACTTCTTCTTCTTCTTCTTACTACTACTGCTACTTCTTCTTCTTCTTACTACTACTGCTACTTCTTCTTCTTCTTCTTACTACTACTACTTCTTCTTCTTCTTCTTCTTACTACTACTACTTCTTCTTCTTCCTCCCCCTCTTCTTTTTCTTTTTCTTCTTTTTGTTTTAAACTTTCTATGGCATTCACTCTACAACTAGCGCGATCAGAGACATAAGTCTGTAAGAAATAAAGTATGGCTTAACTGAATTCGACTGGATTGGATTTTTCTCTTTTCCCCAAAGACAAAGTATAACTAAACTTCCTTTAAGGAAGGCTAAAAAAATGTTCCTATTCGCAAAAATCCACTCCCTCTGATAGGTTTGTAAGCCTATGAAGTTATATGCTTAGATAGGGAAGGGACACTTGCTAGGGCTCGCAGCCTGAATAAGAGAGACAGAGAGAGGGACAGAGAGAGACAGAGAGAGAGACAGAGAGAGAGAGAGAGAAAGAGAGAGAGGGAGAGAAAGAGAGAGAGAGAGAGTGTGTGTGTGTGTGTGTGTGTGTGTATGTGTGTGTATGTGTCAATTTACCATCGCATCTGACAGACCACCTGGCAGACCACCATTCAAGTTCTAGTGGAAGAGGAAAGAAAACTGTCTAAATAGGAATCGAACCCGGGATTCTTGCGTCCAAGATGGGCGCTTGAAGCCATTACACACACACACACACACACACTCCACACGAGTGGAAATAAGATACCAATAAAACAAACATGTGACGGAATACTAATTACACCCGATCATCTCCAGGGACGTGCAACAGATTAGTCTAGGCCACAGTGGTCTCAACAAGTTGGCAAACATTAATTTTCCAACAGCGATCTCATTTTGCAGCTGCACCGATCTCCTCGTTAATTAAGCCCATCCGTCAACGAACAGCGAGTTTTTAAATTAAAATTGTCGAGGACAGCGAGGGCGTCTTCAGTGCAGGGCTCTACGGTATGCACTATGCACTGACCTTGGTAGTCTAGCTGTTCTTTTTTGTTTGTTTGTTTGTTTTGTTTTGTTTTCTAATTTGAAACAAGAGAGAGAGAAAGAGAGAGAGACACACAAACACAGAGTGTCAGACAGACAAAGAGACAGAGAGAGAGAGAGAGACAGAGACAGAGGGGCAAAGACAGAGAAGAGAGACAGAGACAGAGGGACAGAGACTACACACATACACACACACCAGAGAGAGAGAGAGAGGGGGGAGGCAGAGAGAGAGAGAGAGGGGGGGGAGGAAGAGAGAGACAGAGAGAGACAGACAGACAGAGAGACCACACACATACAGACACACACACACGCAGAGAAAGAGAGAGAGAGAGAGAGAGAGAGAGAGAGAGAGACAGACAGACAGAGAGGGAGAGAGAGACAGAGAGAGACCACGGAGAGAGAGAGAGAGAGAGAGAGAGAGAGAGAGAGAGAGAGAGACAGACAAAGAGAGAGAGGGACTGAGAGAGAGAGAAAGAGAGGGACAGAGATCAAAGAGAGAGAGAGAGACAGAGAGAGAGAGAGAAAGAGAGAGAGAGAGAGAGACAGAAACAGAGACAGACAGACTGCATGATAACTGTGCGAACAAAAATATTGCGCACGAACGTACGTTGTGCTCTCAGCAGATAGCTGCAAAGGGACATAATCGACCGACCGGCACAGCACAGGACAGTGGCAGGGCCATCTCGTCGCGCAGCTGCCGCAAACCGTCACGCGTCTTAGCGCTGTGATAGTAAACGACACAACCTTGACATGAACTTTGTTCCAAACAGATCGGGTCTGTAGATCCAAATCGTAGCACCCAAGCACCCAGCAAGCTTTCGCACACAAGCGCGCGTTGAAACCGCAACGTTTGAGCTTCTTCTTTCTTTATGTTGTTACTTTGCTGACTTGGTTGAAAAGCACAGAGAAGAAAGAAACAGTAGGCCCTAGGCTAGTACCGCGGTAGGCTTCTCTTCTTAGTCGGCTGACGGCTTTTCGAACTAGTGTGTCTGTGCTTGTGCCTGTGTGTGAGTGAGGTGTCCGCTGATTGACAGATGGCATTGCAGCGTTCAGTAATCCCTTGTGCTCGTGCTGTGAGATGGAGGCACGTGTTCTCTGCGGGTAAGTGCACGCGTACACAAACACATATGCACACATACACATACATACGCACACACACATACCAGCATATACACACGCGTCCCGCGCGCGCGTGTGCGCGTACACACATGTACACTGACATAGTGTGCATATATTTTTATTATATACATCTGTGTATCTATGCATGTATGTATGCATGTATCTATCTGGCTGGCTGGCTGGCTATCTATGTGTGTGTTAGCGTGTTTGTGAGTGTGTGTGTGAGTGTATGTGTGTGTGTGTGTGTGTGTGTGTGTGTGTGTGTGTGTGTGTGAGAGAGAGAGAGAGAGAGAGAGAGAGAGAGAGCTATCAACTTGTCTCATTTCTGAAACACTTCAACTTCCCTATCGATCCAAAATCTAGGCCCATCAGTTCCATTTCATCCCCACTGTATCATACCCCCACCCCCTTCCTATGGAGAAGATGAGGGTGGGGTGAGTTGGGGTGGGGTGGGGGCTCTTTCAGTATAAGTAGTGTCCCCACCTTACGGAAATTCTGTGCTAGATATTTCCTTTTTTTCTGTCACTCTTTGTTTCCGCCTTGTTCCTTTGTTTTCTGTTATCTCTTCCTACATTTTCTGCCTTGCTGTATTTGTTCTATAAAGCGTTATGTACTTTGTCGTTTGATTGATAATTGGGTACATGAATTAACTGCATTTTTGGCTTTGAGGAACTTTGACGTGCAGAAGCAATTGCAAGTAACTGAGGCTCGTTTTATATATGTTTAGCGTCCCTAGCTTTATTTACATTTGTGGTCAGGGATTGTTTTTGTTTTTTAAACTCCTGGTGATAAATGTGACAGAATGGTCAACGCCAGGGGCCTATCATTAGGTTATGTACGCCAATATATCGATACGTGTACTTAGTTTTCTTTTCAAGCTGTTTGTGTGTGTGAGTTTTTGTTTTGTTTCTTTAGTGAGGTATAGTGTACGTTTTGAGATGTTTATAGCCCTGATGTGGCTGTGTGCAATCGGCTGGGCTTTAAACAATAATAACAGTTACAATAACCCTAATATCATCATTATCATCATGTGCCCTGCCTCATTGCGTTGGTGATCATGGCCCTACACATGCATCTATCCCTTGTCGCCGCAAGCACATCTTCCACCCTTTCTGTCCTCAGCCACCCCAGCAAGTCTGTCCAGTATTTTCTCCCTGGGTCTACCTGGTGTTCTCTTCCCTCTAGCTTTCCTGTTGTGACCAGGTGCTCTAATTCCCCTTTCCTCATAAAATGCCCTATAAATGTTGCTTGTCTTTTCCTAATCTTTCTTATCAATGATCTTCTTGTGTCTGCCTCCATCAAGACTGTCGCATTTGTTTTCTTTGCTGTCCATGGAACTCTCAACATTCTTCTTAGAAACCACATTTTGACTGCCTCAATCTTGTTCTGGCTTTGCGTATTGACTGCTCACGCCTCACAACTGTATAGCATTATCGGTTCTATATAACATTCAGGAACTCTCTTCCTGATGTTGATTGATAGGCATTTGTTGGTAAGAATGCTTTTCATCTTCTTGAATGCTGTTTTGGCTTGGCCGATTCTGCTGGCAATTTCTGATGTGCATCTGCCGTCTGGTGAGATGACCGTTCCCTTATATTTATTCTTAACAACCTGTCTCAAAGTTGTGCCATTTGCTGTTATTTTGCATGAAGGGATTTCATGTTTTTTGTTGGTTGTTGTTGTTGTTGTTGGGGTTTTTTACTGATTACCAAGACTTCATTCAGTCTTTTTGCTATTTAGCTCCAACCCTAATATACCAGTGTCAAACGTAGTACCTGACAACCACCACCACCACCACCACCACCACCACCACCACCACAACCACAACCACCCTCCCCCGAGCACAAAATTAGCGACTGTGAGATTCCTTGTTTGAGAAGAGCTTCCTGACAGACTAGACGCGACATGAACAGAAACTCCAAGACCATGGACATAATAATAATAATAATAATAATTACAATATTTATATAGCGCAAAATCTTGATAAAATCAAATCTAAGCGCTGAAACAGACAGACACACGCACGCACGCACGCACACACACGCACGCACGCACACACACACACACACGCACGCGCGCGCGCGCGCGCGCGCACACGGCTATAAATGGGGAGAAAGAATAAAAGCAATGGAAAATTATAGAGAGCAGTGCCCACACCAGTAAAGGAGAAACAAACAAGATGTCAGATTTAAAAAAAAAAAAAAAAAAAAAAAAAAAAAACATGTTACATAAACTTGATTCTTCATTTGAAAAAATCTCAGCCTGAACAGGTTACTGTTACGTGTTATTTGTGCCTAAAGCCTAGCCAACTGCGTACAGCCATATCAGGGTTATAAATGTGGGCTATAACTGTTTCAAAACATACACAATACTTCAACAGGAAAATTTAATTAATTAATTACAATATTTATATAGCGCAAAATCTTGATAAAATCAAATCTAAGCGCTGAAGCAGACACACACGCAGGCACGCACGCTCGCACACACACGCACGCACACATACAGACACACACACACACACACACACACACACCCACACACACGCATGGCTATAAATGGGGAGAAAGAATAAAAGCAATAAAAGCAAGAATAAAAGCAATGGAAAATTATAGAGAGCATAGCATACAATTATATATTATAACCATGTGATTCCCTCCGAGCGGAGACAGGCTGCAGAGGGGAGGGTTGAGTGAGGTTAGGATTTTATGCAGGAGAGAAAAGGTGAGTTTTGAGAGCGGACTTGAAGGAGACAAAAGTAGGTTGCTGACGGACTGAGAGAGGAAGTTTGTTCCAGGAGAGTGGACCAGAAACAGAGAAGGCTCGTGGACCATAGGTATTGAGCTTAGTGCGTGGAAAGCGAAGAGTCAGAGGATCAGAGGCAGAGCGGAGGGTACGTGAGGGAACATAGATCTCAAGTAGGCTTGACAGGTAATCGGGGGCTGCGTTATTGAGGCTTTTGTAGCACATGGTGTCTAGTTTGTACTGTATGCGCTTTGATACAGGGAGCCAGTGAAGTTGTGCCAGGAGAGGAGATATATGGTCAGCTTTTTTCTTTTTGAGTACAAGGCGTGCAGCATTGTTTTGAATGCGCTGTAGGATGTGAATGGTGGAGGCAGGAAGACCAGACAGGAGTGAATTGCAATAGTCAATGCGAGACATTATGAAGGAGAGAACGAGTTTTGCAGTTGTTTCGACAGAGAGATACTTCCTGATCAGCTTTATACGATGGAGATGATAGTAGCAGGATCTGGCAGTTTGAGAAACAAAGTTGTTCATGGAGAGGGTAGAGTCAATGCAGACACCAAGGTTTTTAGCTGAATCAGAGATGAACTGATGTGAACTGGTAGGAACAACATCGATCTACCATAATACTCATCAAAAAAGAAGGAACTGGTGTCATCATCTGAGATGAATTGGTGTAATCATCTGAGATGAACTGGTTTAATCATCTGAAATGAACTGGTTTAATCATCTGAGATGAACTGATGTGAACTGGTTTAATCATCTGAGATGAACTGATGTGAACTGGTTTAATCATCTGAGATGAACTGATGTGAACTGGTTTAATCATCTGAGATGAACTGATTTAATCATCTGAGGAGACTGCAACTCCCACCAGCTGGCAC
Organism: Monoplex corrugatus; assembly: GCA_030674185.1. NCBI lineage: Eukaryota > Metazoa > Mollusca > Gastropoda > Littorinimorpha > Ranellidae > Monoplex > Monoplex corrugatus. The sequence goes on from CM060305.1 coordinate 73,005,991, forward strand.
AGCAAGCTCATAGCAAATTTATCTGATCTGGATTTTAAGTGAGAGGCAGACCAAGGAAGACATGGTTTGAAACCTTGACTCACACGGTATTTCTTCATCTCCCGACCTTCTGTCTCGCTGCTATCCGTCAAGGTTTTTTTTGTTTTTCTGTCGGCGACAACCCAGATGGTGCAAGTGGATAGATAAAAGATGAAGAAGTAAGCATGTGTGTGTGTGTGTGTGTGTGTTGTGTGTGTGTGTGTGTGTGTGTGTGTGTGTGTGTGTGTGTGTGTGTGTGTGTGTGTGTGTGTTCGTTCTTTGATTTAACGTCTTTTCACTATAAGTGATATTAAACGTGTGTGTGTGTGTGTGTGTGTGTGTGTGTGTGTGTGTGTGTGTGTGTGTGTGTGTGTGTGTATGTGTGTGTGCGTGCGTGCGTGCTTGCTTTTACCTGTGTCTGCATGTGTGTGTGTGTGTGTGTGTGTGTGTGTGTGTGTGCGCGCGCGTGCGTGCGTACTTGCTTGTGCCTGTGTGTGCATATGTGTGTTCGTTCTTTGATTTAACGTCTTTTCACTGTAAGTGATATTAGCATATGTGTGTGTGTGCGTGCGTGCGTGCGTGCGTGCTTGCTTGTGCCTGTGTCTGCATGTGTGTGTGTGCGCGCGCGCGTGCGTGTGTGTGTGTGTGTGCATGCTTGCTTGAGCCTATGTCTGCGTGTGTGTGTGTGTATGTGTGTGTGCATACTTGCTTGTGCCTGTGTCTGCATACGTGTGTGTGTGCGTGTGTGTGTGCGCGTGTTCGCTTGTACCTGTGTCTGCATGTGTGTGTGTGTGTGTGTGTGTGTGTGTGTGTGTGTGGTGTGTGTGTGTGTGTGTGTGTGCGTGCGTGCTTGCTTGTGCCTGTGTCTACATGTGTGTGTGTGTGTGTGTTTGTGTGCGTGCATGCTTGTGCCTGTGTCTACATGTGTGTATGTGTGTGAGTGTGTGTGTGTGTGTGTGTGTGTGTGTGTGTGTGTGAGTGAGTGTGTGTGTGTGCTTGCTTGTGCCTGTGCCTGCATGTGTGTGTGTGTGTGTGTGTGTGTGTGTGCATGCTTGCTTGTGCCTGTGTCTGCATGAGTGTGTGTGTGTGTGTGTGTGTGTGTGTGTGTGTGTGTGTGTGTGTGTGTGTGTGTGTGCATGCTTGCTTGTGCCTGTGTCTACATGTGTGATGTGTGTGAGTGTGTGGTGGTGGTCTTTGATTTAATGTCTATTCACTAAAGTGATTTTAGACAAAAAAAAATTTAAAAAAATAAAAAAAAAGGGGGGGGGGGAGTGATAGAGGAGGAGTGAAGAAGATATTTGAAAATTGTCAATTTTGAATTTGAGAAAAGATGATCCAGAAAACAACTGTTTTGAAGAGGGGAAGGTAAAACTAACAAATAATGTTACCATAATTATCGATTTAAACAAACAAACTGACAAACAAAATTAGTAAATATCCGGAAGAAATGAATAAAAAGTAAAACTAATAATTGACTAACCACAACAATGAACAAGTCAAATAACATTTTAAAGGTAATTCGCTATAGGATTTTTTGACAGGCTAACAAAAAATTCATACAGTAATGATGATGAGGCAAATATGTCAGAAACTGTACTCACAGATAGTGTTGGAATATGTCGTTTTACCCTAACGCAAGAAAGAATATGACTATGTGTTATCTTCTTTCCACACAGACACACTATTTTATTGGTATATTTTGTTTTGAATGCATCAAGTTTCCATCTGTACATAAGGGACTGTATAGTTCTGCTGGCATGAAGCTGCTTAAGTATTTTGCTAACTTCAAAGTTCATGTGACATTTATCATACTTTTTCTGTTTTAATTGGAACTGCTTCCAGACGTAGTTGTCCACTAAAGTGTAATTCTCGTGCAACGAGAGAGAAAGCTGGATATTGTTTGAATCTGGTGAGTTATTAGCTCCCCGTTTGGCAGCCCTGTCAACTTTATTATTATAACTAAAAGAACTATGAGAAGGTATCCAGCAGAAAGTAATATCAGTGCCTCTTAAAGATAAATTATGAATCAAGTGACTTATTTCCAGAATCATTTCTGATCTTGTTTGTAATTTTGATAATTCAAGAGCCTGAAGTACTGATTTTGAATCAACGCAAAGAAGTATCTGAAAAATTGTCCTAGGAAGACTTATCAGAAAGTTTAAAGCCATTAATATTGCAAAGAGTTCAGCTGTAAAGATAGATTTATCAAGTCCTATGTAGAAAGATTTTTCAATTTTGAGAGCAGGTATTAAAAACGCTGAGCCTGCTTTTCTTTCAATTACTGACCCATCAGTGTAAATTTTCAAATGATCAGAATATACGTCGTTTATATGACATTTAACCTGACTTGCCAGTAAGTTTATATTGTCTCCTTTTTTTAAATTAGTGTGGTGTACGTCAAATCGTGCTCTTTGGAGTTCCCAACTGGGTACTGGCGAAAAGGAAGGTCGTATAGATACAGGATCTACGTCTAGATCAATTCCTGAGCCTTTCATGACGTCAGATGTGTATGTTGCAAGTGTGACCTGTGAAGATATTGATTTAGCTCGTTTTGGAAAGTCGGTATCTGATCTCAGTTTAATTTCTGTTTCTGAGATGTTTTCTACGGTAGTGTTTCTTAACAAAAATTTAGTAGAAGCGACTTTCCTTTGCTCATCAAGTGGCAACAGTTTGATTTCATTATATGTCCGAAGACAGGAAGCATGCATTGGAAGACCCAGTGCAAGTTTGAAACCTTTACAATCTATGCTCTGCAGTTTTTTTAGTAAGTGTTTCGGTGCACTGAAGAAGATTTCTTGAGCATAGGTTAATTTAGATCTAACAAGCGATTTACAAAGATGAACAAGTGTTAATGAATCTTGACCCCATGTCTGTTTGCGAACTATTTTTATGAAATTTAAACTTTTTTGAGCTTTGGTTAATAAGTATTCAATATGCTGATTCCAAGATAATTTTGCTGTAAGGAAAACTCCTAAGAATTTAATCGACTCGTTAAACTGAAGTAGAGTATCTCCCAGTTTGAAAGTGGGAATATTTACTGGGTTAGCTCCATTATTAAATAAAACTATTTTTGTTTTTTCCAGGGATAGATGTAACCCATTTTCTACCATGTATCGCGCTATTTTATCAAGTTCTAATTGGTAGCATTTGCGTGTATAATTGATACAGCGCAAAGGAGTTTTCTTTTTCATATTTACCTGCATCCACATGCATAAATCGTCAGCATATTGAGCTAAAACTACATGCTTAGATACTTTACTGGGTAAGTCATGCATTAATATCATGAAAAGAAGGGGAGCTATAACGGATCCCTGAGGGATACCCATTTGAAGAATTCGTTTCGTGGAATATACATTTTCAATCCTCGTTTGAAATACTCTGTTTTCTAAGAAACACTTAACATAGCCAAAAATGTGACCTGTCAGCCCAATACTTTTAAATTTGAATAACAATCGGGAGTGCCACACTTGATCGTATGCTTTCGTTATATCAAAAAATGTAGCTAAAACACATTGACGTCTTGCAAATTGTTGTTTTATATTAGTAGTTAGCTTTGTTAGGATCTCTACTGGTGACCTGCCTTTTCGAAATCCTGCCTGATTTACTGGTATTATTTTATTCTTTTCACAATAGTGCATCAGTCTCTTTAAGATTATTTTCTCCATTAGTTTACATACATGTGATGTTAATGCAATTGGCCTGTAGTTTTTCAAATCGGTATTACATTTACCTGGTTTTAATACAGGAACCACTATTGTTTCTTTCCAGTTGTTAGGCATTATCCCACTATTCCAGCATTTTTGAAATATGTCATGTAGCAAGATTATAAAATTTTCTGGTAAATTTTTCAGCATCTCATTGGAAATTGCATCTAGTCCAACTGACGTTTTTTTACTTGGAAGGGACTGAATGGCATCTTTTAATTCTTGAAGTGTGAGTGATGCATTTATGTAGTGAGTATTGTCAGAGGCAGGGTCCTTATATACATCTTTCTTTTCATCTCGTTCCCTATAATTTCTATCAGAGACAGGGAGTCCTTCTACACGACAGGCCTCAGCAAACACGTCTGCAAAAGCTTCTGCTTTTTCCAATGAGCTAGGAATAGGGTTATTTTCTAGCTTTACTGGAATTGATGGCAACTTAATCCCGTTTTTCATTAATTTTAGTTTTTCCCAAATCTTTATCGTGTCTTTGTGGTTATTTACTTCACATTTACAAAAAGATGTCCAGTGTTGTTCTTTGGCTTGCTCTATGATTCTGTTACACTTAATGTTGGCACTTTTCATCGCTGTATGATTTTCAGGTGACCTGTTTGCTAAATAAATTTTGTATTTTTCTTTCTTTTCGTTCACTGCCTTTTGACAGTCCTCATTCCACCAGACATTTCCATGATGTTTTCCTATTTTTGACACTGTAAGTTTTGGAATTGAAATGTTAGCAGCCCTTAAGAGTGAGTTACAGAAAACTTCGTACGTTTCGTTTATGTTCATTGCTTCAGATAGATCTGTTCTTGTCTTTTCAAGGATTGCCTTAAAACTGATCCAGTCAGCGTTTTTATAATTAAACTTGGGTAAACTATCTTGTGGTATGGCGTCTATTTCTGTAGTATGGTTTAGGGTAAGACGTATGGGGATGTGATCTGATCCCAACAAGTCATCCTCTGTTTGCCATGTGGCGTTTGGGGCTAGGGATGGTGAGATTAAAGTAAGGTCGATAGCTGTGGGTCTGTGGGTTGGTATATCGGGGATCCGGGTAACGTGTCCGTTGTTAAGTAAATATAAATTGGAATCTACAATATTTTCAATCAACCTGTTGCTTGTTATGTTTGTACAATACTTTTCCCAAAATGGGGCATGTGCATTAAAATCACCTCCAATTATCCACTTGTCGTCCTGATCTTGAAAGTGTTTTAACCATTCAGTGTTCACAGAGTCTGGGCCTCTCGGTAAGTATACAGAGGCCATATTCACAACTAACGATGAGGAAAATTTTATAATGATTGCACATGATGAAATAAATGCGGTAGATTTAGGTACTGGCGATGATCGTTCACAATAGTTCAGTCCTTCACGAATGTATATGGCTGTTTGTATACGGCCACCGTCATTTACAGAGTCACATATTGGTGGATAATAAAAACCGGATATTTTAGGTAATTTGGTTTTGATGGTATTCAGCGATTGTAGGAGCATGACATGGACGTTTTTAGAAGAGAGATAGTTACTC
>CM060305.1:73018734-73031234 GCA_030674185.1 Monoplex corrugatus
GTTTTAGTACTGGACAATGGCGACTGACCATTACTTTTCAAAATGTGATACCTGCTAGCGGCCTGTGGTGTTTGCCTTTGATTTACCGATCCATTCTACTGGGACATCAAATCTTGTCTCAGTGCATCTGCTGTCCTAAGGAATTCCTGTGATAGTAGTACTAGTACTAGTAGAAGTTGGAGTAGTAATAGTAGAAGTAGTAGTAATAGTATTAATAGCAGATATAAAGTAGTAGTAGTGGTAGTAACAGTAGTAGTAGAATTTTAAGTTGTAATAGTAGTAGTAGTAGTAATAGTACTAATAGCAGATAAAGTAGTAGAAGTTGTAGTAGTAACAGTAGTAGTAGAAATTAAAGTTGTAATAGTAGCAGCAGTGGTTGTAACAGTAGTAGTAGAAGTTAAAATAGTAGTAGTAGTAGTAGTAGTAGTAGTAGCAGCAGCAGCAGCAGCAGTAGTAGTAGTAGAAGTAGTAGTAGTAGTAGCAGCAACAGCAGTAGTAGTAGTAGTAATAATAGTAATAAAAGTAGTAGAAGTAGTAGTAGTAGTAAATTCACCTTTTTGATAAATACTATCAGTAATGAAATATGATTTTTGATCTGTCTGATTCAGTAATGTATATATTAGTACTTGCTTACAACATATGTGCTAGTGTGTGTGTTGGGGACTAGGAGTGGGAGTTAGTATAATTGACCACTAGGCATAGGGCTGATTAGGAAAAATGAACTAATTAACGTAAAGCGCAGTGAGTCATTACCTATGTGTAGGAGAATAGCGCTATATAAAAGTGATTTATTATTATTATTATTATCATATTATTATTATTATTAGCAGTAGTAGTAGTAGTAGTAATAGTAGTAATAATAGCACCATCATAACCCTACTGCCACACGTTACAGGTGAGGGGAGGGGACTGAGCAGTGCCGTGTCAGAACCTGCCCGGCCTGACGTGAAGACACATGTACCTGGCCCCAAGTCCCAACAGCTGGTCAAAGAACTCAGTCATGTGCAGGTACTGTATGATAGACCGTTTGTGTCAGGTTGCACTGTATCACAACAGATGGTTCTTTTTCTAAGTTGGGTCATGATGCAGTTGGCGTATGTGTGTGAGTATCTATCTATCTATCTATCTAGTGTGTGAGTATCTGTCTATCTATCTATCTATCTATCTGTCTATCTATCTATCTATCACTATCTATCTACTATCTATCTATCTATCTGTCTTCTATCTGTCTTCTTTCTATCTATCTATCTATCTATACTATCTATCTATCTATATCTGCTATACAGATACATAGATAGATACATAAATAGACACACACACACACACACGTATATATATATATGTGTATATGTATATAGATAGATAGATCGATAGATAGATAGATAAGTGCGTGTAGGTGTGTGTGTGTGCGTGTGTGTGTGTGTGTGTGTGTGTGTGTGGTGTGTGTGTGTGTGTGTGTGTTGTGTGTGTGTGTGTGTGTGTGTGTGTGTGTGTGTGTGTGTGTGTGTGTGTGTATTGAACACCTGTTTTCACTGTCACAGATTACCAACGTTTTCCTCGTCACACGTCAAGTTTTTAAACTGAAGCTTTTTCAAGGTCACAGTGACCTTGAAATCTGTAAACCTGTATTTTCTGTAACCAACAACGACCACCACCACAACAACAACAACATCATCGTCGTCGTCGTCGTCGTCGTTCCATCATCATCATCATCATCACATCATCATCATCATCATCATCATCATCATCTCTTCTTTAAGTCCAGAATTTTTTAATTGTAATAACAATATGATGATGACAACGACAACAACGACGATGGCGGTGATGTTGGTGGTGATAGTAATAGTAATGACGATGACGATGATACTAATAATCATGATGATGATGGTGGTGGTGGCGATGGTGATGGTAGTGGTGAGACGATGATGGGTGGTGGTGGTGATGATGATGATAATAATGATGACGACGATGATAATGATGGTGGTGGTAGTGATGATGATGGTAGTGAGGTGAGGAAGCATATGTATATCCATATTCTTTTCTTTTTTTTTTCTTTTTTTTTTTTTTTATCCATCTAGGAGTCAGGAGCTGTGCTGTTCTTCGTGGATTATGACCGCAGTCGAGGCAACTACATCGTGGACGTTGACGGCAATGTACTGCTGGACCTGTACACACAGATTGCCTCCATTCCTCTTGGTGCGTGTGTTGCCTGTTATCGTTATCGTTATCGTTATCAGTATCGTTATCGTTGTCTTCCGCCGTCAGTGTTCTCGTCTTCATCACCGTCGTCGTTGTTGTTGTCGTCGTTATGTTCGTCATCATTGTCATCATCGTTTCATCACGGTCATGGTCGTGATCATGATCATCGTTATCGTCATCACCATCACCACCGTTATTGTTATCACCATCAGCACCACCGCCACTATCACCATTATCATCGTCGTTGTCAACATCATCGTCGTCGTCGTCACCATCGTCACCAATGTCGTCATAGTCATCGGCGTCGTCATCATCATCGTCATCAATGTCGTCGTCATCGTGATCATTGTCGTTGTCGTCGTCGTCGTCATCATTGTCGTCGTCGTCATCATCATCATCTTCATCATCGTCGTCGTCGTCGTTGTCATCATCATAAATCTCTGTCGTTGTCGTCGTCGTCATCATCAACCACCACCACCATTGCCACGATCACCACCATTATCGTATAAGCCTGATCAGGAAGTATCTCTCTGTGGAAACAACTGCAAAACTCGTTCTCTCCTTCATAATGTCTCGCATTGACTATTGCAATTCACTCCTGTCCGGTCTTCCTGCCTCCACCATTCACATCCTACAGCGCATTCAAAACAATGCTGCACGCCTTGTACTCAAAAAGAAAAAAGCTGACCACATATCTCCTCTCCTGGCACAACTTCACTGGCTCCCTGTATCAAAGCGCATACATTACAAACTAGACACCATGTGCTACAAAAGCCTCAATAACGCAGCCCCCGATTACCTGTCAAGCCTACTTGAGATCTATGTTCCCTCACGTACCCTCCGCTCTGCCTCCGATCCTCTGACTTTTCGTTTTCCACGCACTAAGCTCAATACCTATGGTCCACGAGCCTTCTCTGTTTCTGGTCCGCTCTCCTGGAACAAACTTCCTCTCTCAGTCCGTCAGCAACCTACTTTTGTCTCCTTCAAGTCCGCTCTCAAAACTCACCTTTTCTCCTCTGCATAAAATCCTGACCTCACTCAATCCCCTCTGCAGCCTGTCTCCACTCGGAGGGGAATCACATTGTAATATATAATTGTATATAATATGCTCTCTATAATTTTTCATTGCTTTTATTCTTTCTCCCCATTTATAGCCGTGTGTGTGTGTGCGCGCGCGCGCGCGAGCGCGCGTGTGTGTATGTGTGTGCGTGCGTGCGTGTGCGTGCGTGCGTGCGTGTGTGTGTGTCTGTTTCAGCGCTTAGATTTGATTTTATCAAGATTTTGCGCTATATAAATATTGTAATCATTTTTATTATTATTATTATTATTATCAACATCGTTGTCGTCGTCGTTGTCATCATATCATTATTTTCTCATTGGTTTTCTTCACACCACGATTTCATGGTGGTGTGTGTGTGTGTGTGTGTGTGTGTGTGTGTGTGTGTGTGTGTGTGTGTGTGTGTGTGTGTGTGTGTGTGTGTGTGTGTGTGTGTGTGTTTCTTTTTTCAACTGGCTCGCTATGTAGACTCATGTTGCTTCCTTTAGTCCGCAAGTTGAATTATAGTACATGTGTATTATCATCGTCGTCATCAATGTTTTCGTCGTCTCTATTATCAGCATGTAGTCAACTTTGTGACGTCATCATTGCTATTATCAACATGTATTCAACTTTGTGACGTCATCGTTGCTATTATCAGCATGTAGTCAACTTTGAGTACTGGGTCTCTGTCTTATAGCACTAATTCAGTTGACTGCATTTGTTGCTTTGTTGTTGCGTTGATTTCACTAAATTGGTGCTGCTGCTGTTGTTGCTGTATGGTTTGACAGAAAAGATAGCGATTCTGTCTAACTGTCTCTCTGACTCTGTCTCCCCCCCTCCCCTCTCTCTCTCTCTCTTCCCCCGTCACTCTGTCTCTCATACACACTCACTCTCTCTCGTCTCTCTTTCCTTCTCACTCTCTCTCTTTCGTTCTCTTTTTCTTTCTCGCCTGTCTGTCTGTCTGTCTCTTCTCGTCATCCCCTCGTCAGTCTCTCTCTCTGTCTCTCTCACACACACACTTTCTGTCTCTGTTTCCGACTCTCTCTGTCTCTCTCTGTCTGTCTATGTCTCCGTCTGTCTGTGTCTCTTTCTGTCTCTGTCTCTATCTGTCTGTCTCCCTCTCTGGCTTTCTCCGTCTGTCCTTTCTCTCTCTCTCTGTCAGCTTGTGTCTGTCTGCCTCTCTGTCTGTTTCTGTTTCTTGCTTTCACACTCCCCCCCCCCCCCCCCCCCCCCCCCCCCTGTCTTCCCCTTTCTCTTTCTGTTTGAAACTACGTGTGTGTAGCTAGTGCACGTAGAAAGTTGTGCAATCCCACTTTATCTTGTTTGTGTAAGGCAGGAGGTGTGTACACACATGTGTGAGCACTCATGTCAAGGTCTGTTTATCAGCAAACAAAGCTTGCACTGGCTCCATGGGGTTTGTTTCTCCTTAATAGCTGTGGGAATAGTGGCTACATGTAGACTGAGATACGTTTGAATAAGATTTAGAATGACATTAGAGCGGCCTTGCTCGTGTGTGTGTGTGTGTGTGTGTGTGTGTGTGTGTGTGTGTGTGTGTGTGTGTGTGGTGTGTGTGTGTGTGTGTGTGTGTGTGGTGGTCTTTGATTTAATGTCTATTCACTAAAGTGATTTTAGACCAAAAAAAAAAAAAAGGATACATGAGGAGAAAAGAGGAAACTTGGAAATGGTTAATCTTCAGGAAAAAGAAATGAACCAGAAAAACAACTGTGCCGAAGACGAGAAAGAAAAATTCACAAATGACGTTATCACAATTAACGATTGAAACAGTAAAATTAGCTAACCATAACATTGAACATGAGAAGTAACAGCGCGTTAAAGATAATTCGCTATAGGACTTTTTGACAGGCTAACAAAAAATTCATATGTTAAGGATTGTGAGGCAAATATGTCAGAAACTGTCTTCGTTGATAACGTAGGTACATGTCGTTTTACCCTAACGCAAGAAAGAATATGACTGTGTTATCTTCTTTCCACACAGACACACTACATTCCTGGTGTATTTTGTTTTGAATGCATCAAATTTCCACCAATACATAAGAGATTGTATACTTCTGCTGGCAGGAAACTGCTTAGGTATTTTGCTAATTTCAAAGTTCATGTAACATTTTTCATACTTTTTCTGTTTATCTTGAAACTACTTCCATACGTAGGTGTCCACTAAGGTATAACACTCATGCAATGAGAGGGAAAGTTGTATATGAGTTGAATCTGGTGAGCTCTTTGCCCCCCGTTTGGCAGCCCTATCAACCACATCATTGTAATGAAAAGAACTATGAGATGGTATCCAGCAGAAAGTAATATCAGTGCCTCTTAAGGATAAACTATTAATCAAGTGACTAATTTTCAATATCATTTCAGATCTTGTTTGTAATTTTGATAATTCAAGAGCTTGAAGTACAGATTTTGAATCAACGCAAAAAAGTATCTGGGGAATTGTCCTAGGAAGATTTATCATATAATTCAAAGCCATTAAGATTGCAAAGAGTTCTGCAGTAAAGACAGATTTATTAAGTCCTATATAGAAAGATTTCTCAATTTTGAGAGCAGGTATTAAAACGCTGAGCCTGCTTGTCTTTCAATTATTGAACCATCAGTGTAAACTTTCAAGTGATCGGAATAAAAGTCTTCCATATGACATTTCACGGGACTTGCCAGTAAGTTGATATTATCTTCTTTTTTTAAGTCAGTGTGGTGTATGTCAAATCGTGCTCTTTGAAGTTCCCAACTGGGTACTGGTGAAAACGAAGGTCTTAAAGTTACGGGACCTGTGTCTAGATCAATTCTAGAGCCTTTCATAACATCAACTGTAAATGTTGCAAGCGTGACCTGTGAGGATATTGATTTAGCTCTTTTTGGAAAGTCGGTGTCTGATTTTACTTTTGTCTCTGTTTTGATGCTGTTTTCTATGGTAGTGTTTCTTAACAGAAATTTAGTAGAAGCGATTTTCCTTTGTTCATCAAGCGGCAACAATTTGATAGCATTGTAAGTGCAAAGGCAAGAGGCATGTATTGGAAGACCCAGCGCAAGTTTGACACCTTTACAATCTATGCTCTGCAGATTTGTGAGTAAGTGTTTTGGTGCACTGATGAATATTTCTTGGGCATAGGTTAATTTAGATCTAATAAGCGATTTACAGAGATGAACAAATGTTGATGTATCTTGTCCCCATATCTGTTTGCGAACTATTTTCAAGAAATTTAAACTTTTTTTGAGCTTTTGTTAATAAGTATTCAATATGCTGATTCCAAGATAATTTGGCTGTAAGGAAAACTCCTAAGAATTTAATCCACTCATTATACTGAAGAAGAGTATCTCCCAGTTTGAACATGGGAACATTTGCTGGGTTAGCTCCACTGTTAAACAAAACTATCTTTGTTTTTTCCACGGATAGATGCAGTCCATTTACTACCATATATCGTGCTATTTTATCGAGCTCTAATTGATAACATTTACGCGTATAATGAAGACAGCGCAAAGGAGTTTTTCTTTTCATATTTACCTGCAACCACATGCATAAATCGTCAGCATATTGAGCTAAAGTTACATGTTTAGAAATTTTACTGGGTAAGTCATGCAATAATATCATGAAGAGAAGGGGAGCAATAACGGATCCCTGAGGGATACCCATTTGAAGAAATCGTTTTGTGGAATACACATTTTCGATCCTCGTTTGAATTACACGGTCTTTTAAGAAGCATTTGACATAATCAAAAATGTGACCTGTTAGCCCAATACATTTCAATTTGAGTAATAATCGGGAGTGCCATACTTGGTCGTATGCTTTAGTTATATCAAAAAATGTAAATTGTTGTTTGATATTAGTGGTTAGCTTTGTTAGGAGTTCCACTGGTGACCTGCCTTTTCTAAATCCTGCCTGATTCACTGGTAATATGTTATTCTTTTCACAGTAGTGCATCAATTTCTTTAAAATTATTTTCTCCATTAGTTTCAATACGTGCGATGTTATTGCAATTGGCCTGCAGTTTTTCAAGTCAATATTATAATTATCTGCTTTTAGTACAGGAACCACTATTGACTGTTTCCAATAGTCAGGCAGTTTGCCGCTATTCCAGCATTTTTTAAACATATTAATTATGTAGCAAGATTAAACAATTTTCTGGTAAATTTTTCAACATCTCATTGGAAAATTGCATCAAATCCTACTGATGTCTTTTTATTTGGAATTGATTTAATAGCATCTATTAATTCTTGGAGAGTGATTGGTGTATTTACGTAGTGCGTATTATCTGGGGCAGGATCCTTGTATGCGTCGGTCTTTTCTTCCTGTACCCTATAATTTCTACTAGAGGCAGGAAGTCCTTCTACTCGACAGACCTCAGCAAACGTCTGCAAACGCTTCTGCTTTCTCCTGTGAGCTAGCTTTACTGGAATTGATGGCAACTTGATCCCATTTTTCATTGTTTTCAGTTTTTCCCAAATCTTTTGCATATCCTTATGGTCACTTACTTCATATGTACAAAAAATGTCCAATATTGTTCTTTAGCTTGTTCTATGACGCTGTCACAGTTTATGTTCGCACTTTTCATTGCCGAATGATTTTCGGGTGACCTATTAATATTATCTATATATTGTTTGTATCTTTCTTTCTTTTCGTTGACTGCCTTTTCACAATCTTTATTCCACCAGACTTTTCCATGATGTTTTCCTGTTTTTGACGCTTTAAGTTCTGGAATTGAAATTTTTGCAGCCCTTAAGAGTGACTTACAGAAATTTGCGTACATATCGTTTAAGGTCGTTGTTTCAGATAGATCAGTTCTTGTATTTCGTAGGAAAGCTTTAAAACTGGCCCAATCTGCGTATTTAGAGTTAAACTTGGGTAAACTGTCTTGTGGTATTGCATCAAACTCAGTGATAAAGTTAAGGATAAGAAGTATGGGGATGTGATCTGATCCCAACAAGTCATCCTCTGTTTGCCATGTGGCATTTGGTGCTAGCGATGGTGAGATTAAGGTAAGGTCGATAGCTGTGGGTCTGTGGGCTGGTATATCAGGGACACGGGTAACGTGTCCATTGTTTAGTAAGTATAAATTGGAATCTATAATATTTTCAATCAACCTGTTGCTAGTTATGTTTTTACAATTCTTGTCCCAAAATGGGGCATGTGCATTAAAATCACCACCAACTATCCACTTGTCACGTTGGTCATGAAAATGTTTCAGCCACTCAGTATTCACAGAATCGGGACCTCTTGGTAGATAAACAGAGGCCAAATTCAGAACTAATGATGATGAACATTTTATAATGATTGCACATGAAGAAATAGATGAGGACGATTTTGGTACTGGCGATGATCTTTCACAGTAGTTCAGTCCTTCACGAACATATATAGCTGTTTGTATTCGGCCACTGTCATTGATAGAGTCATATACTGGTGGATAATAAACCCCAATATTTCAGGTATATTGGTTTTGGTGGTATTCAGCGATTGTAGAAGCAAGACTTGGATGTTTCTAGAAGATAGATAGTTACTCAAATAGGAAACATTTTTAACAATGGAATGTGTGTTCCACTGAACAATGTTGATGTCACTGACTACACACTTTTTCATGATGAACGGTTGAATAAACTTGGAGTATTATCCTACATTTAGATGATTAGATAATCAATTAATTGAACGTTCAAGTAAAATTTATCATAAGTAAGCAAACAAGTATATAAGTAAGTAAAACAATATAGTTGAGTACTGAACAGAGAGGAACTGAATCTGGGCTGAATCTAAAATGACCAGGGAGGGAAGAAAAACTGAGGGTGAAAAGCCGGGTCTTGATTGATGGCGTTGATGGGTTGATCTCCTCCTCGGTTTTTCCCAGAAACGCTGATGGATATGCCTCCCTGTATTTCTGTCCAGAACGCTCGCCCCTCTGGTGGTCGGATGTACGTCGTCCTGGCTGACTTGGGTGTAGCGGCTTGTTTGCAGGTTATCGTGGCTGATGTAGTTGACATTTGCTGCGTTGAGGAGTCTCTCTTTGGTCAGGACATTAAGGAGCTCCCTTTTCACGTTTAGGTGCTTGTTTCTCACAGGAGCGACCTGATTTAACACTACCTTGGCTTTTGGAAATTGGGTGTTAACAGATTTTACACAGACGTCTAGATTTGTACTACATACTTTTGGCTCCTTCGTTTTCATATCTGCTATCCCCACGTGTAAAACAACGCAGTCAGGTTCAGGTGTCAGCTCTTTAGATTTTTCAGTAGCTCTCTTACACTCTTCGATGGTACGTATCTTCCTCGTGGCCACCTGGAAACTGTAGGACGAACCTAATCTTTTTCCATCCACTTTATTTACAAAGGAGTCATGAATGATGAGGACTCGTGGGAGAACATTGGACTTAGATCTGGGATGTGTAGAAACGGCAGTTTTGACGTCACGTTCAGTTTTGGTAGAGACGTCAGATTGGTGCTTGACATTTTTCTGTCCAAGATCAATGTTTGTACGATATGTTGTTTTGGGTGGTTGAGCGGCGCATTCCGCATAGGATGA
This sequence comes from Monoplex corrugatus, assembly GCA_030674185.1. Lineage (NCBI taxonomy): Eukaryota > Metazoa > Mollusca > Gastropoda > Littorinimorpha > Ranellidae > Monoplex > Monoplex corrugatus. The sequence goes on from CM060305.1 coordinate 73,028,493, forward strand.
AAATTTGTCCATCGGTGATGTGTGGTATGATCACTGTGAACTGCGCAGTCAGTCTGGCACGCTGTGGAGGTTGTAAGTGTTGTGCACTTTTTGATTTCGCGCAGCTCTTGTAATGCTTTGTTGTTTTCGAGCAGAAGTTTTCTATCAGAGTGAAGCATGTCTGTGAGGCTGCTGATTTGGATAGACATCTGATAGATTGTGTTTTTAAGAATGTTATTAGCCTTACCGCCTCTTGACAGTGACAGCCACAAGATGTTACTGACGGTTGTAGAACTGGTGGCTGACTCGTGGACGGCAAACCTGTCTGAGCGGAGCTAGTGTTATTTGAATGATTGTCGTCATCTGGGGTGTTGAGAGATGACGGTAACTCTGTTTCGGTGTTGTCTTTTTTGGTAGCGGTGTTCTTCGTTTTCTCTTTGGTGAGGCTACGTTTCGAACGGGTCATTTTCAGCCCAGTTGATTCCTCTCTGATGTTGTTCAGTTATAAAGCCGCCATCTTGGGCAGCGCGCGCGCGCATGTGTGTTCGTTCTTTGATTTAACGGGTTTTCACTATAAGTGATATTAGACGGGGGAGGGGGAAGGGGGAATAAAAAATGAATAAATAAAATAAAATGTAGAACGATAGTTGGGAGGGTTGGATAGGGGCAGAGGGGAGATAGAGTAAAAAGACATAAATAGGTGGGAGAACAGGAAAATGGAACGAAAACTTAACTCTAACAATTAACTTCAACAATATGAAGGGAAATTGTAACACTAATACACAAATTTGCGCGCGTGTGGTGTGTATGTGTGTGTGTGTGTGTGTGTGTGTGTGTGTGTGTGGGGTGTGTGTGTGTGTTGTGTCTGTGTGTGTTGTGTATACATGTGTGTAATTGTTGTGTGTGTGTGTGTGTGTGTGTGTGTGTGTGTGTGTGTGTGTGTGTGTGTGTATGTGTTTGTGTGTATGCGTCTATGTACGACGTATACATGTATGTGTGTGTGTCATGTGTGTAATTGTTGTGTGTGTGTGCGTGCGTATGTGTCGATATGTATATATATATATATATGTGTGTGTGTGTGTGTGTGTGTGTGTGTGTGTGTGTGTGTGTGTGTGTGTGTGTGTGTGTTGGTGTGTGTGTGTATCACTGTATGTATGTGTCTGTGTACGTGTGTTTATGTGTCTGTGCATGTGTGTGTGTGTGTTGAGTGTATTTGTGTGCATGTGTGTGCTGTGTATACATGTATGTATGTGTGTGATTGTTGTGTGTGTGTGCGTGCGTATTTGTGTGTGTGTGTTTGTGCGTGTGAATGTGTGTGTGTTGTGTATGTGTCTATGTGTGTGGTGTATGTACATGTTTGTGTGTATATGTGTAACTGTTGTGTGTGTGTGCGTGGGTATGTGTGTTTGTGTGCGTTTGTGTGTGTGTGTGTCTGTGTGTGTGTGTGCGCGCGCGCGCAAATGTCACGTACGTGATTTGTACCATAGAATGCAAAAATATAATTTCAGAAAGGACAAGGAAGGGTGCACGACTCAGTTCTTCCATTAGAGATAGATAGATAGAGAGAGACAGACAGACAGACAGACAGACAGATGGACGGACGGACGGACGGACGGAGGACGGAAGGAAGGAACAAACAAACAAACAAAGAAAAACAAACAAACAAACACATGGATGGACGAACGGACGGACGAACGAATGAACAAAGAGAAAAAAAAAAGAACCAACCAACCAACCAACCAAGCAACAAACAAACAAACAAACAAACAAACAAACAAATAAACAAACGCGTGTAACGTTACGAATTTCAGTGGCCACAGCTTTGCACCAAGACCGTGCCAGCTAGTGGGACATAGCATAAGTATAGGGCGCAGGTATATGTAGGGCTTATGCTAAAGCCGCTATGCTTGACATAGCATAGGTATAGGGCGCAGGTATATGTAGGGCTTATGCTAAAGCCGCTATGCTTGACATAGCATAGGTATAGGGCGCAGGTATATGTAGGGCTTATGCTAAAGCCGCTATGCTTGACATAGCATAGGTATAGGGCGCAGGTATATGTAGGGCTTATGCTAAAGCTGCTATGCTTGACATAGCATAAGTATAGGGCGCAGGTATATGTAGGGCTTATGCTAAAGCCGCTATGCTTGACATAGCATAGGTATAGGGCGCAGGTATATGTAGGGCTTATGCTAAAGCCGCTATGCTTGACATAGCATAGGTGTAGGGCGCAGGTATATGTAGGGCTTATGCTAAAGCCGCTATGCTTGACATAGCATAGGTATAGGGCGCAGGTATATGTAGGGCCTATGCTAAAGCCGCTATGCTTCCTGAATGTAACGGCTTGGCTTATACCATGATCATTTTGGATCCTGTCCATCACATGGCCGGCCTCCATGGCGTCAGTGCATATGGAAATTATTCTGAGCGCGGAGACGTCACCCTCAGATGCTGAGATTTAATCTATGACTATCAGTTTGATGAACAACTTCAGGAAAAGGATATTGACCCTTTGACTCCCTCAGCAAAACATTTTTCGTTTTCTCACAACAAAATTGATAATGATGGCATGATACAACAGGTGAATCTTGTTGGTACATGGAGTTCCACAAGCATCCTGCTTTGTCAAGTATGACAACAAAGCAAAAAATTTAAGCCTTTGACTCCCTCACCGTATCCACCAGCTTTCTGCGGGAAGCTGGTGGTTAGGGTGAGGGGGTCAAAGGGTGAAATTTTTGCTGGTGATGGATGGGGTGCGGGAGT
>CM060305.1:73033734-73043734 GCA_030674185.1 Monoplex corrugatus
AGCTGTAATCATAGTATTCAAAACAGCATCAACCAGAATGTGACCTCTGAAAGCCCTTGCCATTGATATTCCAGTCAGCATGTGTCCAACAGTATTGGGGGCATACACAACCTTAAGCACTTGCTGAAGTCCAGAACCCGACATGATCCTGCCTATACAGCCATGAAAATTCATTTGAGTGTGAAAGCCTCCCAGATGGAGAACAATTGATTTCAGGTCGCTATCTTCAGGCTCTTTCTGGACGATCAGCTGGGACTTCTACCAAAGTGGTTGGTCAAACGTCAGCACAGGCTTGATTCCAAGACATCTGGCTCCAGCATATACAAACTGCAAAGTAGAGTAAATGCACCTCATACTACTTGGATTGAGATCAATCATCAGAAGGCAGAACATTGATGACCACCCAGGATGTTCTCCTCGGCTCAACGACTTGATGAAACCTGATCACCCTGGTCTTGGTGAAGGCAAAGGCCAGGATAACTTCCACAGAAGGCCCTGTGTTGACTGGGGATCCTCAGAATAGAAATCATGCAACTGAGTGTATCTGAAACAATCAAAGTCCTGTCTAGCAAGGTTGTAAAAATAGATGTTGATCTTCCTAACTGCTGTGACATCTTCAAGTGTTCCAGATATTCTTCGAATTGCTTGTTGCCTTCTAATACCTGGGGTAATGACAGCAATTGTACCCATACCATGGAATGTACTAAACCCATCACGAGTGCACACATTGTGATCAACATTATCAGCAACATATTGTATAATGTGACCTTTTGTTATGCCGGGAATGTCTGTTCCCTGGGTCAGTGCTGCAGATACTTTAAACTTCTTTACTTCAGAATGCGATATACAGAATCCAAGCTGGTACAGGATGTTAGTTAAAAACTGAGATGCAAACTGGTGGTACATTTGAACAGCTAGGCCAACTTGCAAAGGAGCCAGGAGCATTTTGGGTCTTGCAGCTTGTATGATGGCTTGGCCTATGGCAGCTATTTTCAGATCGCTCTCAATTCCACAGAAGACTGTTTTCAGGAACAACTGGAGTGAGTCAGAGACAAAATTTAAGTTCCCTGAGACAGACTTGATCTTATCCGATCCTGGCTACACACCCTTGATAGCAAAACTCCTTTTATATCACTTTCAATCACTTTTGTGGCAGTTTCGTATTAGGTTCAGTTTTTGTTGTTGGTTTTGTTTTGTTTTGTTTTTTGTTTTCTTCTTTGCATCTGAATCTTCTGTCTGTGGGGCGTCAAAGTGCTGTCTGTTCTAAGAGTTACCACAGAAATCTTTTTGCCTCTGCTTGATATCAATATATCTAACCCAAAATGTTCAATAAGTTTGTTTTTCATATGTTTTGTAGTGTATGCATCAACTCCATCCCCGCAAAACTCCTGCACTTTTGATACAAGATCAGACAATGTGGCTTGTTCATCATCATTCTCTCCAAATGTTGGCAGACTTTTAGAAAACCTTCCTGCCTAGCCTGTTGAGGATCTTCATAGAAAGTAGTTGGTTTTGTTTTCTTTGCATCGGTAAATCAATCAGAATTGTTTCTGTGTGTTCTGAAGCTGACACTGAAGGCATCATGGTACACAGCATCCCATGCAATGAGGTCTTCCCAACATGTTGACTGAATTCTGTCAGATACTGTTTTTGCCCAGCTGTCATCTCATTCCTTGCAAACACCTAGGATAGCTGCCTGAAATCCCTCGTGTGGTTTGGTTTTCTCTGGGAAGGCTTCATGTCCTTTTCTGTGAGTATTGACATCAGCAGTGGTGCCACAAAACAGTGAATCATTGGATCAAGGGCAGGCTGAAAGGATCGTCTGGATGGCCTCGGGTCATCTCTACAGGCGCTTTGTTTCTTCTCTAGATACATCCTTATTGCTTTGGCATTTGTGTAGTTAAGCCGGCATTTTCTATGTAATTTCTGTCCTTCAACAGTCACAATGTTAACATCACGCTGTGTGCTGCACCGATTGACAATCTTACATCCAGTCTCACCTAATTTCACTGTTGGTTGACAATTGTCAAGGGATTCTTTTCAAATGACGCAGTTTGCTGTACATTCGGCTGCAAAATAAGACGAACGAAAGCTGTCACATCACACAGAATACAGAATATTTTATTGCCCTGTTGATATACAAAAGCTGTTACATCACACGGAATACAGAATATTTTATTACCCTGTTGATAAACAAAAGCTGTTACATCACACGGAATATAGAAATCTTTATTGCCCTGTTGATAAACAAAAAAGGGCAGTTTAATGGGAGGCTTGGAGATGGAGTGCATTTTAAATGTTCAATAAAATACAGTGATACAGACTTTACAATATGTTATACTTCACACACACACACACACACACACACACACACACACACACACACACACACACACACACACACACCACACACACACACACACAAACCACCACCACCACCACCACCATCATCACCACACCATACCACACCACAAACACACACACACGCACACACACACACGCACACACACACATGTACATTTATACAAGTCATCATCCAGAATAATAATCAAAGTTTTTCTTTTCCGTTTTTTTTTAATTGACAAGGAAAACAGAGGCTGGGAAATGAATTGATACCATAATTAATTAACTGATCAAGAAACATAGCTTCATCATATTTCAAATTCAAATTGATAAAGAAAACCAACAACAAAAAGAACAAAACAGAAGATCAACAGCAAAGTAATTAGTTAAAATCATAAATAGCATGCGTACTTAATATTTTTATCATTATTATATCATTGCTGCACACAGATAACTACATAAAAGTATTGTATGGCGAGCTAGGTCACGTAAACTTTTGTGTTACAGAATAAAAATATTCAAGAAAACACAATACTCTTAACTCCTGTCCGGTTTTCTTGTACGGGGAGATTTGCCCTGGGATGTTGACTTGCTTGCTTTGCCATAGTTTTTCAGGCGTTGGACGCTTCTATTGGAGAGCAAATTTGACAATGGAAGGGTCCACACTTCATTAGCATGCATTATCAGTTACACACACACACACACACACACACACACACACACACACACACGTGCTACGGATCATCCCTATAATGCCGCATGTCATTCAAGTTCAAGAAACAAATTATTGAGAACTTCAATTGATCCCAATTAAAAAAAATCATAATAAACAAAAAATAAGCCTTTGCTTACCTGCAAATATTTGCTGCCAAACTTGCATTCAAACGGCCAAAACACTATTCCAAACGTGAAAAATGCAACCCGCTCGTAGATCATTGTATGTCCGTGGAACGCGCTTCTACCATAGTATCGGTATATCGCGGTAAACGTTACGTGAAGATGAGAGTTACGCTTTTCTCGGTAGCGGATGTAGCCGTTTACACGTCAACTTCAAGTGGCACCCAGGCCGCGAATTGTATGGTACGCCATAGCGGTCACATCGCATACAAATCACAACGCTCGTAAATCTAATTTGTTAATTGTGACAATATACCAAACTTTCGTATGTCCTAGGGTATTTTTCTTGTTTTTGGTTATTTTTTCCTAGCCTGTGAGAAGAAAAAAAATTCTGTTGCAGAGATTCCCATTGAAAAATTATATTTGGTAGACTATTGACCTCACACAGACACATAAGAATCTAAAATCAGCACTTTTCGAGGAAGGCGTGTGAACAGTATATTTTCGGAAAGTTCTAACAATATTTGTTTAAAGTATATAGTCACTGTTGTGAAAGAACATTTAAAGTGGCTTGGCCATATTGTTCTTCTGTTATTTTCCCACCCTCATTTTGATTTTTTTTACGTTTTGATCGGCGTATTCCCTAACATCAAATGAATTGCAGTGAACCTGATTATATAACAACTGACACTGTCATGCACACATTTATGATGATAATAAACTATAGCTGTCACAGTATCTAGTTTCTAAATAAACTAGACAGAATGCAGCACCACATAATTTGTTTTGCAAAACGTTGTTCGTTTTTTTTTTTCCTCAATAAAATTAATAATGATGGCATAATACAACAGGTGTATCTTTATGGTACATGACGTCATGCATTTGGTTCTTGTTTGCTATTACCTAGCAGCGACACACTAATAAATTTACCACCAAATAATAGTAATAACAAGGAATACAGCTATCTCTATGGAAACCTCTACTACTGCCACCATCCTGACTTAATAACGTTTCCGCTGCAATAAATCCACAAGAACAGATTATCTGTATCATACTAAAACTCAAAACCCTTGATTTTTTCCCTATTGTTACTGGAAGCTGTGCTGATTGCGCACGTGATCTCGATTGCGCGCTGAATACATGAATGTCAGATAAGATATTTTAAAGATTTGTGCTTGGTCTCACAAGGGATCCCTGGAACTGATGTAGGGTAAAGTGGGAACTAGCAAACACTTTCGATTTTGCACAGGTAATTTATCATTTTATGTATACTATGGCAAAGTGACGAATTGGTCTGCATTTTCAAATTGATACACAAACTTTATAATGTATGGACGTGTGTAATACACCAGAACCGTACAGCTGTGGAACTAGGACACGCTGATGGTTTTACTTGACAACTTGTCATCCCAGCAAATCGCCAAGATAATGCGTGGCAGTCGCAGTTGATATTTCCTTCGAAAGGTCAGCTGTAATTTTGTGCTCGGTGTTTTAACCTTTTGACTCCCGCACCTCGTCCACCAGCATCCTGTATTGTCAACCTTGCTAACAAAGCAAAAACTAAACCCTTTGACTCCCTCGTCCTGTCTACCAGCTTCCTGCAGGAAGTTGGTGGATAGAGTGAGGGAGTCAAAGGGGTAAGCTTCTGCAGTTGGTGGATAGGGTGCGGGAGTCACGGGGTTAAGCACCGCATTACGTAGGCCTATAGAAGAGGACTGGCTTTAGCCCTTAGTGTTTCGTATTGGACAGCTGCTTTTTTGTTCAGCAAGCTTCATAAGTAGACAGGCTTATTATCTGATGGGGGGCTTGTCTGTTTGTCCGTCTGCCTGTCTTTCTTCCTTTCTTCCATCATCACACGTCTTTCTGGCTCCGATGATAGAACCATGGAATCGAAATCTATTATCTTGAGTTCGATTCCCAGCCTGCAACATAAATCCTGTTCTGTTTATTGCCCATCTTAATGCTCCAGTCTTTCTTCATTCTTGTGGCGTCAGCTTAATGTTTGATAGGTCATGTTTTGCCTAACCCTCTCACCTCTCCTTTTCTCCGTTTTGTGCTGGCTCAAGAAGTCTTTTATGTAATTTCAGGCAGATTTGAGTGGAGCGCATATGAAATTGTCTGAGTGTGATGAATCCCTCTTGAAAATACTCCAAGATTCCAGAGTGCCTTTCTTCTCCTTCACTGCCTTCCCTTCTTTCTTTGACATGGTCAGTGAAGTATGTATCTGCCAAGTTCCGTAAAACGTTCACCTACTTTCTTTGTAGTCAATGACATAGTCATTAAGGAAGCTGATGGACAGGGTGAGGGAGTCAAAAGATTGTTTTTTTCTTTGCTAACATGGTTGACAATGCAGGAAATTGGTGATTAGGGTGAGGGAATCAAAGAGTTAAGTTTTTGCTTTTGCTACATGGTTGACGATGCAGGATGTTGGTGGAGAGTGTGAGGGAGTCAAAGGGTTAAGTTTTTGCTTTTGCTGGCATGATTGACAATGCGGGAAGCTGTGGATAGGATGAGGGAGTCAAAGGGTTAAGTTTTTGCTTTGCTTGCATGGTTGACAATGCAGGAATTTGGTGAATAGGGTGCGGGAGTCAAAGGGTTTTAAGTTTTTGCTTTTGCTAGCATGGTTGACGATGCAGGATGCTGGTGGAGAGGATGCGGGAATCAAAGGGTTAAGTTTTTTGCTTTTGCTAGCATGGTTGACGATGCAGGCCGGATGCTGGTGGAGAGGGTTGGGGAGTCAAAGGGTTAACGGCTAACAGGTGTATGTGACTGAAGTTCATTGATCAGAGTGGTGCTGAGTGTCATGGAGTTTCGCCGTCTGGGTATTACTCCCAGCCATGGGCTCCCTCGCTTTCTTGTGCCCTGGAAACACAGACCAGACAGCGATCGATAGGGATGACAGGGGGGGGGGGGGGGGGGGGGTTGGAGGTGGAGGAGCAAGCCCACCCTTCATTGATTTCAGACAGATCCAGACTGCACCCAGTGATTGAGAAGATGCTTGTATAGACCTCGTGGAATTCATTTGGGGAACTAGGGATTTGTGTGTGTGTGTGTGTGTGTGTGTGAGTGTGTGTGTGTGTGTGTGTGTGTGTGTGTGTGTGTGTGTGTGTGTGTGTGTGTGTGTGTGTGTGTGTGTGTGTGTGTGTGGTGGTCTTTGATTTAATGTCTATCGTGTGTGTGTGCGTGTGTGTGTATGTGTGTGTGTGAGTGTGTGTGTGTGTGTGTGCGTGTGTGTGTGTGTGTGTGTGTGTGTGTGTGTGTGTGTGTGTGTATGTATGTGTGTGTGTGTATGATTGTGTGTGTGTGTGTGTGTGTGTGTGTGTGTGTGTGTGTGTGTGTGTGTGTGTGTGTGTGTGTGTGTGTGAATACTCAGAACTCGTTTATGTGTCATGAGAACCAAGAATAGGGCTGTAAGATACAGATTGGTTGTAATAAATTGAGGTAATGATCGATAGTTAATGATTACATATGTCCCATTATCATTGTCAGTGGCGATGACAGTGAATATAAAATACATGAGTGAGTAAGAATCCTACAGTTGTCCAAATTACTGACAGTCGTAGACACAGTTTGCAACGTGTATTTGTAAATGTAAATGTCGTCAGAAGCCGTGTCGCTTGGATTTAGCATATTGTGTTGAGAATAGCGGATTGTTGATGGTTGTGTAGTTTTCCTGAATTTTGTAAAAATCAACTCAGTTTCAGTCTTGTTTCTTTGTAGTCGTATGTGGTGCAGTTGTCTGTCTCTCTGTCTGTGTCTCTGTCTGTCTCTGTCTGTCTGTCTCTCTGTCTCTTTGTCTTTCTGTCTCTGTCTGTCTCTGTCTGTGTCTCTCTCTCTGACTGCCTGCCTGTCTGTCTGTCTCTCTCTCTGTGACTGCCTGTCTGTCTGTCTGTATATCTATCTGCCTGTCTGTCTGTCTGTCTGTCTTCTCTGTATGCGTGCATGTGTGTGTTTATATGTACGTGTGTGTGTTTATGTTTGTGTGTATTTGTGTATGTGTATGTTGGTGTGTGTGTGTATGTATGTGTGTGTGTGTGTGTGTGTGTGTGTGTGTGTATGTGTGTGTGTGTATGTGCGTGTGCGTGTGCGCGTGCGGGCGCGCGCGAGTGTGTGTGTAATGTCAACCTACAGTTTCAGTTGGTAGATCCACATGTATCAGAGATCAAGGTTTCGGAATAAAATCACATCTTCGGTTGACACAAACTACACCATGCACGCTCCTCTGTCTTCCTCATTATACATGTATATCCGTAGGGACTGTCATGCGGCGCAGGTGACACAAGACCGTCAGCCAGCTACTGCGACCAAAATTAAACCCAAAGTCAAACTTACAAACACTAAAATAGCAACATGGTATATCAGAACACTGCTGCAGAAGGGCAAATTAGACAACATCAAAATGGAGATGGAAGGGCTTAACATCAGTATTTTAGGATTAGTGGAAGTGAGATGGAAGGGAGCAGGCAGGCATGATAACATCAGGAGAATACACAGTGATATACTCTGGTGGTAATTCACATGAAAGAGGAGTAGGCATCATAATGGACACAGACAAATCAAAAGCAGTTAAGGGATACTGGGCTGTGTCTGACAGAGCTTTGCTGATCAAATTGGGAGGCAAACCATTTGGTATCAACATCATACAGGTGTATGCACCAACATCCGGAAGTATTCAGGAAGACATCGACAACTTCTATGAAGTTTTAGAGATGGCCAAGGTCCAGTATAAATCACAAAAAGTTACAGTCATAATGGGAGATTTTAATGCTAAAGTGGGAAAGGATAGGGTGGAGGATATAGTTGGACCTCATGGCCTTGGTACACAAAATGAAAGGGGAGGGAAACTGGTAGAATGGGCACAGATGAATGAGTTCATAGTAGGCAACACCTGGTTTGAGCAGCCTAACACAAGAAAATGGACTTGGATGAGTCCAGGAGATAATAACAAAGATCAGATTGACTACATCCTGATCAACAAAAGATTTAGAAATTCTTTACTGTCAGCAAAAACACTACCAGGCGCAGACTGCAACAGTGACCACAATCCTGTAGTGGGAAGGTTTAGGCTGAAATTGAGGAAAAGGAAACAGACCAAAAGCAACATCAAACTAAACCTTGGACTCTTAAAGACAAATGAAATGATACGTACAAAAATTAATGTGCATGTTCAAAACAAATTCAGTGCTCTGGAAGACGTTGGTGACAGTGAGGAACAATAGACAAAGTTGAGAAATTCGATAAATGAAGCTTGTGGAAGAAATCCCTAAGGCAGAGAGAAAAGCAAAAAAGAGCTGGATGACTAATGAAATTTTGGGCTTGATGGAGGAAAGAAGGAGGGCAAAGAGAAACGAGGATATATACAGGAAGATAAACAAAGAAATTAGGTATAGGTGCAATGAAGGTAAGGAAGCTTGGTTGAACACAAAATGCAAAGAGATAGAAGACCGACACGAAATGGATCCTTAGGGTATGTACAGACGAATTGAAGAAATTGTTCACAGGAAAAATACATGCACATCAACTGGTTGCTTAAAATCGAAAGATGGCACGCTTATCATGGAAAAAGACAAAATACTGGACAGATGGGGAGAGTACATTAAAGACCTTTTTGAGGATGACAGAAACGAAGAACACATTATAAAAAAGAACTTTGAAGGACCACCCATAATGAAAGATGAAGTTAGAGCAGCACTGAAAAAGATGAAACCAGGAAAAGCCCCAGGACCAGATAACATTACTACAGAGATGATTGAAGCCCTGGAGAATTTGGTATAGAAAAAATAACAGTCCTCCTGAATGAAATTTACGACACCGGAAAAATCCCCAAAGATATATCAAAATCAATTTTCATTGCAATTTGCACTTCCAAAGAGGACAGGGGCTATAGAATGCGAACTCCATCGCACAGTCAGTTTGATGAGTCATGTAACAAAAATCCTGTTAAGAATAATCATGATGAGGACAAGGAATAGAATCAAAAGAGACATAGCAGAAGAACAGTGTGGATTTGTGGAAGGGAAGGGAACTATTAATGCCATATTCATCCTAAGAACTAACATAGAGAAGTCAATCGAGATGAATAAGGATTTGTATTTATGCTTTGTTGACTATACCAAGGCTTTCGATCGGGTACAACATGAAGAATTGATCAACCAACTGGAGAGACTCAGTGTTGATGGAAAAGATCTACGAATAATCAGGAATATGTACTGGGAACAAACAACTGCAATGAGAATAGAAAACAATATAAGCTCTTTCCAAAACATCAAAAGAGGAGTCAGACAGGGTTGTGTTTTGTCACCAGATCTGTTTTCACTTTACAGCGAAAACATCATGAGAAACCTAGAAGAAGACCCTGGATTAAAGGTTGGAGGAAAAATGATAAACAACATTCGATACGCAGATGACACCGTGCTAATTGCAGAAAATGAAAGCGACCTACAAAACCTTGTGAATATACTAGAAATAGAAAGCAAAGGTAAGGGGTTGGAACTAAACAGCAGGAAGACTAAAGTCATGGTGATCAGTAAAAAAAAACATGAAATCCCCTCATGCAAAATAACAGCAAGTGGCACAACCTTGATACAGGTTAATAACTTCAAATACCTGGGAACGGTCATTTCATCAGACGGCAGATGCACATCGGAAATAGCCGGCAGAATCGGTCAAGCCAAAACAGCATTCAAGAAGATGACAAGCATTCTTACCAACAAATGCCTATCAATTAACATCAGGAAGAGAGTCCTTGAATGTTATATAGAACCAATACTGTTATACGGATGTGAGGCGTGGACAGTCAGCAAGCAAAGCCAGAGCAAGA
>CM060305.1:73053734-73056234 GCA_030674185.1 Monoplex corrugatus
ACCATCTCCGTTCTGTCTTCTGCTTGTGTTTAATTACCATCTCCGTTCCGTCTTCTGCTTGTGTTTAATTACCATCTCCGTTCCTGTCTTCTGCTTGTGTTTAATTACCATCTCCGTTCCGTCTTCTGCTTGTGTTTAATTACCATCTCCGTTCCGTCTTCTGCTTGTGTTTAATTACCATCTCCGTTCCGTCTTCTGCTTGTGTTTAATTACCATCTCCGTTCCATCTTCTGCTTGTGTTTAATTGCTATCTCCGTTCTGTCTTCTGCTAGTGTTTAATTACTATCTCCGTTCTGTCTTCTGCTTGTGTTTAATTAATATCTCCGTTCTGTGTTCTGCTTGTGTTTAATTACCATCTCCGTTATGTCTTCTGCTTGTGTTTAATTACCATCTCCCCCTTGTCCCTATTTCAGTTACTATCTAAACCCCCGCCTCCCCCCCCCCCCCACCCCCATGTCCATTTTTTACTTGCCATCTCCTTTCCCTCTCCATTGACCTTGTTTTTAATTACCATCTCCCTCCACCCCATTGACCTTGTTTTTGATTACCATCTCCCTCCACCCCATTGACCTTGTTTTTAATTATTATCTCTCTCCGCCTCTTGTCCTTGATTTTGATTACAATGGCTTTAGTGGTCGGCTGGGTTATAAGCAATATGAACTCGAATCTCTCAGCCCCCCCCCCCCCCCTCTCTTGTTTGTGTTGTTTGCTGTTGCCATTGTTGTCTTTTTATGGGTTTTTTTTTTACCCTTGAGCAAAGACTAAGTGTAAGACAGGTCCAGTGAGAGCTAATGCTGCTATCCCTAAGTAATAAAGTATTAGTATTTTGCAGTTTAAAGCTTGAAGTTCTTCTTTGTCTGTGTCTGTATGTACGTAATTCCTTCATAAGTTGTTCAGTTTTGTTTAATGCAGTTTACTTTTTTATGATTGTGTGATTATATATGTGTGCAGAATGGCAAAGACCAGCTGTAAGATAGATTCAGCTGGATCTAGAGAAAATATTCTTCATTAATAAAAACAAACAACAAACAAACAAAAATGATGTGTATTCAAGTTTCAAACATCTTGCCGTAAGCAGAAAGGAAACCATGTCCATGAACATTATGAACATATCTCGGACACATGTAACTGTGAACAGGCCGTCATTTATTCTAGGAACCCCCCCCCCCCCCCCCGAACATAAATCGACATAAACACATGTGTATGCACAACCGACAACATATCCTTACATATCAATCATCATCATCATCAAGTGCCTTGCCAAATGGCGTTGGCGATCACGGCCTTCCATCTGTTTCTATCCCATTGTTGCCTCAAGCACCTCTTCCACCCTCTTTGTCTTCAGCCACTCTGCAAGTCCGTCCAATATCTTCTCCATGGGTCTACCTGGTGCTCTCTTTCCCTCCAGCTTTCCTGTTGTGACCAGGTGCTTCAATTCCCCTATCCTCATAAAATGGCCTATAAATGTTGCCTGTCTTTTCCTAATCTTCCTTATGAATGATCTTTTTGTGTCTGCCTCCATCAAGACTGTCTCGTTTGTTTTCTTTCCTGTCCATGGAACTCTCAACATTCTTTTTAGAAACCACATCTCGGCTGCCTCAATCTTGTTCTGGCTTTGCTTGTTGACTGTCCACGCCTCACAACCGGTTCAACATAACATTCAAGAACTCTCTTCCTGATGTTAACTGATAGGCATTTGTTGGTAAGAATGCTTGTCATCTTCTTGAATGCTGTTTTGGCTTGGCCGATTCTGCTGGCTATTTCTGATGTGCATCTGTCGTCAGGTGAAATGATCGTTCCCAGATATTTAAATTTATCAACCTGTGTCAAGGTTGTGCCGTTTGCTGTTATTTTGCATGAGGGGATTTCATGTTTTTTACTGATCACCATGACTTAAATCTTCCTGCTGTATAGTTCCATATCAATATAAACGAATAATTGACAGCAACAGCGTGTAGTAGACACATCAATCTGTACTCAATGCACGTAAAAATGCACAGCGACATCGTAGCCATACAAAGTTTAATGAATAATTTAAAAGCATCAGACATGTCTGAATGTAAGAGATAACATATGTTTACGTGTGTGGTCTTGTTGTGCTGAAACGTTTTCCTGGGATGAGTGGGGTCCAGGTGTGTGTGTGTGTGTGTGTGTGTGTGTGTGTGTGTGTGTTTGTGTGTGTGTATGTGTGTGTGTGTGAGTGTGTGTGTGTGTGTATGTTTGTGTGTGTGTTTGTGTGTGTGTGTTTGTGTGTTTGTATGTGTGTGCAGGCGTGTTTGTGTGTGGGTGGGTGTGTGTGTGTTTGAGTGTGTGTGTGTGTGCGCGCGTGTGTGTGTATTCTGTATGTAAGTGTGCATGTATATGTTCGAGTGTGTGTGTGTGTGTGTTTGTGGTACGTGTGTGTGTGTGTGTGTGTGTGTGTGTGTGTGTGTGTGGTGTGTGCGCGCGCGTGTTTGTATGTAGGTGTGTGTGTATGTTTGTGTGTGTCTATGTCTGTGTG
>CM060305.1:73061234-73088734 GCA_030674185.1 Monoplex corrugatus
TATGGTTTGTGTGTGTGTGCGTGAGTGTGCCTGTGAGGGTGTGTGTGTGTGTGTGTGTGTGTGTGGTGTGTTTGAGCGTGTGTGTGTGCGGTATGTTTATGTGTGTGTGTGTGTGTGCGTGCGCGTTCGTGCGTTCGTGCGTGTGTGTGTGCGTGTGTGTGTGTGTGTGTGTGCATTCGTGTGCGTGTGTGGGTGTGTGCGCGCGCGCGCGCGCGTGTGTTGCATGAGTGTGCCTGTGTGTGTGCGCGCGTGTGTGTGCCTGTGTGTGTATGTGTGTGCCTGTGTGTGTGTGTGTGTGCGTGCGTGTGTGTGTGTGTGTGCGTGTGCGTGCGTGTGCCTGTGTGTGTGTGTGCCTGTGTGTTTGTACGTATGTGTGTGTGCAGTGTGTTTATGTGTGTGTGTTTGTGTTGCTTGTGTGTGCGGTGTGTTTATGTGCGTGCGTGCGTGAGTGTATGTGTTTGTACGAGGGTGAGTCAAAAAGTAATGCCTTTTTATTTATATCAGACGAAGTTTTTGATAAAATTTCCTGAAATGTTGCTCAATTACAAATGATTATAACTGTTACGGACTGAAATATTTTGTTTGGTATGTTTCCGGTTCATAGACTCGTGAGGAAAACTCAGAATGGCTGCCCCCTTAGAGCTGCGTCAAAAACAAAGAGCAGTGATTGAATTCCTTGTTGCTGAGGGGGAACCCCCTGTGAACATTCACAGACGATTACAGAATGTGTATAAGGAGAATACTTTAGATTATAGCAATGTTCGCAGGTGGGTCTGTCGTCTGAATGATGAAAAGGTGGGAACTGCGAGCGTAGCCGATAAACCCCGTCCCCTTCTGTGAATCCTGTCAATAAAGCAAAAGCAGATGCTCTGATTAGAGAAGATAGGCGCATAACTCTTGAGGATTGGCAGAAAACCTTGAAGTGAGCCATAGAAGTGCTTATAACCTTGTTGAATCACTTGGGTTTTCAAAAGTGTGTGCCTGTTGGGTACCGAGAGAGCTGACTACCGAACGCAAGACTGACAGGGTCAACGCCTGCTCTGAACTTCTTGAACAAAGTCAAAGAGACAACACCTTCTTTGGAAGGCTCGTTACCAGTGGCAAAACATGGATTCATCATTTTGAACCGGAATCAAAGAGGCAGTCAATGGACTGGCGCCACCTGCGTCACCAAAACCGAAGCAGTTCAAGACGGAAAAGTCAGCTGGAAAAATCATGGCGACTGTCTTTTGGGATGCTGGTTGATTTCTTGCCAAGAGGAGAAACAATAAACTCTGAGGCATACATTAAGACCCTGACGAGGCTCAAAGCAAGAATCCGACGAGTGAGACCCAACTTGCAAATCGATAATGTCCTCCTTCTGCATGACAATGCTCGACCACACACAAGCATCAGGACAAGGGAGACAATGGCCTCATTCGGGTGGACAACTTTACCGCATCCTCCATACTCACCAGACTTAGCGCCTTCAGACTATCATCTCTTCGGCTCCGTGAAAGAGGGTTTGAGAGGCAAACATTATGCCAGTGATAGGGAAGTGAAAACTGCAGTGAAGACGTGGCTCCAAGCACAGTCAACAGAATTTTACGAGGCAGGGATACATGCCCTCATTAGAAGGTGGAACATTGCTGTTGAGAGAAACGGTGACTATGTTGAAAAGTAGGGATGTGATCCCCAGAGGACCAGCTTCATTTTGATGTATGATACATGTTCCTGTGTCAGTAATTGTTCCTGTACTAAATGCATTATTTTTTGACTCACCCTCGTATGTGTGTGAGTGTGCGGTGTGTGTGCGTGTGTGTGTGTGTGTGTGTGTGTGTGTGTGTGTGTGTGTGTGTGTGTGTGTGTGTGTGTGCGTGCGTGTGTGTGTGTGTGTGCGTGCGTGTGTGCGGTATGTTTATGTGTGTGCGTGCGTGTGGTGTGTGTGTGTATATGTGTATGCGTGTGTGAATGTGGACACGCATGCGTCTTTTAACATCCGTGTCATTAACTCTACTTTGTCATTTGAAACACACTTTCCTGGTTAGTATTTTCTTGTTTTTACATGCAGTAGAAGAGCCTACATGATGACAGTTAAATGAATAGTAGTAAACTATTTTACACTGTGGTCTGTGTGTGTACTTGTGTCAGAATGTATGAGCACGTTCTGCACTGCGAAAATTTGAATAAATCCTTTTAATCATAAACCGCTCTTATGGGTGCTTTTTTTTTTTATAAGAATGCGAGGTCACGTTCTCCTCTGTCTAAACTAAAAATTTTAACCCTTTTACTCCTGCACCTTAGACGCCAACTGCTGTAAATTAACAGAAATTTGTAATTAACTCTTTGACTCCATCATCTTGTTCACCAGGTTCCTGCAGGAAACTAGTGGATAGGGTGAGGGAGTCAAAGAGTTATGTTTTGGCTTTGCTGGTATGGTTGACGATGCAGGATGCTGGTGGACAGAGTGAGGGAGTCAAAGGGTTAATTACCAATTTCTGTAACGGTAGTAGTAGTCTTACGGGTCGGACTTCCAGTCGGAAGGTCTGAGGTTTGATCATGCCTGGCTACCTTCTGTTAACTTCGGCTTGTGGCTTGGCCACTGACTTCAGGGAATCAGACCTGATGACCGCAGGGAAAGGCCTGCTGGCTGCTCGGACTGACGGCAAACTTGGGATCTCTTTCAGTTTCAGTTTCAGTGTCAGTTTCTCAATATGACGTCTCCGCGCTCGGAACGAATTCCATATGCACTAACGTCACAGGTGCCATGTGTATGGTGATCATGGCACAAGCCTTAATTAAGCTGCACATAAACCCATGAGCTGGCCAGGTCCTGAGGCCCTTCCTAGACTATGTTTTACCTAGACTATATTTTATAATGGTGGTATTTTATCAGCGGGGCATGTCAGACCTTGCTGAGCAGCTAAATGGGCTGTGTCTGGAGCATCATGCCTGGCCACTTTCCGGCCGTTCAAACAACCCCTGTGATTGAAGGAAGGCAACATTGGGAGCTTCCGACCGCTAACTGTCGAGATAGTAAGGGGGAAGGAGCTGACAGCTATGCGCTCTGGTGGCAGGGTGGGCTACCCGACAGAGAGGTGAAGACCACAGTGGGGCGAGAGAGGGGTCCTCCGTTCTTTCTTAGTTTGGAGGTTAGGCTGGATCTGGTTGGTGCGCGTTGTGTGGCTATGTCCCGGGGTTTGTCATCTCCCCACCTTGCCGGTCAGTTTGTAAACAGGGTGACTGATGGCAGGGTCCGAATGGGTCATGCAACGCATGGACACCCCCCCCCCCCACCTTTTGCTCGATGATATGATTATCAATAGGCGTCAGGAGCTTGGGAGGTGATTGCCCGGAAAGTGGTGAGGCATTGGTGCTCTGGGTCCCATCCGCACCTTCGTGGTGTTTCTTGTTGGAGGGTCAGACTTCCAATCGGAAGGTCTGGGGTTTGATCTTGGTGGAAATTTTTCCGATCTCTAGGGACAAATATATTGGCAGAGCAGTTCGTGTCAAAATCCCCTTTGTGTGTGTACGCATCAGAACACGACATACGTACACTAAAGATCTGTAAGTCATGTGAGTGTCCGGTAGCTCATCGAAACACGAAAACACCCCGCACGTACGTCTACTAAAAGACGGAATATGCAGACTACGCAGCAAACATATCGCCTGCACACTGTGGCCAAAAGAACATGCATACACGCATCCGAGAAAAATCGGGATACTCTAGAAAAAAAGAATTGTCGGGCCTATCCTAGTTTCCCACTAGGGACAGTTAAGCGATTTTGATATGAATAACACAATATGGAAACCTTTGCCGTCAGCGGAGAAAGCGTGGAGGATCAGTACCTAGTCAGGAAGAGATCAACTCATGTCTGAAGAACCAGCCACCAGGGTGTCCTGACTTGGCCGTGCTGTCCTTCAACAACGCTTTCCATGGCAGAACTATGGGTATGTCATCAGTCACATTCTTAGTCCCTCTCTCTCTCTCTTTCTCTCTCTCTCTCTGTCTGTTGTGTGTGTTTGTTTGAGAGAGAGAGAGAGAGGGGGGGGGGGGGGATCAGGCTGTTCTGGTAGTCGAGGTGTCCGTGTTGTACATATAAATATGTATGTGTGTGTATACACATACATATATACATATATGTATATATGTATATCTATCTATTCATCTATCCATCTATCTATTTATCTCTCTCTTTCTCTGTCTCTGTCTTCTATCTCTCTCTCTCTCTCTCTCTCTCTCTCTCTCTCTATATATAATATATATATATATATATATATATATATATATATATACAGAGAGAGAGAGAGAGAGAGAGAGAGTAGATAGATGTGAATGTGTGTGTATTAGTGTGTGAATATGTTTGTGTGTATGTGAGAGAGAATGTGTTTGCACTCGTGAAAGTGCGTTTGTGTGCGTGCGTCTCTCAGAGTACATCTGTACTTTCCTGTTCATGTCTTTGTGAAGTTGAGCCTAACTGATCATAATGACAGGCGCCACAGTCAAGCGGGAAAGATCTCAGACTTCCAGTCGGAAGGTCCAAGGTTCGATCCTGCCTGGGTGCCTCCCGCCTGTTTAGTGAAGGCCGGAGGTTTTTACAGGCTGCTGGGTCAGCAAGAGTGCAGACTTTCTAGCGCCTAGCCCCCCTCCCCCTCCCAACCTCCTTTCGTGTGCATACGCTCTGTGAATATCAAATATGCATGTTTAACTTAAGATTCCGTAAATCAAGTCAGTGTTTGTAGTGCTTATGGAAAGAGTAAGTCCCTCAACATCACACACAACGAAGACGGATTATGCAGACTGTGTAGCAACTTATCGGCTGCATAGTGTGTGCAAAAGAACTTGCATACACACATCCGAAATAACGTGAGACAAACAAACAAACGAACGAAAAAACGAACGAACGAACAAACAAACAAACAAACAAACAAACAAACAAACGAACGAACGAACACACAAACAAAATAAAAGAATTGCATACTCATAAAAAAAAATAAAAAAAACTGGTGACAAACAAACAGACAAACAATAAAAGAAAAAGAATTTGCATACACTCACTCGAAAACCTCGAGACAAACAAACAAACATAACAAACAATCAAACAAACAAACAAACAAACCAGCCGAGCAAACAGAATCGAAACAAAAATAGGAAAGAGCAACAACAACAACAACGACAACCCCTCTCGCCCCCCCCCCCTCACCAAACACCTAACTGACCACAACACGTACACTGACAACAGGAGCTCTGGCACTGACCCACACCAAGTGGGCCCACAAACTGGACTTTCCACAGCCAGACTGGCCAGTGGCTGACTTCCCCTTTCTGCAATATCCCCTGGACCAGTTCACACGAGAAAACCAGCAAGAGGAGCAGAGATGCCTGGCCATGGTAGGCTACGTCCCTCTGTTGTAATAATAATATGTTTGTGTTGTCTTATATCTTTCTTTGTTCTTCGTTGCCTTTTTATCTTTTGTTTGTTTGTTCTTTGTTGTCTTTTCTTTGTTTAGTCTTTGTTGGCTTTTATGTTTGTTTAGTTGTTTGCTGTCTTTTGTCTTTTTTTATTCTTTGTTGTCTTTTGTCTTTGTTTTTTCTTTGTTGTTGTTTTTTCTTTGTTGTGTTTTTTGTGTATTCTTTGTTGTCTTTGTTTCTTTGTTGTGTTTTTTTGTTTATTCTTTGTTGTCTTTTTGTCTTTGTTTCTTTATTCTTTGTTGTCTTTTGTCTTTGTGTATTCTTTGTTGTTTTTTTATCTTTGTTTAGTTCTTTGTTGATTCTTTGTTGTCTTTTTGTCTTTGTTTCTTTATTCTTTGTTGTCTTTTTTATTTCTTTGTTGTCTTTGTTTATTCCTTGTTGTCTTTGTTCTTTGTCTTTTGTCTTTGTTTATTCTTTCTTGTCTTTTGTCTTTTTTGTTTTGTTCTTTGGTGTCTTGTACCTTTGTTTGTTTATTCTTTGTTGTCTTTTTTCTTTGTTTAATCTTTGTTGTCTTTTGTCTTTGTTATTTGTTGTCATTTATCTTTTTTGGTTTTGTTCTTCGTTGTCTTTTATCTTTGTTTATCCTTTGTTGCTTTTCATCTTTGTTTATTTTTTGTTGTCTTTTATGTTGTTTTGTTCTTTGTTGTCTTTTATCTTTGTTTTTTCTCTGTTGTCTTTTGTCTTTGTTTGTTTAACCTGTAGTATAATGGTCAGAGTAACTCGATCAACTTTGAATAAACATATATTGAAATATGCAATGAAAATGCAATTACAATAGAAATGTATCTGTTTTTGAAATCATCTAAAAGTACATATTCATCAAGATTACCATTCTATAATAAAAGTACCTTATCTAATGACATCAGAAAAGCATTATGCAAACTTCGAGTCAGTGCACAAGACCTACAAATTGAAAGAGGCAGATATACAATCAGTCAACGAGAAGGTTGAACGTGTGCAGTTGATAGTGTAATTGAGACTAAGAACTTCATTTCTTGGATGATTGTATTAGATACACACATGCACGCGCACGCACGCACGCACGCCCACACACACACACACACGACACACACACACACACACACACACACACACACTACACACACACACACACACACACACACACACACACAACACACACCACACACACACACACACACACACACACACACACACACACACACACAAACAAAACAAACAAGATTACAGCTGAAGAAAAAGATTCGAAATATATATATGTATATACTATTCAAACAATGAATTGTTGAAATCCATTATGCTACATCCAAGCGACTTTAAAAAAGATCATTTCCAGATAAACTTGTTTCAAAATAAGCCTATGTGTGCTTGCATTTGGGAAAACTGGAAACTTGTTTTATTACTCATACATTTGTATTCCCATTGATGATGATGATGATGATGATGATGATGATGATGATGATGATGATGATGAAATGATGATGATGACGACGACGATGATGAAATGTAAAATCAGTAACTGTTGAAATCATTGACAGTTACGTAAACATATTACAGCTTATCTGTGTATTATAGTCGTATCTTGGGTTCATACAGCAAATGAATGTGTTCTTATTTGTGAGTTTGCACTCGAAAAAAAAAATCAAAACGCTGAATAAATAATATGATTAGTGGCATCTCGGGTTGTGAAGAAGCAAAACACAGTATTCTAGTCACACGTTGTGTTACCAACTGTCGTAACTCCATGCAGCGGTTGCCAGCTTTAAATCAAACAAACCTTTTCATGCAGGTGTTACCCGGAATATATTTCAGACAGTTTGTGTTGTATTGATCTTTCCACCCTACCTTATGACTCAGTGTGCAAGAGGATGACAGAGAGTTGATCTGATCATTCTAGCAACATCACAGGGTGACAGAATGACCTTATCAGATATCAACAAGATGACAGAGGTGACGTTTACACCTGATCAAGATGTCAGCATAACACAATGACAGAGTAACCTTACCAAGGTGACAAAGTGACTTTATCAAGCTATCAGCAAGGCAGGATGACAGAGAATGACATTATGAAGCTCTCAGCCTTCCACACAAGAAACATAGGAATCTTCTGGCCCAGTACCATCTCCAACCAGCAACTACTCACCCGGTGTAATCAAGAGTACAGTTATCATCATGAAAGTGCGGTGGAGATAGACTGGGCATGTCATCTAAAGAGAGCGTGATACAATCACTAGGACTTCCCTTCACTGGATACCAGAAGGACACAAGAACAGACGACCCAGAAACACCTGATGACGAACAATAGAAGGAGAACTCAAAGCCCTGAAACACGCTTGGGGTACCTTACAGTGTCAGGCCTAGAACAAAAAACAGTGGTAGATCTTTGCTGCTGCCCTGCATGCAGATGACATAACCAACAAACGCCCTGCCGCATGGCGTTGGCGATTATGGCCCTCCATATGCATCTATCCCTTGTCGCTGCAAGTACATCTTCCACCCTCTCTGTCCTCAGCCACCCTGCAAGTCCGTCCAATGGATCTACCTGGTGTTCTCTTTCCCTCCAACTTTCCTATTGTGACCAGGTGCTCTAATTCCCCTTTCCTCATAAAATGGTCTATAAATGTTGCTTGTCTTTTCTTAATCTTCCTTATCAATGATCTTCTTGCGTCTACCTTCATCAAGACACAATGAGCAATGAAAATAGATAAGTGTAGTGTTGATTGGCAGGTCCGTGACCTGATGGAGAAGTGGCAGAAGAAAGGTCGTCCTGTTGCCGCCATTGCCTCAGAGACCGTGCAATGTGAAGGGGGAGATAACCATGCCAGCCCCGCCTTCTTTCAAGGACTGCAGGACATCGCTAAAGAGGTGAGATGCGGTCCTACCTACCCTTTTGTTCTACACCCATTCTGCCCCCCCCCCCCCCCCCCCATTCCGATCTGTGTGTGTTTTGTGCCCTTGAGCCTTGAGTTTTTGACATAAGTGAATGCTTTGGTGAATGATGAGAGTATGCACTGCAGGTAGATCTCCCACCCTCTGTGTCTTCTCCACTCTGCAAATCCATCCAATATTTCCCCTCTGGGTGTATCCGGTACTCTTTTTCCCTTCAGTTTTCCTGTTGTTACTAGGTGCTCTAATTTTTCTTGCCTCATAAAATGTATAAATGTTGCTTGTCCTTTCATGATCGTCTTCATTAAGGTTCTTTTGGTTTTGGCCTCTTTCAAGACTGTCTCGTTTGTTTTCGTTGCTGTCCTTGGAACTCTTAACATTCTTCTTAGGCACCACATTTCAGCTGCCTCAGTCTTGTTCTGACTTTGCGTTTTAACTGTCTACCCTTCACATTCATACAACAGTATCGGTTCTATGTAACACTGAAGAACTTTCTTCCTGATGTTGTTTGATTAGCATTTAGCATTTGTTGGTAAGAACGCTTTTCATTTTCTTGAATGCTGTTTTAGCTTGGCCATGGTCAGGCTAATTTGGCGATGACAGTAGCTGATTTTTTTTTCACTTCTCGCCGACAACTGAGGAAAAATCTACAACAGGTGCGACTTGACTACGTAAACGACTTACGAAAGAAGAGAGGCAGCAGTGCTAGATTGTCCTAAGTCTTTCACTCGGTGCATTAGACAGTGTAGACTTTGTTTGTGTCATTTGTCTGCAGACACCCCAAACTAGAAGACCACGCCGCTATGAATTTTGTTTGAGATGGTTATAGCTCTGATATGGCTCTGAGCAGCTGGCTGGGTTTTAAACACTATATAATAACACTGGTAAGTCGAGTCAGTTTGCGTGTACATATGAACCATTTAACGTGTGCTTTGTCACGTATGTTTACCATATATTTGTTTTTACCGGTGAAGTTCAAATCATAGTCACGTAACAGTCACTAGCTCTTGTTCATTTTCACGCAGGCTTGTTGATAGAGCCGTAGACTCAACATCTGATATCTTTAATTCAATCCCGGGCCCGCAACATTAAAATTTCGCTTGTTTACTGCCCATCTGAATGTTTCCATCATTCTGGTGGTGGTCAGCTTATTGTTTTATAGGTCCCTTCTCCCCTCTCCCCGTTTCTAGACCTTGCCAGCGCATAGGGTTTTGTGCAGGTTTAGGAAATCTGTCAGATAATTGCCAGCAGATTTGGGTGGAGCACATATGGAGTTGCCCGAGCGCGGTGAATCTCTCTGAAATAACCCCAATAATTTGTTTTCAGAAGGTAAAACCTTGCTCACAGAATGTTCCAACTACACCCATGTGTGTGTGTGCTTTATGCTGTCTAGTTATATTGGTACTTTCAAGTGTCACACTCAATTTCAACAATGTTTCTCTTTCTTTTTAGAAATGTAATTGTACCTCATGAATGTGATGCTTTGACCAACAAAGAAAAGAACCTTCATTGCAAGGGACAAAATGGTTATAGAAATGTTACAGCTACATTCTAAACAGTAAAAAAAAAAATGCTGTGCACACTGTTAAATTCTAAACTTCAAAAAAGAAAGCTTTGCACAATGTTACTGTTTTCCCCCACAGCACGGCGCCTCCCTGATGCTGGATGAGGTACAGACAGGATGTGGCGCAACAGGCAAATTCTGGGCGCATGAGCACTTTAACCTGCGTGAACCACCGGATGTCGTACCATTCGCCAAGAAAATGCTGACAGGAGGCTTCTACATGACTTTAGAGCAGAGACCCACAGAGGTAATTATTTGGTTTTTCTTCTTGTTTTATCCCTCCGTTTGTTCATTGCCAAGCGTGAAATTTGTCTTTTAAAGTATATTGGAATGGAGAAAAACATTCTTTCAACGACTTGAATTATATCAGTATTGGAAAGGGACACCTGCATAATTCTAAGAATTGTGTGTACAAAATGTGTTTGGGATGAAATTTGTACAATGTAAACAAATACCCCACCCCCAAACAACAACAACAGCAACAACAACAACAGCAACAACAACAACAACCACTCACTGATTTTTACAATGTTAAGAATGGGATTGGATGAGCGCAACATGACAAATGTCAACCTACTTATTTCGTTTTTAAATAATTTTCCTCGTCTATGCTTCAGTCTCATTCTTAGTTATTGTTGTATGGAAAAATGTTGATGGCTGTTTCAGCCTTATCGTGTTTTCAACACGTGGGTGGGTGACCCATCCAAGTTGGCGCTTTTGGAAGCAGTGTTAGACGTGATTAAGGCAGACCGCCTCCTGGACAGTGTCAAAGATGTTGGTGACTACTTGCTCAGTGGACTTCTGGAGACACAGGTAAGACAGGTTGAAAGTCTAGTGAAAGACAGGTTGAAAGTCCTGTGGAAGACAGGTTGAAAGTCCTGTGGAAGACAGGTTGAAAGTCCTGTGGAAGACAGGTTGAAAGTCCAGTGAAAGACAGGTTGAAAGTCCTGTGGAAGACAGGTTGAAAGTCCAGTGGAAGACAGGTTGAAAGTCCAGTGAAAGACAGGTTGAAAGTCCTGTGGAAGACAGGTTGAAAGTCCAGTGGAAGACAGGTTGAAAGTCCAGTGGAAGACAAGTTGAAAGTCCAGTGGAAGACAGGCTGAAAGTCCAGTCGAAGACAGGTTGAAAGTCCTGTGGAAGACAGGCTGAAAGTCCAGTGGAAGACAGGTTGAAAGTCCTGTGGAAGACAGGCTGAAAGTCCAGTGGAAGACAAGCTGAAAGTCCTGTAGAAGACAGGCTGAAAGTCCACTGGAAGACAGGTTGAAAGTCCAGTGGAAGACAGGTTGAAAGTCCAGTGGAAGACAAGTTGAAAGTCCAGTGGAAGACAGGCTGAAAGTCCAGTCGAAGACAGGTTGAAAGTCCTGTGGAAGACAGGCTGAAAGTCCAGTGGAAGACAGGTTGAAAGTCCTGTGGAAGACAGGCTGAAAGTCCAGTGGAAGACAGGCTGAAAGTTCTGTAGAAGACAGGCTGAAAGTCCACTGGAAGACAGGCTGAAAGTCCTGTGGAAGACAGGCTGAAAGTCCAGTGGAAGACAGGTTGAAAGTCCTGTGGAAGACAAGTTGAAAGTCCAGTGGAAGACAGGTTAAAAGTGCAGTGAAAGAACTACGATTACTGGTTACATTATTAGGTCTTGTGAACTACCGCTCCACTCTTCTTGCCCAGACTGGCATGATTCTGTTTTTGTCACACACATGCATCTGAGACTACAGCGTGTCAAATGGACAGATAGAAGAACTAAGGAAAATGTCCTGGAAGAACTTGATACCGCCAGAAAACTACTAGCAGACATCACAAGAAAAGACAAAAATACTTTGGTCATGTGTCACATGGCAAGAACACGGACCTCATGGCAACCATTTATCAAGGAAAACCAGCATAGCAACAAGATTGGTTCTCTGTATCGATCTGCATAACAACAAGATTGTTTCTCTGTAATGATCTGCATAGCAACAAGATTGTTTCTCTGTAATGATCTGCATAGCAACAAGATTGTTTCTCTGTAATGATCTGCATAGCAACAAGATTGTTTCTCTGTAATGATCTGCATACCAACAAGATTGTTTCTCTGTAATGATCTGCATAGCAACAAGATTGTTTCTCTGTAATGATCTGCACAGCAACAAGATTGTTTCTCTGTAATGATCTGCATAGCAACAAGACTGTTTCTCTGTAATGATCTGCACAGCAACAAGATTGTTTCTCTGTAATGATCTGCATAGCAACAAGATTGTTTCTCTGTATCGATCTGCATAGCAACAAGATTGTTTCTCTAAAATATCTGCATAGCAACAAGATTGTTTCTCTGTATTGATCTGCATAGCAACAAGATTGTTTCCCTGTATTGATCTGCATAACAACAAGATTGTTTCTCTGTACAAGATTGTTTCTCTGTACAAGATTGTTTCTCTGTACAAGATTGTTTCTCTGTACAAGATTGTTTCTCTGTACAAGATTGTTTCTCTGTACAAGATTGTTTCTCTGTATTGATTGGCATAGCAACAAGACTGTTTTACAAGATTGTTTCTCTGTATTAATCTGCACAACAACAAGATTGTTCTCTGTATTGATCTGCATAGCAACAAGATTTTTTTGTCTGTATTGATCTGCATGGCAACAAGATTGTTTCTGTGTATTCTTCTACATAGCAACAAGATTGTTCCTCTCTGCCTCCAATTGGCATCATTGTATTACCTTGTTTTCTTGCAAGGCAACTAACTCTGTTTCTCTGTACTTATCTGCATAGCAACAAGACTGTTTCTCTGTATTGAGCTGCATGACAACAAGATTGTTTCTCTGTACTGATTTGCATAGAAACAAGAGTGTTTCTCTCTATCGATCTGTATAACAACAAGATTGTTTCTCTAAATTGATCTGCATAGCAACAAGATTGTTTCTCTAAATTGATCTGCATAGCAAAAAGATTGTTTCTCTGTATAGACCTGCATAGCAACAGGATTGCTCTGACTGTTTCAACAGCACAGCTGATTACTTTTCCTCTCTTGTTTCTGTGCAGGTCTCGTTCCCAGGCCTTTTGTCCCGTGCCCGGGGTCTGGGTACCCTGGCCGCTGTGGACTGCCCTGACCCATCCACCCGGGATAAAATCATTAACAAGATGAGGGGCAGAGGTCAGTGGCTACGAAACTGTGATGTTTTGAGAGTTTTCTCTTACTTCTTTTGCGTACATCAGTGTTATTTTTCCTTGTGTCTTTCTCTCATTTTGTGTGTGTATGTCTGTATGCATGTGATTTTGTGTATGCTTGTGTATGCTTGTGTGTGTGTGTGTGTGTGTCTCTGTGTGTGTGTGTGTGTGTGTGTGTGTGTGTGTGTGTTAGCTCTTTTGCGTATATCAGTACCATTTTGTATGTGTGTGAGAATGACTGAGTGTGTGCGGTTTCAGTTTCAGTTACTCAGCTGGCATCACAGGAATGATGGAAACATTAAGATGGGCGCTGAACAGACCAGTTTTTAATGTTGGGGGCTGGGATTGAACTCGAGATACTG
This sequence comes from Monoplex corrugatus, assembly GCA_030674185.1. Classification (NCBI taxonomy): domain Eukaryota; kingdom Metazoa; phylum Mollusca; class Gastropoda; order Littorinimorpha; family Ranellidae; genus Monoplex; species Monoplex corrugatus. The sequence continues at coordinate 73,074,617 of CM060305.1, forward strand.
AATCATGCGGCCACAGCTTTATTAAAAGAACCATCCAGACCACGTGTACAGTGTATGTGCATACCACAACTGTAGTTTTTGTTTAATTAACAGCCCCCAGCAAGGCTATGGGATCATCACGGGCGCTAAAACTCCCACCTGAGATTGTACTTTAATCCTTTTACGCCTTTACTCCATTCTCCAGTTGCCAGAGCTGGACCTTTTGACTTCCTCATCCTATCCAGAAACTGGCGGATAGGGCGAGGGAGTCAAAGGGTGCAGATTTTGCTTTGCTACCACGGCTGATGATACATTGTCTTCTTCTTATAGAGCCGTGGACAGAAGATCTAAATCGAATTCAGTCCCAGCCCGCAACATTAACCCTTTCACTCCCGAACCTTATCCACCAACTACAAAAATTTAACCCTTTGACTCCCTACTCTTTGACTCCCGAACCTCATCCATAACTCTTTGACTCCCTACTCTTTGACTCCCGAACCTCATCCACCAACTACAAAAACTTAACCCTTTGACTTCCTACTCTTTGACTCCCGAACCTTATCCACCAACTACAGAAACTTAACCCTTTGACTCCCTTACCCTATCCACCAGCTTTCTGCCGGTGTGGTTGACAATGCAGGATGCTGGTGGACAGGATGCAGTAGTCAAACGGTTAAAACTGGCCTGTTTTTGCCCATCTTAATATTTCCTTCATTCTCGTGGTGCCAGCTTAATGTTTCATAAGTCCCTCGCCCCATTTCAAAAGCTTGCTAGTGCATAGGGGTGTGCACAGGTTTAGGGCGTCTGCCAGGTAACTGCTGGCAGATATGAGTGGAGAACATAAGGAATAAGGAGTGCAATGAATCCCTCATGAACAAACTCCACACAAACTCTCTGATAATGCAGGAAGCTGGTGAATAGGGTGAGGGCGTCAAAAGGTTAAAATGTTTTTGCTTTGCATTGCTACTGGGGTTGACAATACAGGAATCTGGCAAATGAGGGATTCAGAGGGTGAAACAGCGTTAACTGTTACAAGGATGACAAAGGGTTATATAGTATTACCTGTTACTTAACAAGAGTTACAAAGGGTTAAAGAGTGCTAACTGTTACAAGTGTTACAAAGGATGAAACAGCGTTAACTGTTACAAAACAAGGATGACAAAGGATGAAACAGCGTCAGCTGTTACAAGGGGTGACAAAGGATGAAACAGCGTCAACTGTTACAAGGAGTGACAAAGGATGAAACAGCGTCAACTGTTACAAGGGGTGACAAAGGATGAAACAGCGTCAGCTGTTACAAGGGGTGACAAAGGATGAAACAGCATCAACTGTTACAAGGGGTGACAAAGGATGAAACAGCGTCAACTGTTACAAAACAAGGATAACAAAGGATGAAACAGCGTCAGCTGTTACAGGGGGTGACAAAGGATGAAACAGCGTCAACTTTACAAGGGGTGACAAAGGATGAAACAGCGTCAGCTGTTACAAGGAGTGACAAAGGATGAAACAGTGTCAACTGTTACAAGGGGTGACAAAGGATGAAACAGCGTCAGCTGTTACAAGGGGTGACAAAGGATGAAACAGCGTCAGCTGTTACAAGGGGTGACAAAGGATGAAACAGCGTCAGCTGTTTCAAGGGGTGACAAAGGATGAAACAGCGTCAACTGTTACAAGGGGTGACAAAGGATGAAACAGCGTCAACTGTTACAAAACAAGGATGACAAAGGATGAAACAGCGTCAGCTGTTACAAGGGGTGACAAAGGATGAAACTAAGCGTCAGCTGTTACAAGGGGTGACAAAGGATGAAACAGCGTCAGCTGTTACAAGGGGTGACAAAGGATGAAACAGCGTCAGCTGTTACAAGGGGTGACAAAGGATGAAACAGCGTCAACTGTTACAAAACAAGGATGACAAAGGATGAAACAGCGTCAGCTGTTACAAGGGGTGACAAAGATGAAACAGCGTCAACTGTTACAAGGGGTGACAAAGGATGAAACAGCGTCAGCTGTTACAAGGGGTGACAAAGGATGAAACAGCGTCAACTGTTACAAGGGGTGACAAAGGATGAAACAGCGTCAGCTGTTACAAGGGGTGACAAAGGATGAAACAGCGTCAACTGTTACAAAAGAAGGATGACAAAGGATGAAACAGCGTCAACTGTTACAAGGGGTGACAAAGAATGAAACAGCGTCAACTGTTACAAAACAAGGATGACAGAGGATGAAACAGCATTAACTGTTACAAGGGTGACAAAGGATGAAACAGCGTTAACTGTTACAAAACAAGGATGACAAAGGATGAAACAGCGTTAACTGTCACAAGGGGTGACAAAGGATGAAACAATGCCGGGTTGAACAGTGTTACAAAACAAAGGTGACAAAGAAACTATCCCCTACCGCTCATGTGAAGAGCACGGAAGCCAAACCGACTGACACATTCTGTTAGAGAGCAGGCCCTCGTCCTGGGCAGATCAATATTTGCCCATGCAGGAATTCCAGACATTCAGAACAGCTTATGCAAATAGCGCCAGACACAGCTGCTTTGGAAAGGAACTCGCGACACATCAGTCATTGATTTATTTGTGGGCTTGGTGTGCAGTTTGAATGAAAGGTCAAAATTATGTCATGTTGTGATATCTCTGTGTCACAGTTGGAACTGTGCTCCAAATCTGGCCTATCTTCATCGACAAGTAATCAAAAGATAGACAAGAAGACACACACAAACGCTTACACTCACGCATGCATAGTCAGTATCATCATCATAATCATAATCATCATCACCATCAGACACGCAAATGCACACACTCACGCCTGCATACTCGTTATCATCATCATCATCATCATCATTATCATGATCATCATCACCATCACCTTCATCATCATCATCACCATCACCTTCATCATCATCATCGTCGTCGTCGTTGTCGTCATCATGGTCGTCGTCGCAAACCATTTATTGTGAAGTTCACATAAATGTTTTGCTGACAAAACATGCATTGTCATGCTTGCATGCTGTGATACATATACTTGAATGCAACACACACACACTCATTCACTTACACATACATACACGCACGCACGAAAACACACACACACACACATACACACGCACGCACACACACATACACACACGCACGAACACACACACACACACACACACACACACACACACACACACACACACACACACATACACACACACTCACAGAACTGACATATCAGTTTGAAACATTCTCCCACCATCTTGATGATTGTCTTCATTTATATTATACATTCTATCGACAACTGTTCGTTTATGAATGTCTAAATGGACTTGTCACTGTTTTCGATTATTCGCTTCTCACTTTTCTCTTCTCTCCGTCCCTCCTTCTCTCCCCCTCTCTCTCTTTCTTCCTCACCTTTGTGTCTGTTCCGTCATCTTATCTCCCCTCACTCCTTGCCCTAGCCCCATCCTTACACCTGGGCCGAAAGCTCACAAACAACCAACAATACATGATTACTACAGATGAAAATAGATGTAACGTAAAGGCAGAATAAGTAAACAACCTTCTTGAGAAGTTCAGTATTGTTGTATATCACCTCTGTGTGTGTGTGTGTGTGTTGTCCATTTGCCAGGTGTGCACATGGGTAACTGCGGGGTGTCCACCCTGCGTCTGCGACCCACACTGACCATCCAACGTCGTCACGTGGACGTCTTTCTGGACATCTTCCGCAACGTCTTAACAGACATGAAGTAGCCACCACCTCCCTGCCTGCCTGCCTGCCTGCCTGTCAACCCTTAGTGTTTACACCTTCCGGTGTTGTGACTGTTAAAACTTACTGTGAGAATGTATAGCGCTTACGTGATTGTGTCATATTCAGTGATACACAAAATGCTCACAAAGTTTGTCTCAATTTTTTTCTCTGGTCGGTTTTCTGTTTCTTAACTCCTTCAGACCATAGATATAAATAGGAACATAGATTGGCCTCCCAGTGAGCTCATGGTGTGTGTCAGCCTCTGCATCAATTCCAACTTGTTTTGACAGATTAACAACTTTTTCCTGAAAACAATGTCGAGACAAGTTAAAGATAATTACCTGGTGAACAATGTTGTGGATGCGTGGTAATAATTTCCTCCAACTTGCATGTCACTGACTAAGATGGGGTTGTTGTTACTCACACGTTATTTTGTGCTTTAATCTTGGACATTTTTATGATAATCTTCTCCATTCAGAATAAACTAAAAGTTGATTACTTACTGTATTCTGCTTTTTTCTAAATTTTGCCCAAATTTGAACTGAATCTGATAGAATGACATAGCAACATTATTTATGCCATATGCTTGCAAGCTCAGTGGCATAACAAGGCAGGCATATCACAGAGTGTGACAGGCCTAGTTCCCTATCCAAGTCTACACTCGGGCCAGACTGGCAGCGAAACGTTTAGTTCGAGGAAGACCTCAAGAACACACGCACCACGCACACCACACACACACACACACACACACACACACACACACACACACACACACACATCACACACACACACACATACACACACACACACACACAAATGAGGCAGATTCTGTATCTTTTATTTCATATATTCAGAAACACTATGTGTACTTCTTTAACTATGTTGATGATGCATATTAAATTGACAAAACAAGACGGGCACAAATTTGTAAAACGTCTGGCCATTGTTAAGCGTACACAGAAGACAACACAAAAACAAATTCACTAGATTTATGGGGGTTGGGGTGTGCATCTATTTCTTTCATTATCTACGCATTTTCATTCTGTTTTCTTGAGTTTCTCTTTTGTATGCTTGAATACTGGTGATCAGTTGATTCAGGTTAATGTTCCACTACTTTCACAACGAGATTTCATTAATCAGATTTCAGTGCTTTTTTTTTTTAAACAATTAATCAGTGTTTGTTGTATAGTATTATTCATTTTGAATCCGTCGATCTGTTCATAATGGTCGGTCATTTCAACAGTTCATTTGTTTCTTTTTGTTCATTGTTAAGTAATCTATTGATTGATATGTCTGTCATTGTTAAGTAATCTGTGATTGATATGTCTGTCATTGTTAAGTAATCTGTTGATTGATATGTCTATCAGCCAGTCTTCCTCTGGCCAGCTGCCTATCAGATTGTGAGTGTGTGTGTGTGTGTGTGTTGTGCGTGTTGCGTGTGTGTGTGTGTGTGTGTGTGTGTGTGTGTGTGTGTGTGTGTGTGTGTGTGTGTGTGTGGTGAATAACACTGTATTTGCGTGGCAAAAGTTTTCTCCAACTTACATTTTATTGACAGAGACGGGGGTGTTACTCTCATGTTGTTTGTTTTGTGCCTGTCTCTTGGGGCCTGTTTTATGGTAATCTTCTCCATTTAAAATGTATCAAAAGTTGATTACCGGTACTTATCATCTTCTGCTTTTTCTAAATGACAAAAATTTTGCCCAAACTTAAATAAAACTGATGTTGTTTGTTTTGTGCCTCTCTCTTGGGGCCTGTTTTATGGTAATCTTCTCCATTTAAAATGTATCAAAAGTTGATTACTTATCATCTTCTGCTTTTTCTAATGACAAAAATTTTGCCCAAAGTTAAATAAAACTGATTGAATATCACAGCAACATTACTTACCCTGTATGCTTGCAAGCTCAGTGGAGTAGCAAGGAAATCATATCATAGAGTGGGACAGACCTAGGTCCCTGACTCACTATCCAAATCCATGCTCAGGCCAGATTGGCAGCAGAATGTTTAGTCTGAGGAAGGCCTCAGAAGGAGAGCAAAAATTCACACACAAAAAAAAGGAAAAGAAAAAAGAGGCAGATTCTGTATCTTTTATTTCATATATTCACAAATACTATGTGTACTTCCTTAGCTATGTTGATAATGCATACTTAATTGACAAAACACGACAGACACAAATTTTCAAAACGTCTGGCCATTGTTAAGCGTGCACAGAAGACAGCGCAGAAACAAATTAACTAGATTTACAGGGAGAAAATATGCTTCTGTTTCTTCCTTTACCTACGCATTTCATTCTCTTTTCTTGTATTTCTCTTTTGTATGCTTCAATACTGGTGATCAGTTGATTCCAGTTGGATTGTTAAGTTTCCATGAAATCAGATTACACCTGTTCAACTACTTTCACGAGATGTGATTAAACAGATTTCAGTGGGTTTTTTTTTTCATTACAGTCAATCAGTGTTTGTCGTTTATTTTCAATCATTTTGAATACGTTGATCTGTTCATAGTGATTGGTCAGTTTACAGCTGATTTGTTTGTTTTTGTTCATTGTGAAGTCATCTGTTGATTGATGTGTCTGTTATTATTAAGTAATCTGTTGATTGATGTCTGTCATTATTAAGTAATCTGTTGATTGATGTGTCTCATTGTCTGTCAGCCAATCTTCCTCTGGTTGCCTGCCTGTCAGATTGTGTGTGTTTGTGTGTGTGTGTGTGTGTGTGTGTGTGTGTGTGTGTGTGTGTGTGTGTGTGTGTGTGTGTGTGTGTGTGGTGTTACTTATCATCTTCTGCTTTTTCTAAATGACAGAAGTGTTGCCCAAATTTGAAGTGAAGCTGACTGAATGACACAGCAACTTTACTTGAGCTCTATGCTTTCGAGCCCAGTGGCACAAGCAAGGCAGTCATATCATAGAGTGTGTCAGACCAAGTTCCCTGGCTCTCTGGTCAAGTCTATACTCAGGCCAGACTGGCATCAAAACGTTTATTCTGAGGAAGACCTCAAGTGGAAAGTATAAATTCCCGAGGAAAAAAATGGGGCAGATTCTGTATCCTTTATTTCATATATTCAGAAACACTATTTGCACCTCGTTGACTATGTTGATAATGTGTATTATTACGCTTTTCATTCTGTTTTCTTGTGTATCTCTTTTGAATGCTTCAATACTGGTGATCAGTTGATTCCAGTTGGATTGTTAAGTTTCCATGAAATCAGATTACACCTGTTCAACTACTTTCACAACGAGATGTGATTAAACAGATTTCAGTGGAGTTTTTTTTTTCATTACAGTCAATCAGTGTTTGTTGTTCATTTTCAATCATTTTGAATACGTTGATCTGTTTATAATAATCAGTCAGTTTAACAGCTGATTTGTTTCTTTTTGTTCATTGTTACGTAATCTATTGATTGATATGTCTGTCATTGTTAAGTAATCTATTGATTGATATGGCTGTCATTGTTAAGTAATCTATTGATTGATATATCTGTCATTGTTAAGTAATCTGTGATTGATATGTCTGTCATTGTTAAGTAATCTATTCATTGATATGTCTGTCATTGTTAAGTAATCTGTGATTGATATGTCTGTCATTGTTAAGTAATCTATTGATTGATATGTCTGTCATTGTTAAGTAATCTATTGATTGATATGTCTGTCATTGTTAAGTAATCTGTGATTGATATGTCTGTCATTGTTAAGTAATCTGTCGATTGATATGTCTGTCAGCCTGTCTTCCTCTGGCCAGCTGCCTATCGGATGTGTGTGTGTGTGTGTGTGTGTGTGTGTGTGTGTGTGTTGTGTGTGTAGTGAATAACACTGTTTTTAACGTGGCAAAAGTTTTATCTTTCATATTATTGACAAAGACGAGGGCATTACTCTCATGTCTTTTGTTTTGTGCTTTTCTCTTGGGGCCTGTTTTATGGTAATCTTCTCCATTTAAAATGTATTAAAAGTTGATTATCTATCATCTTCTGCTTTTTCAAAATGACAGAAATTTTGCCCAATTTCGGAATTTAAGCTGATTGAGTATCACCACCACCACCACCACCACCGCCACAACAGCAACAACAACATAATAATAATAATAATGATAACAATAAAAAATAACAATACTGATAATAAAGATGATGATGATAACAATAATAATAATAATGAGACTTTTATATAGGCAACATCAAAGCTCTTATGTGCTATGCACTTTATGGCAAATGTATTGATGAATATGTAAATCAACAATAAATCAGTGATATAAGCATGACATGACGTAGAACAAGAAAAAGTAAACAACAGAGAAAATCATCTTGTATGAATGCATATGCACACACACACGCACACACACACACAGATATGCAAGCATGCGTGCAACCTGCAAACAGTAGACATCCAGTAACAACATGAAACTACATGTATTGCTTCTCCCTGTGTCCCACACACTCACACACACATGCTCTCTCAATCTCTCTCTCTCTCACACACACACACACACACACACAACATGTACACACACACAACATATACACACAGAAACATACACTCACACACACACACACTCACACACAACATGTACACACACACAAAACATATACACACAGAAACATACACTCACACACACACACTCACACACAACATGTACACACACACAAAACATATACACACAAAACACTCACTCACCACACACACACACACACAACACTACACCACACCACACACACACACACACACCCTCTCTCTCTCACACACACACAAACTACACACACACTCACACATACTCACACACACACACACACACACTCACTCACACACACACACACAACATACACACACACACACAATAACACACACACTACTCACACACACACACTCACAACACTACACCACACCATCACAACAACAACATACACACACACAACTAAAACACACACACAATACCTCTTTGATAGATTTGTAAGATGTAATAGTAGTGTATGACAGATTTGTAAAATGTGATAGTAGTGTATGGGCCAATATTGATGATTTAGTACCGAATATTACAACTGATTTGTTTCTCATCACACACATACTTTCTATTATAATTCTATTTTTAGATATACAGATTTTATATTCCCAATAATTCATAGTGTACAGTTTATATTGTTTGTTTAAACTGTTTGTGTCCATAGACTTCATGCTAGTATTGAATCTATTGTCCATTTTGATAGATTTCAGTGTTGTTGAATCAAATTGTTCCTTTCCCAGTTCTGTGTTTATTGATATGATTATTCAGTACTTCTTACTGCATATTAAAATATAGTGCATTAAGTACTGTTAGTACGTATTAAAACAAATGTATGGACTGGTCAGTATTGTGCTTTTAAAAATCTTCAATGTGTGTGTGTGTGTGTGTGTGTGTGTGTGTGTGTGTGTGTGTGTGTGTGTGTGTGTGTGTGTGTCTGGTCTGTCTGTGTCTGTGTATGTGTCTGTGTGCATGTGTACACAAGTATGTGAGCATGTAAGCACATAGATGTGTGTGCATGTAAGTGCATGTGTATGTTGTATGTGTGTGTGTGTGTGTGGGTGTGTGTGTGCGTGTGCGTGTGCGTGTGCAAGCATATGAGTGATTTTGGTTACATGCAGTGCATGAGGCATGTATCAATGCAGGTAAAATAAGATGACCAAGCCTGGTTGGTGAACTGACGGAGTCATCACCTGTCTATCTACAGGGGTTCAGATCTGGCTCAATAAGGACTTTGTGCATGCCTGCCTCCACTCCAACAATTTCAATGGATGCCTGATCCTGTTCAAGGATAATTAAAAAAAATATATAAATATGATAACAATAGTAAAGATGATGATGATGATGATAGTAATAAAAAAAAAAAGCAGCAACAACAAGAAGAATGGCAACAACAACAACAATAATAACAATAACAATATGATGATGTTAAGAAGAAGAAGGATTGCAACTACAACAACAACAACAGTAACAATGACATAATGATAATGATGAGGGATGATGATGATGATGATGAAGATGATGATGATACTTTTATAGCAAAAACAGTCCACATCAGAGGTATGCTTATTGCAGTTTACAGAAACCGCACACTATGAAACTTTCACTGAAATAGAAAAAAGACACTTACAAAACATGAAATGAACCTAAACAAGAGCCAAATAATATGATTTGAATACAAGTATTCACAGACATACACACAATTTGTGCATAGGTACCCTCAACCTGTTAGGCATGTGACCTTTGTCCCAAGTTGTCATCCTCTCTCTCTCATACATCCTCTCTCTTTCTTTCTCACACACATACAGGATCATGAGCTAGAATACAACTCAGTCTGTTTGGTGAGTGATCTGTAGCCCAAATTATCATCCTCTGTCTCATCTACACACACACACACTGCTGAGCTAGGATACACTCAGGCAGTTATGAGTGTGACCCTTGACCCAAGTTGTCATCCTCTCTCCAAGTAGTGCACATGGCTTGTCCCAGTCAAGAATGTGATCTGCCTGGCCATTGTCTGCCTAGTGATGCCGTGTTAACATGACCCCTTCATGTTGTTTAGCTGCCAACTGTGCTAATGGGACACTTGGAGCCAGTAGTGAGAGATTCAGGATAGTTGGAGACCAGTGTTTCTGTCCATCCTATAAGTAGGATGCAGCTGCCAGAGAACAAAGGTACTACCACTATTCAAAGCCCCCTACACTCCATGGATAAGGAAAGTAAAGCAGATACGAACAGGAGATGGTTGCTGCCTTCTTTATAATTGGCTTTGAGAAAAGTTGAGGTCTTGGCCATCTCATTCACCTAAGATGCTGAGTGACCTCGTCGTATCTTAAAAAAAAAGTTACATGCTGATCATACTGTCTTTCAGGATTTTCCTATCTTTGAAGAGAATAGTAAGTAGTACAAGAGGCAATGTCTCTTGTTCATGATTATCCGTGTGTTGTCCCCTTTCCCTGAAATGAGCATGACATGTTGAGGACAGAGAAGTGGAAAAAATGTATGTGCTTGTATTGTATGTGAGCGTGTGCATGTGCGTGTGTGCATGTGTGTGTGTGTGTGTGGTGTGTGTGTGTGTGTATGTGTTGTGCAAGTGTGTGGTGTGTGTGTGTGTGTGTGTTATTTGTTTGTTGTTTTTTTTCACATGAAGATTCACTGGCATAGAGATGCTGAAAACAATAACTGGCTTTGTCAACTTGCTTTTTTTCAAATTTGTTTTTGCTAGGTTCTGGTTTTTGTTGTTGTTTGTTCTAGACTCATTGTAAGCCTGGAGTGGAGGTGACTTTACTAATGAATCTGCTGATATCAGAGTATCTAGTGTTTTTTAACTTCTTGGTAACAGAGAACTCACCACAACATGTGTAACTTAGCAAAACCTCATGATGGCAGCTAATGACAAAGATGGAAGATAATCTCTCCTTCACAATACTCCATCACTTAAACCTGTAAGCCACACAGTACACAAGATGATGCATCTTTGTATCTGCAATAATCATCAAACAGGTCAGGTATACTGCGCTGTGTCCATTACTCAATGTCTGCTGGTTATTTGTTACTGTTATTTTGTTTAAAGCCCAGCCGACTGCGTAGAGCCATATCAGGGCTATAACCATTTCAAAACATCCACAATACTTCAACAGGGGAAATAAAAGGAAAAGAAAATTAAGTACTCATATCAATGCATTTGTCAGCCGGCTGAAATACAGCTGATAAGAAGTAAGGACAGTGGCAGACCATTGTAATAGTGTAAACAGATTTTAGTAATCATCAGAACTTTCTGACAAAGTGCTGTTCACACACCTTCCTAAAAAGAAAGTGCTGATTTTAGGCACATTTTTGGTCCATGTGACCTTGACCTTGGTGCCATAATTTCCAAACTCAAGCATTCGAGAATACTGGGTAAAGAAGGACCTTTGTGGACCTTTGAGTCAAATCCAGTACAGATCCATCCACAAATTGAGTCAAATCCAGTACAGATCCATCCACAAACAGCTGTTACTGTTTACTGCTATTTTTGCTTAAAGCCCAGCCATCTGATAGAGCCATATCAGGGCTATAACCATTTCAAAACATACACAATACTTGAACTGGGAAAAAAAAAGGAAAAGAAGATTAAGTAGGCCTACACATACAGGTGCATTTGTGCACATAATCTAAGGCTGAGAAAACATTGCCAATACATTTTGGTCACAGACACACATATAGCAGTCAAACACACACATACCTCTCTCCAACTAATATGAAATAATTTCCCCTTTTCAATAAAAAAAAAAAAAGGGAGGGGATTTAAAAACAAAGCACACAAACACAATGTTGATGAGAGTTTGGATGCTTGTGTTTTCTTTTTCCATCAATTCATCTTTCTCAAAAATCAATACAGTACAAGCCAGCAAAATAGGCAATAACACACAAATCAAACAAGAATACTTGTAAAAATATCAAGTGTCAAGTCAAAGCATCAAGTAACACTTGTCTCAGTGGAGTGTCTGCATGACACGTGGGCCAGTTACAGCACATCACCATAGTAAACCATCACCTGTTACATTCCTCGTCCCTTCTACTGTACTGTACTACTGTCAGAATGTTTGTGCTGCAGCCAAAGGTAGTTTTAATTGTAAAGCCATGATTCTGGTTCAGGTTCTGTCATTTGGTTGTATTTGCTGTTCGTATTTGTGCTGCGACTTTGGTTTAATCTCCTGTGTGCAAGTGAGTGAGTACATATTTGTGATACATTTGACAATGTGAAGGAATCCAGAAATGGGATATCTATAGTCAACTGCTTGGTTTGAAAGTTGTTTTCTGGGGCTGACTCTCAGGATCAAGTGACAGGTGGGGGAACCTCTCTTACTGCTTTATTTCAAGTGGGATTTTGCACCCAAATCCCTTTTTCCTTCCAGGCACAAAGTCTCAATACTAAAGACTTTGAATGAACATGGGGCTGGTGGTGGTGTGCTGTGGAGCTGGAATGAGTGGCATGGAATCAACACTACTGAGGCAGCACTGAATTTGGGACAATAAAAAAAAGTGTCAACACTAATATACTGGTAGCTGGGGGTGGGGGTGGGGGACATGGGGAGGGGGGGGGGGGGAGGAACCAGGATTTCATGCTTCAAATGTCCACTTAAAATTGATGTTTTTTAAAAATTTCTCTATCACCCTAGTCCATGTAAAATTAATAATGGTTGTTTACAATTTCTGTATCACCAACACACAGTTAAAAGCACTCACAGTTTGACTGGCCAGAAGGCTGGGGCCATACGGTTGTTATTTTTTAAACAGTACTTTCATGAAAAAAGAGAATGATATCTTTTAACAGTATTTTCATGAAAAAAGAGAGCTACTATTACAGAGAGACCAAAACAACACATTCCTGGGCCCAGTTGGTGCTGGTATATTATGACAGAACAGTATGGAATACAGCTGCTGCAAACTAATAAAACATACAGCATCGTAATGAGCCAACATCATCACCAGTCACATAAAAACTAGCCAAGCTTAAATTTTAAGACTCGCGCATTGGGATAGAAAAACAGACATATTCTGAAGAAGTATCGCAAAGCTACACGCACACAGCTCTCATGACCAGCACTGCATTATACATAACAACAAAATGAAACCAACCACACTGCCATTTTGATAACATTTTTGAATATACTGTCAGTTTTGGAGCACAATCCATAGCTCATGTTTCACAGGTCAAGTGCAAGAGCCACAAACATTTTTATGGCTCAAATGACATGCTCAGAATGTACATATTTTTTTTGTGTTCTGATTTATCTTGGATGCATGTATGCAACTGTGCAGGCAATATGTTACTGCACAGTTTGCATACTCCATGTTCACTGCAGCACTGGTGGGTAGCATACAGGTGTTTTCATGTTTCATCTCTGGTGGGTATGCATACAGGGTGTTTTCATGTTTCATCTCTGGTGGGTATGCATACAGGGTGTTTTCATGTTTCATCTCTGGTGGGTATGCATACAGGGTGTTTTCATGTTTCATCTCTGGTGGGTATGCATACAGGGTGTTTTCATGTTTCATCTCTGGTGGTACGCATACAGGTGATTTCATGTTTCCATAAGCCAACACTGACATGACTTACGGGATCTTAAGCATGCATATTTGATCATCTGCACCCATATACACACAAAGGAGGATTAAGCACTGTCAGGTTTCTACACATGTTGATGTGGGAGATTGGAAAAATCGCCATTCTTTAGCCATCAGGCAGAGGTGTCTGGGCAGAACAAACCCAGGACCTTCCATCCGCCATTTACTCACTTGACCGCCACACTTATCTCACAATATAAATTGCAGGAATTAAAACTTTCAACCAAGCTTGACACTGCATTCTGTACTCGCTCTCATCTTAACATCCTGTCTATGCTGGGTGCTTATCACATGTGGACACATCATAAAGGAA
>CM060305.1:73093734-73156234 GCA_030674185.1 Monoplex corrugatus
ACATGGGGGAAGAGATTAGTGATCGTGCCAACAGCTTTAGTGCGACCCTCTCTGAAGACAAGGCGCATGTTCTCCTTGAGGTACTCTGGGTTTTTGATGAAGCGGAAGCGTACTAAAGCTTTATCGCCAGTACGCAGATGTTGTTCTGTCATCTGGATGATGGTGGCTGTCTGTCGTACACTGCCCACATGCACTGAAGACAAAAGCAGAAAAGACAATTATTATTCTGTACATGACACTGGGGTATTAACAGACCTCGACGCTATATGGAGAGGACATGAACGTAATATAAACCATTAAGAAAAATCATCAATATTCAATGTGAAGTGAACAGAGAACACTACAATCACATGCAGAATGTCACTTTAAAACTGAAATGAGCATTTTATAACTGTAATGAATTTATTACACATTACTCACACTGGATCAAAAACAACAGTAAGAAAAAATGCTGCCCATTGTTCAGACAATGAGCCAAATCTAACTCCCTTGCATGCTACATTAACCCTTTCAGTGCCAAAGTGTAAATAAAAAGGTGAATCGCCTGTGCCACTGAGTTTTAAACGCCTTGACTTAAAACAAAAAAAATTCATATCTCTTCATCCAGCCCAGAAAACCCCACAACACTATATATTTTCTTGTTCAGTATACTTTACAACACACCAGGAGCAGCAGTACTTTCGTTTTTACGATCGCCAGTGCTAGTAATGTCACTCCGACTCTTAACTGGGTCAATTCTGACTTCGGACATCAACACTGAAATATCGCCTGCATGCGCCAAATTATTGTCATTTTCACTCTTATCGACAGACTGAAAATCAGAATCAGCTCCACAAGTAATGATTTCTGCAACTTGTTTTGCTGCAAAAGTTGTTTTTCGGGTCTAATCGACACTTGGTGTTGAAACGAGTTCGTCCACCATTGTTTGCAGTTGCTGAATAGTAATCAGCTGTCGGGGGTCACCTTTTCAACTGCACGGGCAGAAAATACCGTAAAACGTCACACATACATAATCAGCATCTGTTTAAAGAGGGAATCCTGAAGTTTCCGTTGATATCTCATACGTTACTGAAAGTGTTGGGGTTTTCTAGCTAAAAATAGGAAAAGTCGCCGACTGAATATTCGGTCGGTGGCACTGGAGGTGTATGTTTCTTCCGACCGAATATTTGGTCGGAAGCAGTGAACAGGTTAAACCAAGAAGTATGTTGTTCTGATCTCAGAAAATGAGCTGCCATATCAAGTATAACAACTGCCCGCACTGTGACATCAACTGAATAAACTGGGATTTGACGCTTTGTTGAGAATGCCATTAAGAGAAGAGGAAAACACAAGCATAACAAGAAATAAAAAATCAATAATCAGTATCAATCACAAGTAAATAAATAAATAAATAAAAGGATATGGTTTGTTAAAATATCACCGAATTAACAGACAGATGTCAGGCAATCTGCCACCTCACAGTGGGCTGACAGAAGCGATTAAAGGTCGCTTACATGAGGACGAGATCAGAACTGGCTGTTTTCTCCTAGGTTCCAAGAAACCAAAGTGTGGGCCTCCTCCACGGTCTCCTCACATACACAAAATCAGCGGGAGGTTCTTGATACAGCATACTGGTTTTTTTTTATCCACTTTTATCTGCCTGAAGACAGTTCTTGGAGTAATGCCTCCTTGGTAGGGTCTCAAAATGTCATTTCTACCAAGTCCCCTACTTTGTCTTTGTTATGCCATCACCAAGTTTAGCTCTCCATCCTGTTAATGCTATTCAGTATCACTGTGAGTACAGTATCTGTAACCAACAGAAAATTATTTTCTTGAAATTACAGTGAATACAAACACTTACCATGTCGCACTCTAATGCCCACCTATCCTCCCCACTTTGGGGACAGTTAACCCTTAGACTCCCGCATCCTGTCTATCAGCATCATGTATTGTCAACCGATCATGTATTGTAAACCGTGCGAGCGAAGCAAAAACTTAACCCTTTGATTTCCTCACCCTATCCACCAGCTTCTTGCAGGAAGGTGGTGAATCCGGTGAGGAAGTCAAAGGGTCATTTCTTTTCCGGTTGGTGTGATAGGGTGCGGAAGTCAAAGAGTTTATGGAGAGTTACTGTTATTGACTGCCTTCATAAAGGAAGTTACAGGACATGCACCATGTGCTTACAGATTTGAGATTTACGCTCTATGCCAATGAGTACTGAGAAGGGGCAAGAAAGCCAAGCGATGCCGGCTGTTCCAAAAGTGAGACATGGTGCAGCATGCGTAAATAAACAAACATGTAAATAAAACAAACACGTAAAGTGCCTAACCAAATAAACCAACTGACCCATAGCCTGATAGCGGACACTGATGGTAGTGGGGTGATGCAGCACAAGGATTTCCCCTTCAAACTCCCAGCAGGCCTTGGGCTCCAGGCGTGGTGACACCATCACCATACCTTTTCGTATTGAAGAGCGCTTGATCTGGAAGGCAGGACGCAAGTTACTCCAAGGAGATCAATAACTGTACATGTGTCAATAGGCTTAACTTTTAACATGTTGTTCCGTCTGAAAATGTGTGAATGTTTGAAAATAAACATGCTTCCTGAGTGTTAGGCAGGACAAATGTATGAAGTAGATGATGATGAGTGATCAGTTTTTGGAGGTCCACAGGGACAAATGTACACACACATACACACAAAATTCATGGCCTCATCTATGAGACATAAGTATACACACACTCTCTCTCTCTTCCTAAAAATAATGTTCAAGTTCATATCGCTTACAGCCCAACCGACTACTAGAGCCATATCAGGGCTAACACCACGTCAAAAACGACAACCCGATTAAGATAAAAAAGATCACAGTTAAAAACCATGCTCACCATTAACCTTTCAAGTCTAAAATGTAACCAATGAAAAACAGCCATAAAAACATATCACGTGAAATCTATAGATCGCTTGTAAAAACTAGAAAATTGCATTAGGAGGGACGTCGTGGAAGTGGTTCTTTAAGGAGTCTGCTGTGTAGTGCTTTTGTCTCACATCATCCTAGTCCCAGCAATCAAGGAGAAGGTGTCTGATGCTAAACAGCTCGTCACATGGCATACACCACAGTGCTTCTAGATCTTTTAAAAGGTACGAATGAGTGTAGGATATGTGACCTGCGTGTAACCAACATAACACTGTCTCTTCCTAAAAATAATGCAGTTTGTGAATAAAGGAAACAAATATAAGAAACAACAATGAAATACAGCAACAAGAAGATAAAAGCAGAAGCTATTCCCTACCAACACAGGCTGATTATGTTTCAACATTAACCCTTTCATTCTGTCACTATGTCTGGCAGACACAGGTGAAAAAAGGAGAGGGATTGAAAGGGTTAACTAGACAACTAGCACTAAATAATTTGCAATTTTCTTTAGCAGGAAAGAAGGCGGTAACTGACCTTTTTAAGAGCAAACGATGCTGTCTGTCCCCCTCGCACCTCTCTGACAGGCATGCGCTTACGGTGTATTGACTTGATGACAATAGGCTGGAACTGTCCTAATGCGTCTGGGCCTAAGAGAAGTGTGTCGTTCAGTTTGATGTAACCTTGTAGTAATGTTCCTGACACCACTGTTCCCACACCCTGCAAAAAGGAAAGTGTACACATCCGTGTGTCATTAATATAAATTCATCATGTCCAGTGCAGGCACTGATAATGAAGGGACTTTGAATTATTTCATGGCTTGCGATTTCTTTACAATGTTTTTTATTTAACAATTCAGTTATCTCATTCATACACATACTGACAGACACACACACATGTGTGTGTGCATGCACACACACACAGAAACACACACACACACACACACACACAGACAAAACAGAGAGATCTCTACTTTTGGTAAAAGGTATGCTGCATATACAAGTTTTGAACAGACAGTACAACTGCACTGGCATCAAACAGTATGCATGAAGAAGCGAGTACAACTGTACTGACACTGGACAGTAGGGGTAAGACAAAAAAGAGTACATTTGCACTAAAGCTGGACAGTATGTATGACAACCAACCACAAAACTGCAAAAGCAGTACTTCAATACAATCTACAAAGAGAACAAGCACAGCTGATTAATTATACATTCTTCAAGGGAAACAATCCCAGTAGATTGAACTGGAAGGTCAAATAACTTTTACAGGCATACAAAAAAGGTCAAGAAACTTACAGGCACAGAGAAAAGTCAAGGAACTTACAGGCACAGAGAAAGTGTCATCTATCTGGAATTCAGGTGGCTTGGAGAGATCACACTTGACCCGTGTGGACAGCAGGTTCAGGAACATTTTCAGCAGATCCAGGTTCTCACCAGTAACATTGGACACTTGGAACACAGGGCACATTCTGGAGAGAAAGAAATACTGTCTTGCTTGACGACATCTACTTTGTCTGCATAATTCTGTAGTTGCAAGCTGAAAGTTGTAAACCATGTCAGGTTTTTTTCCACTTTGGTTTTGTTGCTAAGAGTAAACTCGCTTATTCATTTACCTAACTTAATGACATACGTACCTTGACAAGGTTTTACTCCTCCACCCTATTTCATTCTTATGTACAAAGGCTTTCTGGAAAATCCTTTTAGAATTAAAACTATATGATTCTCCATGTGACTTGCTGTTCATTCATTTATAAAGACGGATCAGTTTCACATAGGAGGATTACAGAAGGATGCACCTTACACAAATAAGTCCTAAACTGTTACTACTTTTTGTTACCACACTGTTTGCTAATGTCTGTTTATTGTGAAGTCAAAAAGAAAAAAAAAGGAATAAAAAAGGTTTTGAGAAAGCTCTAAGCTGTTCTGAAATCACAGTGAACTTATAAATTTTGAAATTTGTTCATAACAATTTATGAATTTTGAAATTTGTTAATAACAACAATAACATACAAATAAATCAAACAGAAATAATCAAATCCTACTTAATAACCAATTTTTAACTCTTGTCTCAAAGCTCTTTTCTGCTCTATGCTACACCGAGGCAGATAACGCTTACTGTGCCATTCTTGTGGTTCAAATATCAATACCCCTTTCAATTCTCTAATATGCAGCCCTTAAGAGTCACTTTTGTATATATTCAATGACCAGTTACTTTGTTCCATATCTTACTGGCACATGTGAAAATAGCTAATCAATACCTTTCTGGTATATTTAACCCCTTGATTCCCGCATCCTGTCCAGCATCCGGCACTGCTAACCATGCAAGCAAAGCAAAAAGTTAACTCTTTGATTCCCTCACTCTATCCACCAGCCTCCTACAGTAAGCGAGGAGTCAAAAAGTTAATTTTTGCAGTAAGTGGATAAGGTGTGGGAGTCAAAGGGCTAATTACCCGTTATTCTGTTATGGACGTTATTTGGCCATATATGAAATATGCTTGATCAATATCTTTCTCATATATTCAATCACTAATCATCTGTCAAAAATCTTATTTGCCTCAGGAAATCAACTGATTAATACCTTTCTGATGTGAAGTTAGTTGCTGAGCAGATGACATCGTCCTTGTTTTGAACAATGACAGGGATCTTTCGACAACCAGGTGACTTGAGAATACGGGTAAGCAGCTTCAGAGTCTCTTGCAGCACATTGGGAGGACACATGTCCACTTTGGTGACCACTACAAACACAGGAACATTCAGTGCCAAAGCCAAACCAAGGTGCTCTTTAGTCATGCCAATCACACCAGCATTGGCACCAATCTGGAAAAGAAAAAGTGAACTTTAAGTAACACCATTTTTGAAAATCTGTCTTTTTGTATGGCATAAATGGAAGCCAAAACATTCACATTTGAGAAAAAATGAATGATGTACAAAATGCAATGCAAACTGTAAGAACATACTGATTACTTACAGCAGGAACAATGTACATAATGTCAATAACATTTATGTGTAAACCCAATTGAGTAATCCAACTAATCATAATATATACTTTATTCTTACGCATTTATCTCTGCAAGTGCCTGGTACAGAAATCACCTTTGGTAGAAATCACTATACAACGTTTCTTGAAAACAGACATACTATTCACAATGGGATATCAAGTACAAAAGTGTGTATGAATGCTATTACTGTAACATGACGACTGTCTGGTAATGCACAAAGGACTTGTGCACTTGTACGTACGTGTATTGCATGCGTGCGTGCGTGCGTGTGTATTCAAAAATGAAAGCGAATGTGTATGCTGAACATCCACATGTGCTCATGTGTGGTGGTGTGCTGTGTGCTGTGGTGGTGTGTGTGTGTGTGTGTGTGTGTGTGTGTGTTGTGTGTGTGTGTGTGTGTGTTATCCAAGCATGAAAAAGAATAAGTATGTTGAGCATTGACATGTGCTCATGTGTGCAATTTAGTGTGTGTGCGTGCGTGCGTGCGTGCATGTGTTTATTGTATGTGATACTGCTTACCATGAGCACAGCAAAGTGTTTGTGTGTTTGTTGTATGTGATACTGCTTACCATGAGCATAGCGAAGTCAGGTGCATGTCCAGTCATTCCAAACACAGTGGTTTTCAGGTATCTCTCATGGCCAGCCAAGTCAATGAAGGTTATCACCTGAAATAGTTAAAACATCCTGTTAATCCAAATTATCTCCATGACAGACACATCCTGTTAAGATATTTTGAAACATGCACTCAAGAGCACAGACATACAATTACTCTTGCACTTGCATTCCACATATGTGGACTAAATGACATAATGCATGAAACCATTTGGCTCCCACACTCTATCCACCAGCATCCTGCATTATCAACCACGCCACCAAAGCAAGAACAACCTTCTGATTCCATCACCCTATCCACCAGGTTTCCTGAGGGTGAGGGAATCAAAGGTTAAGTTTTTGCAGTTGATGGATAGGGTGTGGGAGTCAGAGGGTTAAAAACCAGAACACCTGAAAACAGAATGAGAACGCATACTAATACCCAGAACAAGACGTGCAAATTTTCGGCCAACTAGTCTTTGTCAAGTGTATACAAAACACAACAAACAGCAAATACACAAAACTTACAAAAAAAAACAACAACAAAAACAGCAACAAGACTTTCCTTATGTTTCACCGAGCAGGAAAAAACGGTGGAAGTCATGCTGCTGTTTTTTCTCTAAGTTTGTTCCTTGTTGTCGTGTCTATGCTTGACAAAAGAGAGTTTGCTGAAAAATTGCATTTACTTTCCTACTGAAGATGTGTCCATCATTCTATTTTTGTGTGTTTCTAGCTCCTGTTTGCTTGAATGCTGGCAGTCAATTTGCTCATTGCTGATCTTTTGTCTCTGCTTATCACAACCAATCTGTGTCTTACAGCCCTATTTGGGTTTTATGACAAATATATAAATGAGTCTATGTAACTGTCTACGAGGCACACTTCATACTGGCAAACACAAACAAATACCACTGACAGATACAGATACACTAATCAAGAACATGTCAAAAAGGTGGACATTAACCCCATAAATGCCATCAACGTAAAATTTATGGAGCTCTCGAGCCTTCAATGGTGCATACAAACGTAAAATTTACGAAGGTAGTTTGACACACATTTCAGCCTAATGTAAATGGTAAAGAAGCACTGACTGATGTTGTCAGTCTCAGAGAGGGTTCATAAAAGTGACTGGGTTTCCTAACATGACTTTTTGACCGATGCAACCCTCACCAGATTGGTTTTATTTATCTGAAAAGAGAAACTGGTTTTCAGCAAAATCAGGGCTTAAAACAGGAGGAGGAAAAAAACACTGAAACTAGGGGGGTCCGGGGGCCATAACTTGCGCGCCATTGCTATGAACGCTTGCAAGCCGATCACGGATGCCTTGCTCCTTTCGTTTTTTTGTTTTTTTTGCAAACCAAAACCGCAGAATTCCGCCCAGACGTGGAACGTTTTAAGCCCTGCAAAACGCTGACACCAGGACTGTCTTGCAATGCTGCATGTTTTCAACCTTTGAAAGCATGTGAGTTGAGTCAAGAACTTATAAATGACTGTAGGATGATTCAGAAGACAATTCTGACACAAGAGGTTGAAAACAGCAGTAGTTACTCACTGTTGGTATGAAATGTGCACCAGACAGACAGACCCAACACGAAAAGTATTGATCGTACGAACATGTGACACAAAGGGTTTGTGGCCCCAGGCAACACTGGCAGCTAGCCAACACCTTCACATCGTTCAAACAGACAGGACGACATTGTAGAATAACCCAACACTTTCAGTGAGCAGTATTAGAAGCAGCATGGGGAGCACTAGGGTGATGGAGTGGGATGGAGGTGGGGGCATGGCGGCAGCCGATGACTTGACCCGGTCAAGCCACTTAGTGCACTAGTACGCTGCGGCTCTTTGTCAGTTGTCAGTGATCTGTCAGTAGGTGGTCAGCCAAAGTCTGAATACTTTAAGATTTCGTCAGGAGGGCCATATCTTCTATTTTTTCCCTTTGTTTTTTTTTTTGGTTTCTATCATGAGTGGTTATGAGATTTTTATGGGAATTTCCACAAATATTACAAATATATGTAGTGATTTCAAGAAATTACTACATAAATCATCTGAAAATACATTAAGTCATGCCTAATGCATCATTCTCAGTGATTTCATGCATAGATTCCCATAAATATGGAAGCAACAGTTGTTTTATTATACATGGTAGTGATGCAACACTTTTCCCCCGCACATGGAAAACACCAGATGTCAAAAAATGTTGGCAGTCAAAGGGCTAAATGTGTAAACAATTAAAAGGAAAAGAGAATCTGGACTAGATCATGGTCAACAAATTCACAATACTGATGGAGTCTATGAAAACAGCTTGGAGGAAGAACCCATTTCAGTACCTTGGCAGCATCTTCGCAGATCTTTATCCAGTCTAAATGGCCATGGTCTGGTTTGTTGACAACGTTTCCAGAGGCATCAAAGCCAAGGATATCATTGCCAACACTGCTTGTTCTCCCTGATTCCATCTCGTGTTTGTGTCTGAACAGCTTCTGACGTGCAAACCCTCGGCCATTATCCAGCTCTCCATGCGTCAACACACCCAGCAGTGTACTCTTTCCTGCATCCACATTGCCCACCACTGCCACTCTGAACAAAAAGAATATGAAAAAATAGCAAAATGAACGGTTTTGGAAATGTCATCATAGTTACATGAATGAAATCTGCAAATATGAAAAAGGTGGTTAAATGAACGGTTTTGAAAATGTCTTCTTTGTTACATGAATGAACTTCTGTTTTTCCAATTCCAATGTCTATAATTATGATCTAAATGAATGAACATTTGTTTTTCCAATTACTCTGTCTTTGCAATTTAAAATTTCATGACATATGCATCTCACATTATTGTTTTCATTCTGTCTTTTGTAGTTCACACTTTTGTAAGGTATGATAATTACATATTTTTTTAAGTTGAAAACAGATAATAGATTATCTGTTCACATTCAGTTTTCTACTTCACATTATCAAAACGTGTTCCTGTACTAAATAACATTTCTGTTTTTAATTACATTCTTGTCTTTTAGATTTTGATAATGCAGGTAATCAATTTGATTCTTTTTGTCAAAAATGAAAATGAGAAAATAGAAAAATCAAAGCCGTTTGTTTTCTTTCTTTCAAATGGAGAGGGAATTGTAGACTTCATCCAACTTCCATTTATTCATTACATTTCTCTTCCAACTTCTCTCCCAGTTACCACAATTCACCAAACACTTTATGATTTCATATGAAGAGTCGTTTGCTCCAACTCAACAAAATATCAGGGAAGTTAACTGACCTGTCGTTCTTAACCCTTTGACTCATGCACCCTGTCCACCAGCATCCTGCATTGCCAACCATGAAATCAAAGCAAAAACTTAACCCTCTGATTCCCTCACCCTATCCTGCAGGAAGCTGGTAGATAAGGTGAGGGAATCAAAGGGTTAAGTTTGTGCAGTTGGTGGATAGGGTGCGGGAGACAAAGAGTTAACTTTGTTCTAAACTTTGTGAATCTTGTTTCTTTCTCTCTTTTGTATACATTTGACAAAGGCCAGTCAGCTAAAATTTGCATCTGACTTGTTTTGCAGATTCAATACACAGTCTCATTCAATTTTCATGTGTTTCTGTTTCCTTTCAACTGTTTACCTGATTTCCATGAAATCTTCAGCATCCAGCTTCTGTCTCAACAGGAACTCGGCCACAGTGCCTTCTTCAGCGGCTCTCTCCCGGAGTTGTACACACTCCAGGCCCAGTGACTCTGTGATGCTGTGGAGTGTGGCCACCGACGCCTGGAAGTCTTCTACCTTCAGGCCAGGCTTGTCACCCTCTGTACAGAACAAGCAAAATGACTGATGTAAATCAGAGTACACAAATCATGAAACTGAAGAACACTTCTCTCTCTTTTTGCACACATTCTCTCCTTTCCATCTCTGTCTGTCTCAATAAATGTTTCAGAGCTTGTTTTAAAATAAAATCTTTCCATCTCTTTACCATATACACTAAAGGAGTACAGGGTTTAACATCATTTTGTAACAGCTAACATGGAAATTTCACCACAAAGTAAAGCATTGAGACTGGGTCATTTAGTCTTCATTACTGCAAAATAAGACAATCTTACTATAATCCAAATTTCGATTCAGTAATGTTTTCTCCATTATTTTATTTTTCTTGATCAATTATCAGCCCACTGTGCAGAGCATTATCAGGGCAATAACCATCTCCACACCTCTTTGTACCTGAAAAAAAAAACCTGGAAAAAAGACAGCAAGTTACACATATCAATGCATTTGTACACATAATTAAAGGATGTGCCCCTACCATATATCACTCCATCCAATTCATTACCAGGGGTTTAAAAGAAAAATAACCTGAACACAAATATATAAACATAAATACATACAATAAGACATGCATGAAAACTGGCCTAAACACCTAAAAATGCTTTGCATGTCACATTTCCTTAGAGCCAAGAATGCAGTTAATACATGTGGCCCAATTATCGATCCTAACTATGGATGGCTCTATGGTAAACATGCAGGTGAATGGACCAGCAATGCAGAAAATGATAGGAAGACAACAGAAGGCAAATGAGCAAAGAAGAAACAAAAAGAGGACAGAAAAGAAGAAACTAATTTTTAGCATAGAATTTCCAGGAAGCAGGGATACTATTTATATAGAAAGAACCTTCACCATCCCCATGGGGGACTTGCTTGCTCAAAATTAAACAGGAAAAGAAACAAAAGAAATAAAAGCTACATTCATGTTTACGCCAAACTGTTGTCTGTTTGAAAAGCAATTTCAGCATATCAGAATATGAGTTTTATTACAGCTTTGTATTACTGTACTAGACACACACACAAAAATCACAATAACAGAAGACACATGGGGAACTGAACCATACCTCCTGTGCCGATTTCATATATAGTCTCTCCCTGTGCATCCTCCACTCGCTGTTTGATTGTCTCCACAAGCAGCTCATACTGCTCACTGGTGGGACTCACCATGGAATGCTGCACACACACACACACACAAACATGTGCATACAGTGATACACACATCCAGAGTAATACAAATGAAAATCAAATGGAATTTCAGTTCACAGAAAGTTAACTGCATTATACTGCATTATGTCTTTTAAAGAAAAAAAGTAAACAGGCCATTTCAACATTAAACAAAACAAACAAACAAAAAACAAAAAACTGAATCAACAGAGATTAGATAATCGGAATAAAGAAAATGACAAGAAGTGATAGATATCCTTTGTACTATGATGCTCTAACAATAAAAGAGAAATAATAACTATGAAAATATGAAACATCACAGTTATCAATTATCAATGGTAAAGAGTTTTAAGTTAAAGAATTATTTTAACACTTAAAAACAATTGTAACATAGTAAAGCCTGTTTTGGATCTTCAAGTCACAAGCTTTTTACTCTATCAGAGCCTACCCAAGAAGCCTTTACTCTCAGTGTTATTCCTTAAACAAAATGCAAACATAAGCAAAGGCTAAGACAGCATAAATAATGTAGATGTGATTGTGAATATGAGCCCTAGTAGTAGAATGATACAGATGCTAATGTCTTGTGAAGAATATTAAAAACCAATAGTAAGACAATGAAAAAAATTAATTAGAATCAGAATTACAGAATATCAAAACAATCTTTCAAATAAAAAAAATTATAAAAAAAAAAAAAGGGGGGGGGGGGGGGGCTTCCTTGACTACAGTGAGCAAACATTGGCCTACATCATACAGAGAAAGTGGCTACAAATTCTGATGGTAAAACTTCACAATGTCCAGAGGAAAAAGTGACAGCAATGGGGGTAGAAACTTTGAGCACAGAAAATGAGAGAGAATTTGGAAATTAAAGAAAATTTATCCATTTTTGAACAGAGACATTGGAAATGAACTATCCTCAACCTACTGACAAGTGTTTGCAGCTGAATCACTGGATTTATCAAAACACACAAGTGATCAAAACAGAAATCAAACACCCCTGACCAACTCACAAAGACTCTGTAAGTTGTAACTGAGCCAAAAGCTTGTGATATCAACTCTTAAACAAACCCTTAAAGTAGAACATATTGTATTGTTCAAACATTCTGGAATGAGCATGTCGTCAAGAACACTAAAAACAAATCCACACATTAATTATTCATTTGATTTATTTGGCTAACAACTAGGCTAAATTTACCCATTTCCTCAAAATTTTTAGGAAAGCATCAACGATTCAATAGACTAGACATCATCAAAAACAGTGAAATGAACGCCAGTGGAAAACATCATCACACACGCAACCTGCCCTCCTTCCACACTAACTCTCTCTCTCTCTCTCACACACACACACATACACACACACACTCACTCACTCACACACACACACACTCACTCTCTCTCTCTCTCTCTCTCTCACACACACACACACACACACACACACACACACACACACACACACACACACACACACACACACACAAACACACTCTCATTTAAAAAGACATATGTGAATAGACATTAAAAGAAATAACGAACGAACACACACACCTCTGCATTTCATCTTGCATCTGGTAGATCTACATAGAGAAACTTACCTTGCCAAGAGAATGCAACATCTCCTCATCTTCTTCGTCTGGTCCAAAAAGACCACCACCGTTCTCCATTTCTGGTGATTCCAGCTCACTAACCTCCATCATTGCTGCCATTTTGCTTTATATTTTGTGTTGTGGAATACACCAGCAACTCTGAACAACTATGTTTTCTCTCCTCAATAAATCTTATATTACTTTTCTTCAGTGTCCAAAATTGCCAGTTACAAAGTGGATCTCTTTTAAAGTATAACTCTTATTCAAACAAAATGACCAGAAAGCTTTATATCATAACACAGAAAAATAATAATGCAGAACACAAAAGTGGTTTCAAATGCCCGGATTTGTTGCTAATTCATAAATTTTACATTCACAACTTCATCAGTTCATGGGCAGTAGAACTCAAATTAGCTCAATGGCCATCATGTTCGTAATGATATGTGTTGGATCATCTTGATGTCTGTCACTGGACAGAAATCTGAAAACAGAAATAACACATTGTAAATCACTATTACTAGTAAAATGACAAATGATGAATTAGGGACTGTGACACTAAATTACAGCTGGCATAAACTCATTTTAATGAAAGTAATTGAATGAATATCAGACATTCCATTTTTGTTTTATTCTTTAAATCCCACTTTTACCCTTACCTTTTCAGACAGTATTTCCATGTCTAGAATCTTTCTAATATCTTGTAGCCTATTCCTGTCTATAGCATGACTGTGCATAACTCTGTGACTGTGAACCTGTTCCTGTGTCTATAGCATGACTGTGCATAACTCTGTGACTGTGAACCTGTTCCTGTGTCTGTAGCATGACTGTGCATAACTCTGTGACTGTGAACCTGTTCCTGTGTCAATAGCATGACTGTGCATAACTGTGACTGTGAGCCTGTGTGAGAGACTGTCTTTGTGTCTAGATCCATAGGTGAGGAGCTATACAAATTAATAATCATATTATTATTAATATTTCTGCAAGTGGGTGTATTATTGTATCTTTTATTGTGTGTGTGTGTGTGTGTGTGTGTGTGTGTGTGTGTGTGTGTGTGTGTGTGTGTGTGTGTGTGTGTAAAAGAGAGAATGTCAACCACTTTTTGAGTCACACCACAATAACATAGTATCAGACCAAAAACTGCAGTAAAAAGACTGGGGTTCTGATTTATGAAACACAGCATACTGGTATTCTTTATTTTTTATATATTCATTAACCCTTTGACTCCCGAACCCTATCCACCAATTACAAAAACTTAACCCTTTGACTCTCTCACTCTACCCACAAACATCCTGCGGAGTGAGGGAGTCACAGGATTAAGTTTTTGCTTTTGCTTTGTGTGGTTGACAATGCAGTATGCTGTTGTGTACAAGATACAGTAGTCAAAGGTTTTAAAGATTGAAGATCTCTCTTTTGGACAGAGCAAAAATTTAACAATATTCAAATACTATACTGTGTACAAATTCACAACATGAGCTTGCCACTGCATGTCAATATCTTGTTAGTGTGTTTGTGTGTGGTGTGTGTGTGTGTGTGTGTGTGTGTGTGTGTGTGTGTGTGGTGTGTGTGTGTGTGTGTGTGTGTGTGTGTGTGTTGTGTGTGTGTGTGTGTGTGTGTGTGTGGTGTGTGTGTGTGTGTGTGGTTGTGGGTGTGGTGGTGGTGTGTGTGGGTGTGTGTGTGTGTGTGTGTGTGTGTGTGTGTGTGTGTGTGTGTGTGTGTGTGTGTGTGTGTGTGTGTGTGTGTGTGTGTGTGTGTGTGTGTGTGTGTGTGTGTGTGTGTGGGGTGTGTGTGTGTGTGTGTGTGGAGAGAGAGAGAAAAGCAAAAAAGGCAAGCCATTTTAACAGTCTCCCTTTTGTCAAGCAATTTTAATTACCTTTTGTTTACTTAAACAAAACAAAACAAACAAATAAATAAACAAAGACCCACAAACAAAAAACACTACAGAAAATTCAGACCTTGTTCTTCTCAATGTCACAATTCAAAAGCTTCAGCTAAAATAAAAGTTGGTATGCAAAGACAGAAATAATCGTAGACTGTCGTGAAAGTGAAAACAGATTTTCAATCCTGTCAGAAGTACCTGTAGAACTAGAAGTGCTGTTCATGCATCTCTTATAAAAGTGCTGTTTTCTTTCAGGGACATTTTGTGGGGGGGGGGGGGGGGGGGGGGGGGGTGGGTGGGGGGTCGATCTGACCTTGAAGATTTAAAATCCAAAACAAGTGCGACTGCGCGAGTTCAAGTAAATAGGAACCAGAAAAACATGAAAATAGAACCAGAAAGCGTTTTCAATATAAACAGACAAGACAGGCGCAAATTTTTGGCCAACTGGGCTTTATCAAGAGTGATCACAAACAAGGACCAAATACAAAAATTAGAAGAAAAAGACAAACTTCCCTGCAGCTTCATCCAGTGGGAGAAGAGGACTATGATGAAATCATGTGTTTGTGAGTAAAAATAAGAAATGGGGAGAGAGGAGGCAAATATGTCAAGAGGGGAAGGGAAATGAATTCAGCAATTTGAAAAGTGGTCATGCCATTAGTATTGTTTTATCTTGAAAACTATGATGCACTAGCTAAGAGTAGTTTATGGAATGTACAGTATCTTATTAATAAATGATTCATACATGTATATACAGATTTATATACATACACACATCCATCCATGATCCATCCATCCATCTATCTATCTATCTATCTATCTATCTATCTATCTATCTATCTTTCTATCTATCTATCTAATCTATTATATATGTGTATATACATATATGTATATAAATTATAATATACATATATGTATATACACACACATATATATATATGTAATTTATATATATATATGATTTATGTATACATATATATATATATGCAGATATACATACATATATCTACACACATGCATATGCATGGATACACATGTATACATCCTCACGTAAATATTACAATAATGAATAAGGGAGAATATAAGCATAGGATCGACTGAATGGAAAAATATATAATCAAGACTGATGTGAAAGGATCGTGCCTGGTGCAACAAATCCAGTCTGACCTTGGAATAGGCAGAAAAACATCCTAAACCAACCAACCAACAGCCAAAGGGCCGCAGGCAAAAATAGGGTCCCCGAAGAAAAACTCCTTAGACACAGCTTTGTCTATCTTGTGAAACGAAAATTAAAATGGATTTAAAAAAAAAATGGTGGTGGGATGGTGTGGTGAGGGCAAGACCTAAAGCCAAGACATGAAACAAGAAAATGGTGCTAATAATTATGATTTCAGTAATTTCAGTTGGATAAGACATGGAGTGGGGGCAGATTTATCTTCAAAACTTGAATGAATATCACTATCAGTCTGCAGCCTTGATCAAAATTATATCTGTGGCGGTACCATAACTTCTGTTTCAAATTTAATTTTTACTTATTTATTTATTTATTCTTTCCGAATGCGTACAGCCATACCGGGACTAAAACTGTTACAAAACGAGGCGACTAAAAAAAACGTCGTGCGAGTCAAAATAAACACACACACACACACACACAAAACACCAAAACAACCAAACAACTAGTCCGTTGGGCGAGTGACAATTCTACCCCACAGTTATAATTTATTTCTAGACTAGTTTTAGAACTTTCCGATCTGCCGACTGATTTCGTCTGCAATGATCGAATCACTGACCGAATCTGCCAACGTTCGCGCGAAAACAAGGCCCTCTAGGGAAAGGCAACTCTTGCTTCCCGTAGGCTTATCGGTGAAAGAAGTCGGTGCGATACAATCGCGTGTTGGCAGGTCTGTGACCTTTCGTCCAATCTATCAGTTTTGGTCGAACGGTTAGAAGCTTCTAATAAAGTACGGAAACCAGAGAAAAAAATACAACGTATGTCTTATCGAGATCAAGAGATGGGGAGGGGAAGAGAATGTGTGTGCTACTGGCAAGGAAATTCGAGAGACAAGAGCAAATTTGATGCATCACTTGATAAGATGATACGTCAAAGAAACAAAGGCACAGCCACTACTTGACGAGTTTTCTCGCATTATATTCACTTGTCTCTCAGAACATAAATTTCGCTTAGGGTGGATTAAATATTTTCAACTGCTTAAATTACTCAGGAAATCCATGTAAACTTTGAGAGCAATCATCTGCATTTCACATTTTTGTGTTATCACAAGATCTCCCACCCTGATGAAAGTCTCCACAAGAAAGTTTGACACCTTTGTTATAACAATGGCTTATTCTGCTGAATGTTTTTGGTCACCATCATAAAAAGAATTTTATTATTTTGGGGGGAACATATCAGACTAGAGAAAAATCTGCAGGCTAGTACTGTAGTACTAGTAGATCTTAAAATCCACTAGCCCAGATGGTTACTAGAAAATTTTAATCTTCTCCAATCAACAAGCAAAGCCAGAACAAGATTGAGGCAGCCAAAATGTGGTTTCTAAGAAGAATGTTAAGAATTCCTTGGACAGCAAAGAAAGCAAACAAGACAGTCTTGATGGAGGCAGACACAAGAAGATCATTCATAAGAAAGATTAGGAAAAGACAGGCAACATTTATAGGCCATTTTATGAGGAAAGGGGAATTGGAGCACCTGGTCACAACAAGAAAGGTGGTGGGAAAAAGAGCACCAGATAGACCCAGGGAAAAAATACTGGATGGACTTGCAGAGTGGCTGAGGATAAAGAAGATGGAAGACGTGCATGCGGCAACAAGGGACAGATGCATATGGAGGGCCATGATCGCCAATGCCATGTGGCAAGGCAATTGATGATGATGATATCACTCATGAAAAGTTGTTAAAGAATGAAAGAACGAATAAGCGCACATAATATAAGGAGATGCCCCTAGTACTGACCACTCCGTCCGACTTATCACCTGAATAATTATACACAGCTAAGGACACTAAAAGTAAAACATGTATAAAACGGGCCTCAATTACCTAAACTTGCCTTTGCATATCTCATTTGTGTGTGCGTGCGTGTGTGTGCATGCGTGCGTATGTGTATGTTCAGCGCTTAGATTTGATTTCTATCAAGATTTTGCACTATATAAATATTGTAATTATTATTATTATTATTATCATTTCCCAAGAACCAAAAATGCACTTAATACAAGTACCCAATTATCAATCCTAAGAGAAAGTACGTAAGACTTTATCAAACACATACAAGTGAATGGACCAGCAAGGCAGAAAATGATAGGAAGAAATGAAAGAAAGCAAAGGAACAAGGCAGAAACAAAGAGAGTGACAGAAAAGAGGACATTTCTAGCACAGAATTTTCTTCAGGTGTAGATACTATTTATAAATATAATGAAAGAGCCCCTGGCATCCCCACAGGGGGCTTCTGTCTCTAAATGTAAAGGGTATTTATACCTCCTGATGAAAAACAAAGACATATGGAAGTGGTACAAGATAACTAATCAATTCAAAGATCAAACAACAACAACAACAACAAAACCACAGTACAACGATTAACAGAAATGGGACAACATGATGTTGAGCAGCAGATCAATAATTCACGATAAATGAAACCAAATCTAAATCTGCTTCATGTCAAAAGCAAAATCTGCTTCACCATCTTTTAGCTGATAACAGGTATGAGGAGATCTACATTTAAAACTGTCATTTTCATAATCCTGAGCTTAAACGGTGTATGTGTTCATAATTTGGGTATCCCTGAAAGTTCAATAAAAGATTTTCGGTAGTAAGTAAGTACTGTACCTCTCAATTTATGAGATGTGGAACACTGAGGAGCTGAGAAAACTGTATCTTAACATTTTTGTCACATATACAGTATAATACACTTGTACAAGTTGTAGCTTTAAAAATGCAAGAATGGATGAATACAATGGCTCACTCTCAGCAGAGTTATCACTCTTTGGTTTATAAGCTTTGTATAACATAGGGAGAAAGGTAACAGAATGGTTCAGACATCTGCCTGCCAATAACTAGAAATACTGAGGTTCCAGGGTTTGTTTCCCATTGAGGCCTGACCACAAAATTAAACTGATTGTCTAGTCCTTTAGAAGGGGACGAAAATGAGTTGGACCCATATACTGCCTTCTGGCCTACACACACTAAAACTTAAAGATTCCATGGCAGTTAAAAATCAGGAAGAACAGGGCATTCATCTGGCTGCCTTGGCATAAAATATTGGAGAGTTAGTTTCATTTCTCACGTCCCTTCCCTTAAAGGCCAATTAGCCTCCTTGCCTTTCTAAAATCATGGTTAAAAAAAGAAAAAAAAGGTAGTACTGCACCATCACGATGTGCTCTCAACGGAAAGACCAGCCCAGTTTTCAACTCATAAAATCTACTATGACCAAAAAAGAAATGATCAAGAATATGAACATATGTGATCTTGAAGAAGCTTCATATGAAATAAATTCTGATATCCACTGATGGTAACAAGTTACTTCACAACAGCAAAAACAGATTTTAAATACGATCAAAAGTTTCTGAAAAAGTGCTGTTCACACACATTCTTGGACGAGTACTTTTTTGGTCTATGACACTGACCATGGTGCCTTACTTTTCAAACTTATCCTTCCACGACTCCAAAAAGGTCCACAATTTTGACCAAGTTTTATAAAGATCCATCCATCATGTGTTGAGAAACTAGAGAGTCCACACATTTTTGTCACAGTACTCTCTCCCCCCCCCCCCTCTCTCTCACAGTCACACACACACACCCTCTGGTTGACATGGACTAGTCTCCCTTTCCTCTTAAGAGACAACAACAACAACAAAAAACCAATAACAAACTGGGGGGAGATCTTCTCTCTCCTCTTCTCCCAGAAAGAAAACATGGAGGATATGGTATGATTATCATGCAAATACGCCCCAAAGATATTCATTTAAGTTAAACTGTGCAGCATCTGTAACTTCAAGCTAACGCAGCAACGAGATGTCGGCTGGGTAAACAACACTACAGTACTGAGTACACGTGTCACTGTCAGACAACTTGGAACTTCGCCGTTCGCTACAGATATAGGCCTAATCATACTGCCGTCATGGATAAGTGAATTAGCAATTCTCAAAAAGAACACATACTTACAGTTTCTGAGGTGACTACATGTTAGCAATTTCTGATAACCATTCACGTTATTCCAACTTTCGAGTACGTAATGTCTTCAATCTGTTTCCTTGTAGTGATTTGCATAGCAGACCAACTGGATGGGTTAGAACAGGACATGAAATTAACGTCCTAAACTGTGCAAGAATATGGGCCCACACTCCTTTTATATTTCAATACTTTCGATTACCTGATGCAACTGTCGAGAAACAGTTTTGGTAAAGTCAAGGCCGAACAAAAAGAAAGGTGGTTGTTATCGTTGCACAACCATAGCATCATATCAAGCCAGGGCCTCAAACGGAAGTTTTAATAATATAGGTTAGAAGCAAATATATTGGGATAATAAGAGAATAAATTAATTGATAAACGTATAAAACACAAAAATTCTTGCAATATGAAAATAAGTGTACACATTAATGTTTAATTTATAAAAACAACTGATGTTTAATAGTTTTCAAGACCATTCTCCGCGGATTGAGCCTGAATGGATCGTCTGCAGCCACTTCCGGATTTGCTTCTGCAGTTAAACCTTGGAACTGGGTGTGCTTGTTTCACTGGTAAATAGGTAAACTTAGTATTATACGGTGTAGCATGAGCTGTACAGCGCAACGTCAACTGTTTATTTCGTTTGGTTGGCTAAAAACCTTATGTCTGATAGTTTTATAAGCGAATGTTATCGCCATTGGCCCAAACCAAGTACTGGAGACGAAGTAGCTTCTGCTACTCACCTCTACTGTATCATGTGTATGATACTATTGATAGTCCAGTATAGGCATACTCATTACTTGGCCACAGATGCTGAGCTATTCTATAGATCATCACCTGTCTCATGTTGTTTGACCTACAAATATATGATAATACAATTTGCCTCATTTGATACTATAGGTTCCAACACTTTTAATCGTAAACGAAGTGTAATATCATGTAGGCCTGCCTATCTGAGTATCTGTAGGTATATTTACTATCTTTAGTTTTACTAGTTTTAGGTTCAAAGCCATTTAGGAAGGTGAGGTTATGCATTTTTATGTATGTGCACACATGTGTATATTACAAAACTTTGATGTTGACACCCACACAAGCAAGGGCAAACAATTACAATCGACACTTAAATACAATAACATTGACTAAGCAGCAGTCATTAACTAGTCTCAGGATTACTTTTAGGTAAAATGGTGTTGTTTTAACCTTGTCTCAGAATAATTTCCAGGTATAAGGGTATTTATCTTTTTAAAACAATTGATGCTGAGGCTAAACTTGTTATCTTTAAATTTAATAGCTGCACACACGCACACACACACACACACGGCGACACGCACACACACACACGCGCACACACACCACACACACACACACACACACACACACACACACACACACACACACCTTTTTTTTAATGTGAAAAGAAAGATTATTTCTGACTGAACTTGATGGGACTGATGTTTGTGTTTAGGTTAGGAGTGGCATGGTATGGGAACTCACCTGACACACTGTGGTATGGATCAACAAGACCCGAGCCCTTCTGATGAAGATGTATATCATGAACGACAGATGAAGGAGCTATGTGCCCTTCATGCTCTCAACAACCTATTCCAGTCTAGTTATGCCTTCACTAAAAAAGATCTGGATGAAATTTGCATCAAGTAGGTTTTGGCAATGAAGTGTGTGTGTGTGTGTGTGTGGTGGTGGTGGTCTTTGATTTAATGTCTATTCACTAAAGTGATTTTAGACAACAACAACAACAAAAACCCAACTGTGCATAAGACGAGAAAGAAAATTCGCAAATGACATTATTATAATTAACGATTGAAACAGTAAAATTAGCTAACCATAACATTGAACATGAGAAATAACGGCGCATTAAAGATAATTCGCTATAGGACTTTTTGACAGGCTAACAAAAAATTCATATGTTAAGGATGGTGAGGCAAATATGTCAGAAACTGTCTTCATTGATAGCGTAGGTATATGTCGTTTTACCCGAACACATGAAAGAATATGACTATGTGTTATCTTCTTTCCACACAGACACACTACATTCCTGGTGTATTTTGTTTTGAATGCATCAAGTTTCCACCTATACATAAGGGATTGTATACTTCTGCTGGCAAGAAACTGCTTAGGTGTTTTGCTAATTTCAAAGTTCATGTAACATTTATCATACTTTTTCTGTTTATGTTGAAACTGCTTCCATACGTAGGTGTCCACTAAGATATAACACTCATGCAAGGAGAGGGAAAGTTGTATATGATTTGAATCTGGTGAGCTCTTTGCCCCCCGTTTGGCAGCCCTATCAACCATATCATTGTAATGAAAAGAACTATGAGATGGTATCCAGCAGAAAGTAATATCAGTGTCTCTTAAGGATAAACTATTAATCAAGTGAGTAATTTCCAATATCATTTCAGATCTTGTTTTTAATTTTGATAATTCAAGAGCTTGAAGTACAGATTTTGAATCAACGCAAAAAAGTATCTTGGGAATCGTCCTAGGAATATTGTAATTATTATTAATTATTATAATTATTATAAGATTGATCATATAATTCAAAGCCATTAGGATTGCAAATAGTTCTGCAGTAAAGACAGATTTATTAAGTCCTATATAGAAAGATTTCTCAATTTTGAGAGCAGGTATTAAAAACGCTGAGCCTGCTTGCCTTTCAATTATTGATCCATCAGTGTAAACTTTCAAGTGATCGGAATAAAAGTCTTCTATATGACATTTAACTTGACTCGCCAGTAAGTTGATATTATCTTCTTTTTTTAAGTCAGTGTGGTGTATGTCAAATCGTGCTCTTTGGAGTTCCCAACTGGGTACTGGTGAAAACGAAGGTCTTAAAGTTACAGGATCTGTTTCTAGATCAATTCCAGATGTGTGTGTGTGTGTGTGTGTGTGTGTGTGTGTGTGAGAGAGAGAGAGAGAGAGAGAGAGAGAGAGATCACATAATACTGTTATCTTGTATGTTTGTGTTTGTACAATATGTATTTGCATATTTGTGTGAGACAGAGAGAGATGTTAACCCTTTAACTCCCACACCCTATCCACCAACTGCAAAAACATAACCCATCGACTCCCTCACCCTCTCCACCAGCTTCCTGCATGAAACTGGTGGATAGGATGAGGGAGTCAAAGGGTTAAGTTTTTGCTTTGCTTACAAGTTACATGGTTGACAATACAGGATGCTGGTAGATATGGTGTGGAAATCAAAGGGTTAAAATAAATGAGTCTGAGGAAGAGCAAGAAAAGTTCAACTAGTTAGAAATCTTCAGGTCTTATTAATAGTTAGCTATCTTCTGTTTGATTATTGATTGATTAGTTGGTTGGTTTGTTGGTTGGTTAGTTGGTTGGTTGATTGCTTGCTTGATTGATTTGATTGATTGATTATTTGAATTGTAGTTTATTCATGAGTTGTGAATATTGTATAAATGTTATTGGAAGTCTGGAAGAAGATATGGCCCTGTCACCCCAGGGTGTTGAACAGATGTACTTTTTGTGTGTGTGTTTTTTAAAAGAAATTTGATATGTACTTAATAGTGTCTATACATTTGATATCTAACAGCATCACCAGAAACGGTGATACATGTTTGGCAAAGATTATTTCCTTGGTAGCAGATTTTTTGCTTTGTCATGAGTGTTTATTATTCAGTGCGAATTCATTTTTGGTCAGTGTACTTTTGTAAAGTTTGGAGTATATTTTGCTGGGGTTGGGTGAATTCAGATGATTTGGTAAAGAAAGTATTCGGTATGGTTGAACGTTATGAAAAATTGTGGAAATTGTCATTTTGACAAAGTTAGTAGAACCTTTTAAAATTGAGAAGTTGAGCAAAATCAAAGATTTGTGGGTGCATGGTTGATCAAGATGAGGATGATGCTTTGGTGGTCAGCTGCCACTAAGAACGCTGCTTTTTCAATGAGTCCATTATGATTATGATGTAAGCACTGGTAAGGGAGTGTGAACTATTCATTGAAATCATATGCAGTAGTGATTTTATACATATATAGCCCTGATATGGCGCTACACAGTCGACTGAGCTTTAAACAAAAATAACAATAAATAACAATCACCCATTGAAACCAGAAAAAACATGAAAAAAGAATAAAAACATGTATTTAAATTTTAATACAACAAGACAAGACTTTTTGTATTTAATACAACAAGACAAGATTTGTTGTCTTGTCTTGTCTTGTCTTATTGTATTAAATACGTGTTTTTATTCTTTTTGCATGTTTTTTTCTGGTTCCTGTTTGCGTGAACACAAGCAGTCACACTTGTTTTGGATTTCGAATAACCCATTGAGTTCATACTTTTGTTGCACACTCAGTATTGGATAGTTTAAAAGGGCTTACAAAATGATTTTCGGCATGCATGGTCACTTCATGATGAGTTTTATAAACAGAGTAATACTTCTTACCTATAGATGGTATATTGGGAGCACTGAAATACTGTGAAACTTGTTTGCTTGCAGATTGTCACCAAGTTCTTTCATTAATCCACATCGTAGTATGTTTGGACTTGGTAACTATGATGTCAATGTCATCATGGCTGCCCTACAGAAGAAGGGATACGAGACTGTCTGGTTTGACAAGCGCAAGTAAGATGCAGAAGTTTTTGTAGTTGTTGTTTTTTTCTTTCCCAGCTTAAGTGCTGCTTCAGTCAGGTTACTTCTGTGCTGTTCATTCCGACTATTCAACAGATTCACCATCATCATCATCATCATGTGCCTGCCACATGGCGTTGGCGATCATGGTCCTCCATATGTATCTATCTCTTGTCGCTGCAAGTACATCTTCTGCCATCTCTGTCCGCAGCCACCCTGCAAATCCATCCAATATTTTCTCCCTGGGTCTACCTGGTGTTCGCTTTCCCTCCAGCTTTCCTGTTGTGACCAGGTGCTCTGATTTTCTTTTCCTCATAAAATGGCCTATAAATGTTGCTTGTCTTTTCCCAATCTTGTTTATCAAGTATCTTCTTGTGTCTGCCTCCATCAAGACTGTCTCAGTTGTTTTCTTTGTTGTCCATGGAAGTATTGGAACTCTCAACATTCTTTTTAGAAACCACATTTCGGCTGCCTTGATCTTGTTCTGGTTTTGCGTGTTGACTGTCCATGCCTCATAACCATATAACGTTATCAGTTCTACATAACATTCAAGAAACTTTCTTCTTTATGTTAAGTGATCTATATAGGCATTTGTTGGTAAGAACACTTTTCATCTTCTTGAATGCTGTTTTAGCTTGGCCAATTCTGCTGGCTATTTCTGATGTGCATCACTGTTTTCTTTTTAATTAAACTTGGAGCTGTTTTTAACATGGTGTTAAGCCATAAGATGGTTTAGTGGTCAGCTTGGCTATTAGCTATATGAACTAGAATATGTAAGTTGCAGAAGTTGGAAACCATCTTATTTTAAAGGTCTTGCATCAGCACACACAGAGAAAAAGTTGAGATTGAAACTGGAATCCAGAAGGCAGAATGTCAACTATAACCTTGCCTCACATAAGAAACGCCCCAGCATCCTTACTGAAACAAAAGCCAAGCGCAGTTGTTCCATTTTCATTCCCATCCTAGTATACCTTTCCCATCGCAATATGCCAGTGGCAGTACTGGATATGTCCAAGCCTGTAGCCTGAATTACCACCAGTGAGATGCATTGTTTGAGAAGAGCTTTAACCAAGGCCAGACAAGACAATTGGAAGCACGAAAATCAGAGAAATATTTGGAACAACATAAATCCACCATCATATTCATCAACTTAGAACTAAGTGGATTGGTCATCTGTCCAGAATGCAGCCTCACCAACTGGCTTATCAAGCATATTAGAAAGAGATCTCTGGATTTAAAGCAAGGTGCAAACCAAGGAAGATCTGGATGCATGGTGTGCGAGAAACCTTAATGTCATTTGACATGTCTCCACTTCAGGATTTTTTAGCTCATTACTGGTTGTCACCCTTTCTTCCCATGATACCTATGATGGTACAAGCGGACAAATAAAAGAGGAAAGAAGAATTATAAACAGTTAAAACACATAGTGATTATCAGTGGATTGTCATCGGCATGAGTATGCAAGTAAGAGACCTATACAGAAGTTTTCACATTGTTGTTGTGGTATTGTTGCTT
Organism: Monoplex corrugatus; assembly: GCA_030674185.1. Taxonomy (NCBI): domain Eukaryota; kingdom Metazoa; phylum Mollusca; class Gastropoda; order Littorinimorpha; family Ranellidae; genus Monoplex; species Monoplex corrugatus. The sequence goes on from CM060305.1 coordinate 73,119,929, forward strand.
TTTTTTAAATTCTATTTTAGGGATTTTTCATTATACTGGTCATCAAAAGCAATCCCATTTATGGTCTCACATTTGCAATGTTTCTCTGTTTCAGCGTGTATGTTTGCAAGCATTGAAAATATACTGTGAATTAAACACCAGTTTATAAACCTGTACACTTACAATTATATGTATATGTTATAGAATGGAATTCTCATTGCAGACACACACACACACACACACACACACACACACACACACACACACACACACACACACTCACACTCACACACACACACACACACACACACACACACACACACACACACACACACACTCTCACTCACTGACTCACTCACTGACTCACTCACTGACTCACACACACACACACACACACGTGCACACATGCATGCACACACACATGCATACAGGCATATACATACTCACAGGACTGTCAAGACAGTTATGCTGTTCATTATATAGCCTGTAAGACCTGGTAGAATCTCAAGGCCTGGTTACTGCATAGCTGTATGTTTGCACAAGCTTGTGGTGCTTACTATGATTATGTTTGGACATCCATTGCTTGGCATTTGTGACATTCATTGGAGTCATTAACATACGCTACTTTCTCAAGTAGACTGAAACTTTTGTCAAAGCTACAGTGACAAGAGGTGCTCGCTGTAGTATACATGTACCAGTGATAACATGTACACACTATGCAGCAGTACACTGACTGTGCATGTCCTTGTTCCTGCCCTATCCATCTTACAGTACAAAACAAATATGAAAAAAAAGGAAGTGGTGTCTGAATTATGAACATTTTCTTTTCCAGGGATGTGGGTGTACTGGTGATTGAAAACATCATGGGTTTCATCCTCAACACACCTACAGACTATCGCTTTGGATTTGTCCGCCTGCCTTTCCAGCGCAAGCATTGGATTGCTATTCGCAGAGTGGGAAAATACTTCCTCAATCTGGACTCTAAGTTAGATGGACCAGAAATAATTGGTGATACTCATGAACTGGTGACGTTTCTAAGACGTGAATTGCAGGACGGTGACAAAGAACTGCTCCTTGTAGTGGAACCAGGAGTGTCTGAAGCAGGATCTTGGCGGCGAGACAGTCTGACTCCCACACAGCACTCTAATCATATTGTCAAAGATAATGGAGAAGTGTTACATGCTGTATGAAAGAGGACCTGGCCTTATTTTGTGGACAATGGTTCATGATTGGTTTGCTACTTGATTCTTACTTTTGATAACATGTATTGACATCTGACAAAACGATTTCATTACATGCTTCATTAAAGCCAGCGTTTGGCTGCATGTGTAAGTAAAAAAAAAAACCTGATGGAGATTAAAAACTGCATGCTTTGTGTGGATGTAAGCAACAGTGTTGTGTATGTAGCTGTGGTTGCCATGAATGAGTTGCTATGGTGAAGTCACTGTGACTGTATTATCAGCAGGCTTATGTCCAAACTAAACTGCCTGTGGCAAAGAATGTCTGAAAGTATATAAAATTTTGCTCTGTTATACATACAGTCTTTGTTGGCTACAGTGGAGAATTTAGTGTTGTGCTGCATGTGGTGGTGGTATGGCTTTTCAGTGGAAGCTTTGTAGTGAGTGTGTTTGCTGGTTTATACTGCATGAAGAGCATAATCTTAGATGGACTCAAATCTAGCTCTCTTTGGTATGTTGTGTGATGGTAGACATGCATTGTTTTCGTCAGGGTCAAATTGTATCAGCAGTAAATTGTTTACACTAGAAACAGTACACTCTAAAATTTCTGAGTGGAACAGCTGTTGCAGCAGACTTTGTCTTGTTATTGCTTAAGCTTTTCGTGACATGACGTGAGAATCATTGCTATGCCTGCCTATGCCACCAGGACACATAGCAATCCCGCTCGCTGCGGCCGAAAATGTGCTGTGGACACGTAGTGAGTATCCTCGCAAGGCCTGTTCTAAAATTAACTGCGTCAGTATGTCACTGGAAATTCCCTCACAACTTGTAGAAACTACACAATGGAACCCTTCTACATCATCTGATACTATTTTTTCAACTTAAAGGGGACAATTTCATTGGTTAATTTGTGTTGGAAGCAACCAACCCCAATGCTTTGTCTCTTCAATTTACCCGCGTCGTTCAGACAGCAGTAAGCAAGTAGCAAAATTGATCGTGCAGGCCGGTTCTGACAATGATCTAGACATTGATCATTATGAAAGCAGCAATTAAAGTGCTGAAGAGGAAGATTTTGAGGAAGATGTGCCAGAAAACGATCCTGCATGTTCAACAGATGAAGACAAAGTTGTAGCAGACGGACAAAGTGCGAGCATTGCTGACAGTGACATCTTTCACTCGGGTAGTCGGGCAACAAATCATTCGGTCTTGGAGCAAGATTTTTAGCTAGAAATAAGTTGTCTTGATCAATGTGAAGCCGACACTGAGGTTGACACTGCCAGCGACGACAGTGGCGGTGAAGATGATGCACCACCTGGGTGAAAAATTTTCGGAAATTTCCGCAATTACCTGTTTTCTCAGCTGCCGAAACATGCAGTTTGCAGCCCTTCATCTTTCAAGACATCGCTGACCCTATACCATTATATTCCATTATGTTCTAAAATGTTCAAATATTGTGTTTTTTTATATCCTTTTTTCTCTACAGTTTTTGGCCATCATATATGCTAAAAATAACACTTTTTATGAATCTCCTGTGGCTATTTTGGATTTTGACACAAGTTTACGTTGACATTTTCAAAAGTACAAAGCACTAACTAAATGAATCTTTACAGAAATTCTTTTTACTTCACCGGGGAGATAAAAGAATAATCTACAAAAGTTGTTCTAACATCAATGAGCTAACTTTTACAGCTTATTCAGGAAATTTAAATAAAAATTACCAAAATAGGGTGTCCTCAGGGCATATCTGATTCCTGCCTCCAGTGTGCACAGGGCATAGTAGCTGTAGTGAGGCAACATTGTGAAAAGGCTAAGTGACGGTCAGTCAGGAAATCTGAATTCAAAATTCTAACCTGGGTGATTATGCTGTGGGCTTAATGTGAAGACTGGAACTTTACACTGATGATGCCCTGACTTATTTGACATTAACACATTGTATTCCTAAGCCTGTCTTAGGCCAGCTGATGTTACAATGTCTATTTTGATAATATAGATGGAGAAGCCATTTCAAGCAGTTTCAGCCTGCATTGTTTCCCCTCTAGCATTATCTGTCATTGCCTTCATAAATCATCTAAATCATCAAACATTGTTTTTGCCTCTGTTGTCTTGATTCAGTGCTCGGGACAGTCAGATAAAAAAAAGTTCAAAATAGATAGATTTTTGTAGTGTTGGTGTTATGTCGTTTTGGATGTTGTTATTGTCATTATCTGTTTGTGACATGAAAAGGGATTGCAGTTTTAGTGTTGCTGTCATTCTTGTTGAACATTTCCACTGGACTTGGTTTGTGTGTTGAACGGATGTCATGTCATGGTAGCTAGACCTAGTCCTGAGTGTTGTAGGCCACTGTTTGATATAATTGTAGTATCAACTTTGCGTGATTGAGTGTTAGGTAGTCTGATAGTCCCCTGCATGGTGTCCCGGCATTGGGTTGGTCATAGTATGTATGTCTGTTCCTATGTTGGGTTGATCCCTTAGTGTCTGACAGTGCAGTGTTTATTGTATCATGGTAAAGATGTAACAGCTGACTCAGCTCGATGTATAAAATGCTGTTCTCACCATGGCACGCGACAAATTATGATTAAATCTTGAGTTGGCATTTTGATACTGTGTGCAATGAGTACAGTACTATTCAATAGTGTGCTGTCCTAGTCATATAAAATGCTATTAATTCTGAAAAAAGAGCTGACCATTCAAGGTGCACGCCATAGTTAGATACAAGCACAGAGCTGATAATACAACAGCTGATGCCATTGTCCAGTAACAACAAAGTGCTAACCTTATAATGGCAGACGCAGCTCCAGCCACATCAGTATTGACATTAATGTATTTTAGCATTATTGGACTTACTGTTGGTGCAGGGTAAATGATGACTTTTTCATGGTGAGTGGATGTGTTACTGTCTGTAACTCCATTGTAACAGGGCCAGTATGAACAAAGAGGTGTAGACAGTTGTACAAGTAGGATCGGTATTTTACCTTTTTTAATGGCTGAATGTCAGTGTGGTGTGGATCTTTCACTTTTTTGTTGTCTAAATACTCTCAAACTCTGTCAGTTGAAGAGGTGAACATTTTTGTCATGAGATATTTATCATGACTGTTGGGGTATGAATTCAAGTTGGGTTGAAGTCTGATCGCTCAGTAAATGGACAATTCGGAGGACAGTCGTCTGACACTTTTCTTCTGGTACTCTGCTCCTTCTTTATTTTCAAAGGTTTGTCCAAATTCCTTAGAAATATACTGAAAACAAAATACAAGTTTTAGTTGACAAAATACACAGTAGTTATGAATGGCTATTTGTTCATATGAAGTGGCTTAAATAACAATGCGTCATGTCAGGCTGTCATAAAACAGTGAATTTGTGCATGAAGTTTATGTGATGTGCCGCCTTCCGTTAGTCTTACCAGTCAAGCTTTGGTCGTACACCTAATGACTGTATTGTTCCACTTACCACTCTGCTCTGTTTATTATTGTCATGATTTCTGTGATGACTCTGAAGCAAATTTGTGATTATTGTGGCAAGGGTGATGGCATTGTGTGAGTATAGCATCACAGATTGCTGTTGATGTGATGTCAGTGTGTGTTGTACAGGATGTACAGTGTTGATGTGTATATATGGTTTTATATGCGAGTCGTGCGGTATTGAAGTACATATTTGATGGATGAGGCATCAGTGTATGGTAAACAGGATGTACAGTGTTGATGTGTGATGTCATAGTTTGATACGTATGTCATGTATTATTGAAGTACATGTTTGATGTATGTGACATCAGTGTATGGTGCACAAAATATACTGTACTGATGTATATATGTGTAATACCATGGTTTGATATGCAAGTCATGTGGTGTAGAAGTACATGTTTGATATATTTATGTAGAGTGCAGAACGTTAACTGTTGGTGTGTATGCTAGACGTGACTGTGTGGTTGTAGGGCGTATTGATGTGTATGTAAGTGATGCTGTCCCTTCTATCTTCAATCTTTACACATGAGTGCATTATATCTTAGCATTGATTTCACAATGGCAGATTATTTATTGAACAAAAAGTCATGTATCATGTTATATGTCCCAGTGTGGCTGTGGCTTCTCACGTGTACCTGTTTACCTTGGGATAGTGTCTTACTGTCTGCACTTGTTGTCTGTATCTCTTTATATATGTAAGGGCAGTCCTTGATAGTGACAATCTGTAACGCTCTTTCAGTATAAAAGAAGTATCCCCCAGCTTAAAATTCTGTGCTAGAAATGTTCTCCTTTCTGTCACTGAGCTTGTTTCAGCTGTGATCCTCTACTTTTTGTCATCTCTTCTTTGTCACTTTCTACCTTGCTGGTCCATTTACCTGCGTTTTCCATAAAGCCTTGCATACTTTCGGTTTGCTAGGTTGGATAATTGGAACATATGTTAACCGCATTTTCAACTCGTGGAAATGTGAAATGCTTAGTGGCCATTTTGGGTAGTGTAAGCCAGTTATTGCGTTTCTATTCAGGGTTTTGTTTTCAATCCCTGTAGTGATAAATTTGACAGAATGGCCAGCACAAGGGGCATATCTTTAGATTATATCCATGAATACAGTGATGTGTGTACTTGAATTTTCTTTTCCAATTTTTTCCCAGTGTCATCAATATGTTCAGACATGTGTGTTTTGTTTGAGATGATTATAGCCCTGATATAGCACTGAGCAATTAGTTGGGCTTTAAACACTAATATTAATAATAATAATAATAATAATAATAATCTATAAGCTTGCTTGCTGTCGTGTGGATGGCATCTCAAGTTTCAGTTGTTCCTGATCATCATGATTGTTTGATCAGTGCTTACTCAAGTTACTATCTGATCTTTCTGGAGGGTTCTGTTTTGTTTGTACAGCAGTCTTTGGATAAAAATGCGCAAACTTGCAGTATGTTTGACAACTGTGTCTGTCCACAAATCTTAAAGGTGTCTTTATCTGTGGTTTTGTCCACTCTGTAGGTGCTTAGCATTCTGGGTTTAGTGGCTCATTGTCATTTCTTTATTACTGTAATTACAATAAGTATGTGTAATTAAACTTTATTTTAGGGAAAAATGTTTTCATTTGTGTAGCATGAACACTCAAAGGATTGGTTGCACTGTGCATGGTAACAGATTGTTATTTACATTTTATGCAGTGATAGCAATATGAAACCTGTGTACATTCATTAAGCACAGACATTTCATCAAGAATGACAATCAGTAATAAGGTGAAATCAAAAAGAAGACAAAAAAGTACTGGAGCAAATGAGCATAGGTTTTTCATCAAGAATAACAGCAGACAAAAAGATGTAGTCAAAAATATGTACCTGAGACACCAGTCATGAATGGTGATCTTTCTACACACTCATAAACAACACACACACAACACACACACAGCACACGCACCCAACCACCACACCACACCAGCAACACACACACACACACACGCACACGCACACGCACACGCACACCACACCCACACACACACACGCGCATGCACACGCACACACTCTCTCTCACTTCTCTGTTTGTCTGAGTCTTTCAATAATTTGTATTATGTAAGTTAGTGTAATATCTGTGAATGGTTTGAATGGTGATGTTTCATTTGTGAATGTTCCCTTCTTAAATATGGGTTTTAACCTGTCTACAAGTATGTTATTATCATGTTTTTGCGTTCGTGAACATGTGTGCATTTTTCAGGCAGTCTCATATGTGATGTTTTAAAGTGTGCGTCTGTGTGCTTGCATCTGGGTTGTAGGTTATTCTGTTGGCTGTATGGAGCACGGAATGTCCTAATTCATGCAGTTTATTTTGTATTGATTTGGGGGAGCTGGTTATGGGCACCTTGTATAATAGTTAGAAGTAGTATTTCAATATTTTGGTTTTCTAATCTGGGGCTTTTTATTTATGTTATTTTTATAGTCACCCTTGTACATAATTTTTGTTATTGACATTGCCTTTGTAAAGATGCACTGTGAATTACTGTGTGATGTTACATGTTCAGTTGTTTAATGAACAGGTTAAGTCTTTGAATCATTCTGCTTATAAAGGGAACAGCTGTTGTTTACTAGAAAGCTTGTTTGTTCTCTTTTCTAACCCAATGGTAAAAAGATGATGTGTGCTCTTCCTTCATTGTCGTTATTTATTTCTATCACATTAAATAAAAAGTTGATTGTGGAAGCAGTCCCCTGGCTTTTGGGCACGTTAGGCCTGTCATCAGCGTTGTGATGCCATGTGCATTTTGTTGTTTGTTGTGATGTTGATGCAGCTGTGAGTTTGGGTCACCATATCCAATCACAGATGGACCTCAGACTCGTGCTTTCTCAAGTGTTCTTTTTTCCCTCCTCTCTGGTATTCTTTCAATGGCAGCACACGTTGAAGCAAACCTGTGAAAAGCGCTACCTGCAATCCTTTGTTGTCATTCACTGTTTGTTTATCCCTACTCCAACTTACCACCATTGACTAGTGTTTGTGAATGATTACTCTGTTTAGCTCTTTCCAGTAAGTGGGTGTATGGCACGTTGTGAAACAGATTTTTGTGTCAGCATGTCTGTCTGATTTATCACATGAAAGTAGTTTAAATTCTGCAAGTTTTTCATTCATTCTCTCTTTCATTGTTTTCTTTTCTCTTTCGTAATCCCTGTGTGTGGATGTGTAAACACTGTTCGCATATACTTGTCAGCAGTAAACTTTGTTCAGATGTGTTTTATAACTAAAGGAAACATTCTGACCGAGTGGGTTAGATACTAGATTAAGGAAGAGAAGAGCTGATGCGTTTCGTTCAAGCACATGAGAAAGTATGACTAGTATCAGTCTAACTGATTCGTAATACGTTTTTAATGGCATATTTCAGAACCGGCATCAGAGTTCTTTTTCACTGAAAAAAAAGGTCTTCTTGAAAGTGTTTATTTGAAAACTTGATACTTTCAGTGCTGATTTATCTTGCTATCAGCATAAATTTGAAACAGTCTGATTTTTTTTTATTGACAATAAAAAATATTTCTTCATTTAAGTTAATTACACATCTTACAGAATAATTAGTCCTTGTAGAAGATATAAATGGTTTTGTTTAAGTCTTTGACTCCTGCAATCTGTCCACCAGCATCCTGCATTGGCAGCCGTAGCCATGCTAGCAAAGCAAAAACTTAACCTTTTCCTTCCTGCAGGAAGCTGGTGGATAGGGAGAGGGAGTCAAAGGGTTAAGTTTTTGCCGTTGGTGGATAGGTTGCGGGAGTCAAAAAGTTAAAGCTGAACTCTTTATGTGTCAAGAAAAGTGCTGGATACAAAGTGTTATCATGGACACAGATCCTGTAATTCCTCTTCTTCTTGTTGTGTTGGTTACAAGATGATGAAAGACGCAGAGTTCTTTCTTCCACAGTGCAGTGGTCTCAGAAGATGAAGATGAAAAGTTGATGGTGTGATCTTTGATTGAATTATGCAGATGAAAAGTTGATGTGATGTGATGTCTGATTGAGTTTTAAGACTTCTCAGTAGGTGTATAACCTCATGTTTATCATCACATTTAACTCAGGTCCAGGAATTGCAGGCATTGCAGTATTATTCCGGAAGTTTAAATGGTATGTTAAGAATGCTTTGATTACAAAAGAAGAAGAGTGCTTTTTTCAAGCATTGCCATGATTCGTAGCCCAGAGAAGCTTCAGCATCTAGTGAGATGAATCAGTGTGATAGTGCTGATACATTCCTGAAGTAATTTTCAGCTTGGTTAGTGAAGATTTCGATTCTGCAAGTTATAACAAGGCTAACAACTTGTCCATAGAAGATCTGTAGAAAGGTCAGTCGTAGGTCAAGCTGATTTTTCATCCGAGTGAATGTTGTTAAATGTACAGTTTGGAGATTTTTAGGTGATTTTTGTTACAAATATTTTAGATGTCTTTTGTTAGAAGCATGTCTTAATAAGTTAGATGTATTGATGTGTTTTTTGTTGTTTTCTTTCAATGTACCAGTAGGTGTGCTAATCATCCCATACAAATAGATTCGTGTCTCTTGCACATGTGAAACTACTTCTTTCTTGAATTCATGATCATCTGATTTGTGACATTAATGACCAAGCATACCAAGACTAAATAATTATTTATTCTGTTTCAAAATATTATTGCCATTTAGAGTGTTTTGTTGAAAACTTGACTTAGTAATGAAAGTGTGCTCTAGGAAATGCGGCCAGTGAACGCCTCAATCAAAGCACATTCCAGGATTAGCTCAGGATTATTCATACATAACCATTACGTATTTTATGCTGTCTTTTGTCAAAAATTACATACATTGCTCATTCATTCTTTTACAAAATTGCACTGTGCTTAGAGCTGTTTTTGTGCATGTGTGCATACAAACACACAAACATGCATGTGCACAAAAACACACACATTCACACATACACGCACAGAGAGAGAGGTGCATACGCATGCACATACACAAACACATGCATGCACGCACTCCATGAACACATACACACACAAACACGCACACACACACACACACACGCATACACACACACACACACACACACACACACGCACACACATGCACCCCACACCACACACACACACACACACACACATCACATACATACAACACACATACACACACACACACACATGCACCCCACACCACACACACACACACATACACATACAAACACACAAACACACACACACACATACACACACACACACACACACTCTCTCTCTCTCTCTCTCTCTCTGTCTGTCTGTCTGTCTGTCTCTCTTTGCTTTTTCTGTCTTTCAAAGTAAAGTTGATCAACATCACATGTTCACATGCATGCATGCACACACATGCATAGTTTCATCATATCTAATGATACATTTCTGGTCGGCAATGAAATCATATTCTCTAATCAATGTGATTGGAAAAGACATCTTGCAGTTGACTAGAAAATGGGTGTCATATGATTGCACTGCTAGTTTTAGGAATTAGGGCAATTTCTACCTCTAGTATTTGAATGTAATAAGTGTTGCTTCAGGCCAGGCTTCAGAAAGTGAGTGTCATTACACTGTTTTGTTTCAGGAGGTATGTACATAATTTCACAGCTGGTTAAATAACTGGGTGTTATTTGTAAGGTGAGGGAGTAAAGGGTTAAGGTGAGGGATAAACGGTTAAATTGTTATTTAAAAAGTGTTGCTTCAGGCCAGGCTTCAGAAAGTGAATGTCATTACACTGTTTTGTTTCAGGAGGTATATATGTAATTTCACAGCTGGTTAAATAACTGGGTGTTATTTGTAAGGTGAGGGAGTAAGCGGTTAAGGTGAGGGAGTAAAGGGTTAAATTGTTGTTTAATAAGTGTTGATCAGGCCAGGCGTCAGAATGTTAGTGTCATTACACTGTTTTGTTTCAGGAGGTATATGTACATATAATTTCACAGCTGGTGTAATAACTGGGTTTTATTTGTTTTGCTAATTGTACCTTTAGCTTCAGAAAGTGAGTGTCATTACACTGTTTTGTTTCAAGATGTATAGGTAATTTAACAGCTGGTTTAACTACTGGATATTATTTTATTTTATTCTATTTTTCTTTGCTAATTGTTTCTTTAGCTTCAGAAAGTGAGTGTCATTACACTGTTTTGTTTCAGGAGGTATAGGTAATTTTACAACTGGTTTAAAAACTGGGTATTATTGTTATCATTTTTTTTTTTTGTGCTTAATATTTCTTTAGTTTCAGAAAGTGAGTGTCATTATACTGTTTTGTTTCAGGAGGTAGGCCTGTATATAATTTCACAGTAGTTTAACAACTGGGCATTATTATTTTTTTGTTTTTTAATTGTTCCTTTGGCTTCGGAAAGTGAGTGTCATTATATTGTTTTGTTTAACCCTTTGACTCCCATACCCTATCCACCAACTGCAAAAACTTAATCCTTTGATTCCCTCACCCTGTCCACCAGCTTCCTGCATGAAGCTGGTGGATAGGGTGAGGGAGTCAAAAGGTCAAGTTTTTGCTTTGCTAGCATGGTTGGACATGCAGGATGCTGGTAGACAGGGTCAGGAGTCAAAGGGTTAATGTGGTATTTGTAATTTCATAGCTGGTTCAACGACTGGGCATTATTTTTCTGCTAATTATTCCTTTGCTGTAAAGCTTGTTCTTCTAACATGAAGCTTGTCTTCGGCATTGCATAAGTTGTGTAAAATATGTAAAATATGTCTGTCTCTTTCTGTCTGTGTGGTGTCTCTGTCTCTCCCTCGGTGTTATGTTTGCATATGTATAATTGTTTCATGATGTGCAGTTTGACATCTGTTGTACAGCTCTATGACTGTTGTGTATCATGAGTACATACGTGATCTTAACCCTTTGATTCCTGCACCCTGTCCACCAGCATCCTGCATAATCAACCATACTAGCAAAGCAAAAACTTAACCCTTTGATTCCCTCACCCTATCCATCAGCTTCCTGCAGGAAGTTGGTGGGCAGAGTGAGGGAGTGAAAGGGTTAAGTTTTTGCAGTTGGTGAATAGGATGCGGTAGTCAAAGAGTTAACTGGTTAATTGCATGCTGTTGTGAGTACATGCATGGCATTAGTTGATTAGTTGTAACTCTACAGTATATGTCAGTTGCACAAATAATTGAATACACGATACATTTACCACATACAATAATTCATCATAGCTACATACGCTCGCATAGTCATTATATCTGTGATGTGTTATGCATTTTTTTTTCAGATTATAAACTGTACACAAACAATTATGCAAAATTATAAAATCCTTCTCTACTGATTCTCTCTTTCAGTGTTTCTCTCATACACATACATAGACATGCACACACACACTCATACACACACACACACCACACACACACACACACACACACACACACACACACACGCCAGGTTCACATGCACACATACACCAGGTACACGTGCGCACATACAATCGGTACACCTGCACACACACATACATGCATGCGCATGCATGCACGCACACACACACACACACACACACACACACACACACACACACACACACACACACACACACACACACACACACACACACACACACACACCACACACCATTCTCTCTCTCTCTCTCTCTCTCTCTCTCTCTCTCTCACTTTATTACAACTGTTAAGAAAAGTAGTTTTAGTTAAACTCCTATCATTGCAAGATTTGTTACACTATGTCAACTAGAAAAGGTTAATAAATGTTCTTGCCTCCTATCTTGGTCTGCAAGCTTGATGTATTTTTTTTCTTTTTGTAATTGTGAAAGATTGATACTGTATTGTTTGGTTCAGTATTGGCAGTTGCCGAATTGTATGGTGGTTAAATAGTCAGTTTATGTAAACAGCCTTTTCTATCCTTATGCCTTACACCAAACCATTGCAAGAGCACTCTGCACTAATAATGCTCTGTTTGATGATGGTGATAATGATGACGATGATGATGATGATGTGGTGTGTGTGTGTGTGTGTGTCACTCTGTGTGTGTCTATCACTGAGTGTGTGTCACTCTGTGTGTGTGTGTGCGTGTGTGTGTGTGTGTGTGTCACTCTGTGTGTGTGTGTCACTCTGTGTGTGTATGTATGTTTGTGTGTGACAGCTCCATGTCATTTATATAATATGTACTTTTATATTTTCCAGCCTGTGTGTGTCCTGTTTGTCTGGCACACATGAAAGCCAGTTATCTCCACTTGGATGTTTATTATTGACATTTCTTGGATTTTGTTTGCGCACTGCCCCACTCCCACCCCCATTCCCGCCCCCACCCCAACTTTCTTTTTGAGTGTCAATACAAGCCACAGACTCCCCCGAAAAAGTATTCATGTATCATCTGCTATGTGATTATGGAGTACAAATGTAGTCTTTTGTCAGTAATCACATTCAGTATAATCGATTTATAACCCTTTGACTCCCACACCCTGTCCACCAACTGCAAAAACTTAACCCTTTGACTCCCTCACTCTATCCGCCAACTTTCTGCAGGAAGCTGGTGGATAGGGTGAGGGAGTCAAAAGGTTAAGTGTTTACTTTGTTTTTGCATGGTTGACAATGCAGGATGCTGGGGGACAGGTGGCGGAAGTCAAAGGGTTAAAGTCATCTATGACAGGTAAACATTGGACTTCCAGACGGAACTTTATGAGTTTGATGCGTGTAGACATCTCCACCTGGTGGGTAAAGGGTGCAGATTTTTGGTGATATCCAGGGTCAACGTATGCAGACCTACCAATGCCTAAGCCCCTATAATGTATATACATATTCTGAATATCAAATATACAGTCTAAAGATCTCTTAAGTCATGTCAGTGGCTGGGTTGTTGAAGCATGAAAACACCTACCATGTGCGCCCACCAAAGATGGAATGTACACACTGTGCAGCAACATACCCTCTGCACCGTTTTGGCAAAGCAACGCACATTCTTGCATCTGAGCGAGAAAAAAAAATCAAAATTCTAGAGAGAAACAAAAAGATGAACTCGTTAAGAAGAGAAAAGTTATATGTATCAACTGCTGTGTAATTATGCTTACAAACATAAGCTTAACCCTTTGACTCCAGTATCCTATCCAGCAACTGCAAAAACGTAACCCTTTTTGACTCCCTCACCCTGCCCGCCAGCTTCCTGCAGGAAGCTGGTGGGTAGGGTGAGGGAGTCAAAAGGTTAAGTTTTTGCTTTACCAGCATGATTGACAATGCAGGATGCTGGTGGACAGGGTGCAGGATCAATAGTTTCTTGTCAGTTTTAGTATATATGTTGGTTTACATTTCAGTGCTTTTCTGTGATTGTGGAGCTGACTTTGTTGCTATTAATGTTCATCGACCTCGCATGTGCCAATGATGTAAACGTCTGTTATGTAAATATGTCCTGCTCTCAGTATGTGAAAGAAGTCTTATATTTTACATTGTTCCTTGAATCGTATATGTGCATGATATGTGCAGTATTTTTGAATTTTGACTCACTTTCATTGTCACTTTAAAAAAGGACTAAACAAACAAATAAAAAACACACAAATGAACAAAAAATTGGTGGAGTAATCATCAGTTTTTATGTGATTTCTTCTGCTGTCTGTTATTGTTTTGTTCCTGATGTTGTTTGAACATCTTTACCAAGAGCTTACTAGTTTTCATGCGATATTTTAAAGCTTGATTTCTAATTTCTTTTATGTGAAATTGGTAGAATGTGTATCACATTCTGTCAGCAAGCATTTCGTCCATTCTGTGCTTTGTGTGTGTGTGTGTGTGTGTGTGTGTGTGTGTGTGTGTGTGTGTGTGTGTGTGTGTGTGTGTGTGTGTGTGTGTGTGTGTGTGTGTGTGTGTTGATTGATTCACTTTTTTGCATAAGCATTTCCAGTGATATGTTTTGTATATGTTATGCATTTTCTTCTTTGTTTTGATTGTTTTATTATTGACTTTGATGGGTTGCCTGTTTTGCTTTGTCATGTGCTATTTCTCTGCAATGACATTTCTCCCATGTTTCATGACCATTGTTTGTAATATATGCTTTGTACTTAATTCAGCAAAATCTTCTTTTCAGTCTGCTAGTCTTTATTACATGTAAATGCGTGGTCTTCTCTGCAGGATTCACTATTTCGTGCAAATTCTTATGGCTGCACACAGATCACGTCTTCAATTTATTTAATTTTCCCTCTACATAGTATCATTCAACCTGTCACATTGAACACACATTTTAATGCAGGGAAAGAATACAAAATCTGAAAAAGAAGGATAGAAAAGAAACAAACAGATGAAGGGACAAAATACAAAGCTGTCATTCAGGTATGACAGTTAAAGTCAACAACATAATACACATAAGTTTTCAGTGTGAGGCATTCTATATAAAGAGGAACACTACATCATATACACTATGAAACAACTGCTACGTAACATGCAGAGAAGAGTCAAGATTGATTAAATTGTTATGGAACATCTCCGATTTCTTGTGCGTGCTTCAATGTTATGAGTATTAAACTACCCCCTCCCCCTCCCATAAAAATAAAAATTATTTTTAGTTCTGTAGAGTACAGAAACAAATTCAAATTCATCATGAATATTAAATTGAAGATGGTATCAGTACATCTAGCATTCATCAGAAACATTGTATGGATTTATTTTAAAGCATGGACAGAAATAACACATAAGAACAGATATGTAAACAAGTGAATGTAAGTTAGACATGGTAAAATCAAACTTGTAGTATATTGCGCTCCTACTAAGTATAAACCGTTTGTGGAAATTGGAGATATCGACAAGTGTACATGGTAGGCTTGTGTGGCCATTTAACAGAGACAAGGCATCTTGATTTGTGGAATGCTGTGCTTGATTGTCTTGCACAAAAGAAAAAAAACCCTATAAATATGTGGTACATAGTGAATTCTATTGTCTAACAGAGAAACAACGACCCCCTGTGTGTAACATGATGCATTGTGATTGTCTTGTAAAGAGGAAAACATCTTGGTACATAATGCACTGATGTGATTATCTTATGGATAGAAAACAACTTGTGGTATATGTTTATGGATATGATTGTCTTATAGAGAAAAAAACATCGTGATAGATGGTGCACTGATGTGATTGTCGTACAGATAGAAAACGACTTGTCTTATGGAGAAAAAAGCATCTTGCTACATGGTGTACTGATGTGATTGTCTTATGGAAGAAAACCATCTTGCTACATGGTTTACTGATGTGATTGTCTTATGGGTGAAAAACATCTTGCTACATGGTTTACTGATGTGATTGTCTTATGGGTGAAAAACATCTTGCTACATGGTTTACTGATGTGATTGTCTTATGGTGAAAAACATCTCAACTTGCACATGGTTGCACCAATATGTTTGTATTACAGAGTGAAAATACTCCAGTTACATGATGCCCTGATTTGTCTTATGGAGAGAAAACGACTTATGATACATGGTGCATTAATATAATTGTTTTATGGAGTGAAAATGTTGACTCACAGTACATGGTGCACCAGTATGATAATTATCGGTACACTCTTGATTGTTTATGGAGTGAAATATTGACTCATGGTACATGGTGCACCAATATGATGATTGTCAGTATACGCTTGATTGTTTTATGGAGTGAAAACATTGACTCATGGTACATGGTGCACCAGTATGATGATTGTCAGTATAACGCTTGATTGTTTTATGGAGTGAAAACATTGACTCATGGTACATGGTGCACCAGTATGATGATTATCAGTATACGCTTGATTGTTTTATGGAGTGAAATATTGACTCATGGTACATGGTGCACCAGTATGATGATTGTCAGTATACGCTTGATTGTTTTATGGAGTGAAATATTGACTCATGGTACATGGTGCACCAGTATGATGATTGTCAGTATACGCTTGATTGTTTTATGGAGTGAAAACATATTGACTCATGGTACATGGTGCACCAGTATGATGATTGTCAGTATACGCTTGATTGTTTTATGGAGTGAAAATTGACTCATGGTACATGGTGCACCAATATGATGATTGTCAGTATACGCTTGATTGTTTTATGGAGTGAAAACATATTGACTCATGGTACATGGTGCACCAGTATGATGATTGTCAGTATACGCTTGATTGTTTTATGGAGTGAAAACATTGACTCATGGTACATGGTGCACCAGTATGATGATTATCAGTATACGCTTGATTGTTTTATGGAGTGAAATATTGACTCATGGTACATGGTGCACCAGTATGATGATTGTCAGTATACGCTTGATTGTTTTATGGAGTGAAAACATATTGACTCATGGTACATGGTGCACCAATATGATGATTGTCAGTATACGCTTGATTGTTTTATGGAGTGAAAACATATTGACTCATGGTACATGGTGCACCAGTATGATGATTGTCAGTATACGCTTGATTGTTTTATGGAGTGAAAACATATTGACTCATGGTAACATGGTACACCAATGCTTGTCAGTACACGCTTGATCGTATTCTGGAGTTAAAACATATTGACTTATGGTGACATGGTGCACCAGTATGATCGTCAGTACACACTTAATCGTTTTCTGGAGTGAAAACATATTGACTCATGGTAACACGGTACACCAATGCTTGCCAGTACACGTTTGATCGTTTTTTGGAGTGAAAACATTGACTCATGGTACATGGTGCACCAATATGATTGTCAGTACACGCTTGATTGTTTTTGGGAGTGAAAACATATGAACTCACTGTATATGGTGCACCAATATGATGATTGTCAGGTGCACAGATGATTGTTTTATAGAGTGAAAACATCATGATTTATAGTCCGTGGTGCACCAATATTGTGATTGTCAGTACATGTTTGATTGTTTTATGGAGTGAAAACATTGACTTATGGAGTGAAAACATATTGGCTCATAGTACGTAGTTGCCATGGCATACCAGTATGATTGTCAGTGCACACTTAATTGTTCAATGGAGTGAAAACATATTGACTCTCGGTACATGGTGCACCTGTATGATGATTGTCAGTACACACTTGATCGTTTTTGGAGTGAAAAGATATTACTCATAGTACATGGTACCAAGGTGCACCAATATGATTGTCAATGCGTTCTTGATCGTTTTATGAGTGGAATATTGACTCATGGTGCATGGTACACCAATATGATTGTCAGTACACGCTTGATTGTTTTATGGAGTGAAATATTGACTCATATTACGTGGTGCCATGGTGCACCAATATGATTGTCAGTACACGCTTAATTGTTCGGTGGAGTGAAAACATATTGACTCTCGGTATATGCTGCACCAACATGATGATTTTCAGTACACACTTGATCGTTTTATGAAGTGAAAATATCATGATGCACCAATATGATGATTGTCAGTACAGGCTTAATTGTTTTATGGAGTAAAAACATACTGACTCGTGGTACATGGTGCACCAGTATGATTTTCAGTACATGCTTGATCGTTTTATGGAATGAAAACATTGACTCATAGTACATGGCGCACCAGTATGATGATAATACATGCTTGATCGTTTTATGGAGTGAAAACATTGACTCATAGTACATGGTGCACCAGTATGATGATAGTACATGCTTGATCGTTTTATGGAGTGAAAACATTGACTCATAGTACATGGTACCATGATGCACCGATATGATTGTCAGTACACGCTTTATTGTTCGATGGAGTGAAAACATTGACTCTCGGTACATGTGCACCAATATGACGATTGTCAGTACACGCTCAATTGTTCGATGGAGTGAAAACATTGACTCTCGGTACATGTGCACCAATATGACGATTGTCAGTACACGCTTAATTGTTCGATGGAGTGAAAACATTGACTCTCGGTACATGTGCACCAATATGACGATTGTCAGTACACGCTTAATTGTTCGATGGAGTGAAAACATTGACTCTCGGTACATGTGCACCAATATGACGATTGTCAGTACACGCTCAATTGTTCGATGGAGTGAAAACATTGACTCTCGGTACATGTGCACCAATATGACGATTGTCAGTACACAGCTTAATTGTTCGATGGAGTGAAAACATTGACTCTCGGTAGATGTTGCACCAACATGATGATTGTCAGTACACACACTGCTGATTCCATCTCCACAACACAACACCTGTCAAAAGTTCATTCAGTTCAAGTCAGGAAGCCCGTGGGAGCCAGAGATGACAGGCCACTGTAGGACCACTCATCAGACAAGACCCTGCACTGTTGCTGGTCACCTCAGGTGGTAAGATGATAAGCAACACAAACTGAACTGAAAGCTCTGTGATAATGCATCGTATGTAGTGGTGTTTAGATGGCCGCCTGGAAAGAGATGAAGTAGTCTGTTGATGTTATTTGGTGCGTTGCTGTCATGCTTCACAAATCTGTGTAGCTAGTGTATGGTGCATGGTTGTCATGAGAATAACATCTTGATTGGTGGTGTATGGTGCACCGATATGCCGCTTCACAAATACATGCCTGGTTTGCAGTATTGTGCATGCATTAGTATATACTGTTTATAACACGATATGCATACAGTCATGCACACACACACACTGCGTGCACACACGCACACACAGACACACACATGCACGCACGCACACACACATCGCACGCACGCACGCAAGCACACACAAACACACACAAACACAAACACAACACACACACACACACACACACACACACACACACACACACACACACACACACACACACACACACACACACACACACACAGGATGATGGGTAGCACAAACAGGTGATAAGTGAAAATCTGTAGGCCTACAACATAGTGTATACATAAGTTTTCTTAAATCATTTTCTTCTTCATCTCTTGGTTTTGTTAATTGAAGAATGTGTTCTTAGAGTAGTAAGAAATCTAAAACAAGTGCCACTGTCCACATTCAAGCAAACAGGAACCAGAAAAACAGGAAAACAGAATCAGAGCGCATATTTAATAAACCAGACAAGACAGGCAAAGATCTTCAGCCAAACGAACAAACAACAAGTACATGAGTCCCTTTCTCCCACTGGACGAAGCAGCAAGGAAGTTTTAGTCTTTTTCTCCCAATTTTTTTGTATTTGTTGTTTGTTCGTTTGTGGTGTTATGTTTACGCTTGACAAAGGCTAGTTGGCCGAACATATGCGCCTGTCTTGTCTGGTTGTATTGAATATTCGTTCTGATTTTATTTTCGCGTTTTATTGGTTCCTGAACAACGTGTATTTGATAGGAACAAAACCTTTTTCCTGCTTTTACTTTCACTGGTTCCATAATATCAGAAATAGCAGAGCTTTGGTATCATGCTGCTCACATTCCCATTGTTTGAGTGCATCGATAGTGAAATCTTTGATTCCTTCATTGTCGGCATATGTATGCTCTCCTCCTTTTGCAGTTAATATTGTAGGTTGATAGTCTGATAGCGCCCTAGTTAACCCTTTGGCTCCCGCATCCTGTCCACCAGCATCCTGTATTGTCAATCATGCTAGCAAAGCAAAACTTTTAACCCTTTGACTCCCTCACCCTATCCACCAGCTTCCTGCGGGAAGCTGGTAGATAGGGTGAGGGAGTGGAAAGGTTGAGTTTTTGCAGTTGGTGGATATGATGCGGGAGTCAAAGGGTTAGTATGGTTGCATTATGATTAAAGTAACATTGATCAAGTGTACTAACAAAATAACAGTTTAGGAATGTTTAAAATGTTTTATTGGCAGCCAGAGAATTACTGCTATTCATATTGGAACATTTCAAACCTTTAACCACATTGTACCTCTGATAACTGTGAAAGTCCGTGTCCATTCCAGCTCTTTCTCTTCTATGTTTTTGTTATCCCATGCACAGCTTCAGAACACTGTATTTCATTAGGGAAACAATGAGCGGATTAACCCTTTCGTTCCTGCACCTTGTCCGCCAGCTGCAAAAACTTAACCCTTTCAATTCACTCTTTCACCCTATCCTGCAGGAAGTTGGTGGATAGAGTAAAGGAGTGAAAGGGTTCAATTGCAGGAAACTGGTGAATAGGGTGAAGGAGTGAAAGGGTTAAGTTTTTGCTTTGCTGTCCTGGCTAATAATGCAGGAAGCTGGTGGATAGGGTGAGGGAGTGAACGGGTTGAAGATTCACGCATAAATCGCTGTTTTAGTAGACATGATCTAAATTGAATGTCTTTTATTTGTTTGAAAATGGTGAATGGACTGAATGTGATCATCGGAAATAGTTTCTGTAGTTTAGATGGATTTATCTATAATTTAACATAAGCATCAGAGCCAGGCTGAAGAATTTTGATTTACATCTTGTGTCACTTTTTTTTTTAAACAAACATTTGTAACATTATTGTGTGGACTGTACTGTCATGTGAACGATATATTTTTTTGAATATGTGTGTAATTTTTAATGATGGTAGCAGTCATTACTTTTTTCTCCTTTGGGATGGTGGTGTTTTGTAAAGTGCAGGGGCCTTGGGAGCTCTCTTCCCAGGATGTTGCATTATATAAATCGTCATTATTGTTCTTGTTATTGTCTGTACACAAAGGCATAGATAACGAGGGGAAGGGTTATAGTTGCTACCATGTTACACTATATCTACATTCATTATTATTACTGTTACTAGCTAGAAAGCTGAAATATGTAGGCCATGCGATCAAAAACATCAAAACAGATTTGATATCAGTGGTCCTGCAGGGGAAAGTTGAGGCGAGGAGAAGAAAGGGACGACCGCACATTTCCTATTTCAACAACTGCGCTGAAGTCTGTGGTCTGGGGATCCAGGAGGTCGCCCACAGATGTCTCAGGCGTGTGTTCTGGAGAAGACTTATGACGTCGAGCGTGGCTCTTACCGCCAGTCCCGGTGAGGGAGAGAGGTGAGGTGAGAGGTGACTAGCTACACCCAAAGTCATAGAAAACTAAGGGAAAGGTTATTGTTTCTACCGTCGTTGTTTGCATATTCACTGCTTCATCTTCTGCTGTTTGTTCTTCTCCTTCTACAACATACCCGCACTCACGTGTGTGTGTTCATGCGCTTGCTCATGCGTACATGCATACATGTGTGTATGCACTTTTTGCGGTCCTTTCTAATAATGTGATGCGTTGTTTTTCCGCTGACGGCTTTAAGGTTGTTAACAGTTTCATTTGAGCATCTTTTTCTGGTCCTTTTTTAAAATTTTTTTATTTTTGTCATCTTCTTGCTCATGTGTGCGTGTGTGTGTGTGTGTGTGTGTGTGTGTGTGTGTGTGTGTGTGTGTGTGTGTGTGTGTGTGTGTGTGTGTGTGTGTGTGTGTGCTAGCATATGTATATGTGTGCATACATTTGTTTGTGCATGAATGTTTGCAGGATTTGATGCTGTGCATGGTTAATTGTTCAGAGGAATTTGTCCTTGCCTATGTGCCTGCTTAAAGTGATCGTGTTCCTGTCTTTGATGTTGATGTTGATTTATCTTTTCATTCTGATGTTGATCTGTCTTGATGTTGATTTATCTTTTCAGTCTGTTGTTGATCTGTCTTTCAGTTTGATGTTGACTGTGTTTTGAACTAAATGTACACCTGTCTTTTGAGTTTCATGTTGATTTATCTTTTCTGTCTGATGTTGATCTGTCTTTCAGTTTGAAGTTGACTGTCTTTTGATTGTATACCTGCCTTTGAGTTTCATGTTGATTTATGTTTTCAGTCTGATGTTGATCTGTCTTGATGTTGATTTATCTTTTCAGTCTGATGTTGATCTGTCTTGATGTTGATTTATCTTTTCAGTCATTGTGACTGTCTTTTGAATTTAACGTATACCTGTGTTTTGTGTTTGATGTTGATTTATCCTTTCAGTCTCCTCTGAGGACCTTTTGCTGTCCAGCAGCTCTTCCCAGAGTTTCGTACTACAGTCCGATGTTGATGTGTCATTGAGTTTGATACTGACTGTGTTTTGAGTTAACTGTATACCTGTCTTTCAGTTTGATATCTAAATCAGCATGACTGCCAGCATTCAAGCAAATAAGAATCAGAAACACACACAAATTGAATCAGAACACGTATCTTAATATAACAAAACATGACAGGCGTAAGGTTTCGACCACCTAGTCTTTATCAAGCATATACAAAGGACATGTGAACCCTTTGACTCCTGCACTTTGTCAACTAGCATCCTGCATTGTCAACCATGCTTACACAAGCAAAAACTTAACCCTTTGACTCCATCACCTTATCCACCACCAGCTTCCTGCAGGAAGCTGGTGGATAGGATGAGGGAGTCAAAGAGTTAAGTTTTTGCAGTTGGTGGTTAGGGTGCGGTAGTCAAAGGGTTGAAATAACAAAATACGACAGGCGAAAATTTCGACCACCTAGTCTTTGTCAACCGTATACAAAAGACATTATTAACTCTTTAACTCCCACAATCTATCAACCAGCATCCTACATTGTCGACCATGCTAGCAAAGCAAAAACTTAACTCTTTGAGTTAACTGTTTGCAGTTGGTGGATAGGGCACGGGAGTCGAAGGGTTAAAGTACGCGTTCTGCTTCTATTTTTGTGTACTGTTATTTCAGTTTAATGTTGATCTATCCTTGAGTTTAATTAAGGTTGATCTTTGTATGAGTTAAATGTCTTTGTTTGGCGATTGTTCTCTGGTTTTGGTTGACACTGAACAGTGAAGCTGGTTGTACAGGTTCACTTATTTGTGAAATACATGAACTGAATGGAAAGAAGAAACCACTGCCTTCGTGTTTTGTATTGTGATCCCCGTACTACAGTCAGTACGGTTTTTCTCTTCTGTTACTTGGTGCATGGGGAAAACTGAATAACTATTGTTTTCGATTGTTTTTGCTCTTGAAATGAAAAATGATTCACAGTGACATTAATATCTGTGAGTGAGTGAGTGAGTGAGTGAGTGTGTGTGTGTGTGTGTGTGTGGTGTGTTGTGTGTGTGTGTGTGTGTGTTGTGTGTGTGTGTGTGTGTGTGTGTGTGTGTAATTCTCTATTTCTCTGTCTCAAATGAAAATTCCCCCCTGTGGGGTTGCTGGGGGGTCTTTCAGTACTCTTTCAGTATAAATAGTATCCCCACCTTCTGGAAATTCTGTGCTAGAAAATTCCTCTTTTCTGTCAGTCTATTTGTTTCTGCCTTGTTTATTTGCTTTCTGTCATTTCTTCCTATCATTGTCTGCCTTGTTGGTCCATTCACCTTTATGTGTTCGATGAAGTCTTACATACTTTTTCTTAGCATTGATAATTGGGTACATGCATTGAGTGCATTTTGGGCTCTAGGGATATGAGATATGTAGAAGCAATTTTAGGTAATTTATGCCTGTTTATGTATATGTTTTAGTGTCCTTAGTTATACTTAAATTTGTATTCAGGTGTGTTTTTTAAATACCCTGTGCGATAAATTGGACGGAGTGGTCAACGCCAGGGCATGTCCTTAGTTTATGTGCGTGAATGCATCGATGCGTGTACTTAATTTTCTTTCCCTTTTTTTCCTGTTGAAGTTTTGTATGTTTAGAAGCGGTTGTAGCCCCGATATGGCTCTACGCAGTCGGCTGGCCTTTAAACAACAATAACAACAGCAACAAATGAAAAATTCCTCCTTAACCCCCAATACCATGAGATGCCCGTCCTCCATTCTCCATTCATCAATTTTGTTTCTATTCAGCTTTCATCAGTATCGCTTGTGGAACAGATCAGTCAGGACGTGATATAAAGTATGTCAAGTCAGCACACAAGAAGCTGGCAATATCAGCTATAAATAGCAGTCACACAATCAGTGTGGCCGGTACCAGTGTGGTACCAGACGGTATTACAGGCAGGACGACTGACGTGAAATTGGTATTGGCGTGTGCTGAAGCATTAATGGCACTGGCTAGTAACATAACCGTAGTTCTATGCCCCACAAAACACTAGGCTACTGCTGTGTGGGCCATAATAGAGCCATGGTTGTGTTATTCCCATAGAACCATGGTTGTTTTTATGTAGATTAACACTATTACATCAGAGAGAGAGAGATAAACAGATAGACGGACGGACAGACGGACACATCTGACTTTTTCGTAAACAAAAATACAGATTGGAACGAATTTGTGTCTAGTCTGTTACCACCGAACTGTTCAAACCATGGACAATTCTATCTTATGTAAGGATGCAAGTTCAGATGCCTTTTACAGTTATGTGTGGGACTGTCACAGACAAGATTTAAAGTAGTATAGATTCTCATTTTCAACAGCAGCGAAACGACACTTAAAACCAGACATTCAGCACATTTTAACTCCACTAACTCAGCTATCTTGGTGATTTCGTGTCTCATCCGACTGCTTGGCGATGATGTTCTAAAGTAATAGTAAATGTTGTCTAGGGAAGGACGCACACACCCATTGCCAGTCCTTGTAAAGTAACACAACTCTTAGGAAAAGAGAGGGAGTGATAAGCATTGAGTTTTAACTTTTTTTGAAACGAAAGAAATTGAAATATATTGAGATCTTACATGTTTGTTACCTATGAATTCTGCATTCATGTTGTTATCTATGAATTCTGCAAGTCATGAATACTTCTAGTGCTTATGGTCATTGTGGAAGGTAAAATCACAGCCATCTCAAACTTCAAACACATGTGAGATTATCCCACGTAAACGGTTGGGCCATATCAACATTCTAGTTCAAGGACGGAAAAAAACAGTACGTAAGCCCAATTATCCAACACATTACGATTCAGTTTGGCAATCAAGGACCATACAGTCAAATGACTCGAGCTTGCTCGGTTTTGTCACGTCACCCGCTATGACACACTGTCCAAGTATATCTTTCAAGGTATCCTGACAGGAAGCTGTCATCAGAGTCGACAGGAAAAGAGAACAGGACCCTCGTCAGTGGAAGATCTGCTGCTGCTTTACACCAGTTCTCCCAAAGACCACAGTGCTCATGGGATTTATAGAAGATGATGATGATGATGGTGATGATGCAGATGAGGAGATGGAGAAGGAGGAGGAGGAAGAAGAGGGAGGAGGAGGAGAAGAAGAAGAAGAGGAGGAAGAAGACGACGTCGGAGAAGAAGAAGAAGAGGAGGAGGAGAAAAAGAAGAAGCTGCTGCTGCTGATGATGATGAAGTTGAAGGAGGAGGAGGACGACGAGGAGGTGAAGAAGAAGTTGAAGAAGAGGAGGAGGAGAAAGAAGATGAAAAAGATGATGATGATGAAGTTGAAGAGGAAATTGAAGGAGGAGGAGGAAGAGGTGAAGAAGTTGAAGAGGAGGAGGAGCAGCAAGAAGAAGAAGAAGATGATGATGATGAAGAAGAAGTTGAAGGAGGAGGATGAGAAGTTGAAGAAGAGGAAGGAGAAGAAGAAGAGGGGGAGGAGGAGGAAGAAGAAGGTCTTGATGACAACGTGTCTCATCTGTCTCCGCTGGGATACAGTGTCTACTGAAGTAATGATACTATTGTCTAGGTCAGGCTGCACACAGCTAGCGCCAGTCTCAGTAATGTGATACTACTCTGGTCTGGGCTGAGGCACAGAGGTATCGTTAGTCCCCGGTAATGCAACACTCGTAGAGCTATAAGAGATTTGTATCTGTGTCTGTTTGCACCACCATTCTTGTCTCTGGTAGGATACCTAAAGCTATTATTAGTCGGCTATAAAGTAGGCTACATCTACTTTTTATCTGAAGCGAAAATTACGTAGTTAAATTCAGAGTTGTTCAAAAAAGATGCATACCACTTCGTATTAATACGTAAAATTTTGAAATACATTTTTTGCTATGTTAATTACAGTTAATCCATAACCGTTATGGTCAATAACACATTACCATTCAATGTACGTGATAGCTATAATTTATGCCAAATATTACATCATTATCAGGACAGCAACCCTTTCAATTGCTATTGCAGAAAGAAGACATCACACACAGGTCAGTCTCTTGAAAAAGTCCCCTGTTTACTGCGAGAGAGAGAGAGAGAGAGAGAGTATGCCTGAACTGCTTGTTGCTGCATCTCGGAGACAGAAATGGCGAATCCTACCTGTTGTTGTGTCTCATGAACTCCCCTCCTCCTCCCCCTTGAACAATCTGGCCATGGGATTAGAAGGAGAAGAACAAGAACAAGAAGAAGAGAAGAAGAAGAAAAAGAAGAACTTGAAGAAGAAGAAGGAGGAGGAAGAAGGAGGAGGGGGAGGAGAAGAAGAAGAAGAAGAAAAAGAAGAATTAAGTTATACCCTAGCATAATTAAAGCGATTTGCAGGCACGTCGACGTTTTGTGTCGTAAAAGTCACCAAATACAAAATGACATCGCCCTCACCTATCAGCTGCTTATCGCTCAAACCTTGCATTGATACGCTAATCAAATAAACACATGTTTCAAAATATCCGACATTGTGTCCACGACTTTACCAAACAAGCCACCAATCTTCAGTTCCTAGTGACGTCTTGCTCTGCTGTCGTTGCTTTAGGCTCATTCCCATCCAAATAATGTAACCCTTTGACTTCCGAACCCTACCTACCAACTACAAAATTTTAACCCTTTGACTCCCTCACCCTATCTACCAGCTTCCCGCAGGAAACTGGTGGTTAGGGCGGGCGAGTCATAGGGTTAAGTTTTTGCTTTGTTAGCATGGTTGACAACGTAGGATGCTGGTTGACAGGGTGCGGGAGTCAAAAGGTTAAAGTCTCGGCATGCACCAGTAGCAATAACAAGTCACTCAGGCGGTTTGCTATGCTGTCTAGAACCGTGCTGCTGCTGGTGGCAATAATTATCTGAAGTGTTATTTATAGCTAACACTACTATCTTCCGGGCATGGACACGTACGCAGCGACTATGTATGGCATGCCTGATGTATCTTCCAGCAAGCAAAACAAGGAAACTGAACAGAAGTAAAGTATTAAGGGTTAGAGAGCGCTGAGCAGAAAAGATTCTCTTAAAACAAATGCATTTTGTTTGGGAAAAGAGCAGTTTGACAAAATATTGAAAGAATAGTCACATAAAATTAAATGTTGAATGAAGTTTCAGTTTCAATTTCAGTTTTATTTTCTTGACGTCTCCGCTCTCGGAATGAATTCTATATGCACTAACGTCACAGGTGCCGTGTGATGGAGAAGATCCAGAATGATCACGGTACAAGCCTTAAGCCTGCACATAAATCCAAGAACTGGCCAGGTCCTGAGTCTTACCTAGATAGTCTCATAACCCTGGGGTCGTAGGGGAGTTAGGTGGCAGAGACCTCAACTTTTCCCAGGGCCAGAGTCACGAGGGCGGCGCCCATCCCCTCTTTCTCGCTTCATATTCACTTTTTTAGGGGGGAAATCAACCTATCTCTCCCATGTTTTCTACCAAAGCAGCCGGGCGAAGCCCTGCTCTTCACGATTTTCAACTGCCGTGGGATCTTTAGCGTGCGCAGCCAGAAGACACATAGGTCCGACTCGTTTTTCGTCCCCTTCCGGAGGGCTAGACATTCAGTTCGATTTTCCGGTCAAACTGAGGAGAAAAGTCGAGGCCTGTACGGGGAGCGAACCCTGGAACCTCGAGTTAGTTACTGGCACTCTTCTCCCTTGAATGAAGAAATGACTAGTATTGGAAAACAGGAAAGAAGAGAACCAAAGGTCTGTGAGGCAGGTGGCATTACCCCTGACCGAAGCCGTCATCCTCCGACACACACACACATCCACACACACACACACACACACACACACACACACACACACACACACACACACACACACACACACACACACACACACACACACACAAACACACACACACACATGATGCTAACTAGGGTACACTCAAGCCTGTTAGACGAATGACCCTTGACCCAAGTTGTCATCTTCTCTGTCACACACACACACACAAACACACTCACATACACACACAAACACACACACACACACACACACACACACACACACACACACACACACACACACCACGCACACACCACACACACACACACACACACACACACACACACGCACACACACACTCACACATGTTCTCTCTTCTCCATGTATACTTGACACAAACGTGTCAGTAATTATTATGTGGCAGTCTCCTTGAGTTTACACAAAACCGTATGCCCTGACAATGTCTTGAAATGGGAAGGGGAGGAAGAGGACGGAACCCATGAAACACCAACCAGGTCTTGAATCGGTTATAATGAGAGACAGACAGACAGACAGACAGACAGACAGAGACAGAGAGAGAGAGTGTGTGTGAGAGAGAGAGAGACAGAGACAGAGATAGACAGAGAGAGGGAGGGAGGGAGGGAGAGAACATGACCAGCAGACACCAGCAGAATGACTAGAACAATAAGATCTTAAGACGGGCAGCACAACAGGCCACATTCTATGCTGCACACTGGAATCAAACTTGAGATGTCATATTCTGA
The DNA here is from genome assembly GCA_030674185.1 of Monoplex corrugatus. Lineage (NCBI taxonomy): Eukaryota > Metazoa > Mollusca > Gastropoda > Littorinimorpha > Ranellidae > Monoplex > Monoplex corrugatus. The sequence goes on from CM060305.1 coordinate 73,148,815, forward strand.
GTTAATGATTATATCAAGAGAGCCAGTCATCGAAAAGACCTGTGGCCTGCCTAAGGATCAAACCCAGGACTCTCAGGTCTCCCTCAGGGCGTTTTAAACCGACCTAACAGGCCAAAACGAGGTTCAAGATTTGACATTTTTAAGTTCAGTTCGTTGTCTATGACATAAACACTGGCCTGTTAGCTGCTCACCTTAACTCTTTGACTTCCACACCCTATCCACCAACTGCCAAAACGTAATCCCTTGACTCTCTCATCCTATCCACCAGCTTCCTGTATGAAGCTGGTGGATAGGGCAAGTGAGTCAAAGGGTTAAGTTTTTGCTTTGCTAGCATGATTGACAATGCAGGATGCAGATAGACAGGGTAAGGGAGTGAAGGGGTTAACGCTCCAATCCTTTTGATGACGTCAGTGTTAGTGTTTCATATGTCGTGTTGTTCCCCACCCACCCTCCCACCTCCTCCCTCCTTCCGTGGGGATGCCGGGCGCTCTTTCAGTATAAATAGTATCCCCACCTTCTGGAAACTCTGTGCTTAGAAATTTCCTCTTTTCTGTCACTCTTTTTGTTTCTGCCTTGTTCCTTTGCTTTCTGTCATTTCTTCCTATCATTTTCTGCCTTGCTGGTCCATTCATCTGCTTGTGTTCGATAAAGTGTTACATACTTTCTCTTAGAATTGATAATTGGGTACATGTATTAAGTGTATTTTTGGCTCTAGGGAAATGAGATATGCGGAAGCAATTTTAGGTAATTTATGCCCGTTTTTATATATGTTTTAGTGTCCTTAGCTATGTTAAAATTTGTATTCATATATGTTTTTTTTAATCCCCTCTGCGATGAATTGGACGCAGTGGTCAACGACAGGGGCATCTTCTTAGATTATGTGCTCAAATGTATTAGTATGTGTGTTTGGTTTTCTTTTTTTTTTTTTTTTTTTTTTCGCTGTTGAAGTATTGTGCATGTTTTGAAACAGGTTATAGCCCTGATATGGCTCTGTGCAGTCGGCTGGGCTTCAAACAAAAATAAAAGTAACAATAACCCTATCCAACAACTGTAAAAAATCAACCTTTTGATTCCCTCACCCTATACACCAGCTTCCCACAAGAAGATAGGGTGAAGGAGTCAAAGGGTTAAGTTTTCGCTTTGCTAGCATGGTTGACAGTGCAGGATGCAGATAGACAGGGTACAGGAGTCGAAGGGTAATGCTCCAATCCTTTTGATGACGTCAGTGTTATTGTTTCATATGTCCTGTTGTTCCTCACCTACCACCTGCCCTCTTTCCATGTTAAAACCGTACCGGCGCATGGGGTTTATACAAACTTCGTGAGACTGTTACTTGCAGAGTTTGGTGGAGCGCATATGGGGAATTGTCTGGGTACACTGAATCCCCCTCGAATAAACTCTGATCTCCCAGGATCAATATTGAGGACAGGGGCTGTGACTGGAATGGGGAGAAGACTTAGGATGGTGGAGGGATGGGAAATCACCAGGGTTGGTCTTACGTAAAAGGCACTTGATTGCCTCCCCTGTTTACTGAACGTCAATGACAGCAGGGTCCGCATACTGTTCTCCTGCTTGCTTAGCCCGTGGATTTCTGTTTTTGTCTGTCTTTTTCATGTTCATGTTCATGTTCATGTTCATATTCGTATTCATATTCATAAATATTCGTATTCGTATTCATATTCATATTCAAAGTCATATTCATATCCACTTCTTTTGTCATAGTAGATTTACCATGTGAATCTCGGGCGCTCTCCCCTTTGAAAGTCACCGCAGTGCAGCTCCACCTACATTTTTTTTAACCGAAACTTTATAAAGGCAAGAAGGCTAACTGGCCTTTAATTTAAAGGGAGGGACCTGGGTAATCAACCTATCTCTCCAATGTTTTATAGCAGTGCAGACGAGGAAAGCCCTGTTTATCACGATTTTGAACTGCTGTGGGATCTTTAACATGTGCAGGCCAGATGGCATACAGGTCCGACTTGTTTTTCGTCCCTTTCCATAGGACTAGACGTTTAGTTCTATGTCCGGTCAAACTCAGGAGACAGGTCGAGGATTCAACGGGAAACAACTCTCGAACCTCGAGTTTAGTTATTGGCAGACGAACGTCTGAACCATTCTGCCACTCTTCTCCTCTTCTCTTACTTGTTTACTTATCTACTCACTCATTTATTTATTCATTTATTTATTTGTTTGTTTGTTTGTTTCGGAATGGAACGACAGACTGGCGGGGTTATGATTAAGAAAATACTGTTTTCATCTTGTTGATAGGCAGCGGAGGCTTTTTGCATTGACTGGCAGGCTTTCTGATATGTCAGACAAGTTTATACTGAGTGGCAATTTGTATTGTGATTCAGACCTTTAATTATATTTTATCTTAATTTATGTATCTGTCCTTTTCTTTGAAGATAAGATACACAGATACACATGTCATTTACATGTAACCAAGATCGTTGTAAGGAGAGACTGATACAAACATCATCATCTTGTGCCCTGCCGCATGGCGTTGGCAATCATGACCCTCCATATGAATCTATCCCTTGTCGCTGCAAGTACATCTTCCACCCTCTTTGTCCTCAGCCACCCTGCAAGTCTGTTCAATATTTTCTCCGTGGGTCTACCTGGTGTTCTCTTTCCCTCCAGCTTTCCTGTTGTGACCAGGTGTAGATACAATACTAGTATAAAGAAATTTAGGCTGAGTAAAACATTGCCCAGGCAGGACCTCAGGACCTGGCCAGCTCATGGATTTATGTGCAGGCTCAGGGCTTGCGTTGTATGATCATTTAACCACATGGTACCTGTGACATTAGCGCATATGGAATTTCTTCCGAGCTCGGAGACGTCATCTTAAGAAACTGAAACTGAATCTTCTCTCGTCCTGACTGACATGACACTGATCCTCACTGTCGATAGTCTGGTCACACCAGCAGTCTAGAGTCTGCAGTCTGAAATATGTTCAAAAGGGAGTTATCACACTCGGATGATTCCATATGCGCTCCACCCAAATCTGCCGGCTATTAACTGGTGGCCCCTTGAGCCTGAACCAAAAAAAAAAAAAAAAAAGACCTTATGCACTGGGTAAGTCTTGAAATGAGACAGGGAGAAGAGTGGCAGAATGGTTCAGACGTTCGCCTGCCAATAAATAAACTCGAGGTTCCAGGGTTCGCTCCCCGTAGAGGCCTCGACTTTTCTCCTCAGTTTGAAAAGAAAATCCAACTGAACGTCTAGTCCTTCGGAAAGAGACGAAAAACGAGTCGGACACATGTGCCTTCTGGCTGCGCACGCTAAAGATCCAACGGCAGTTGAAAATTGTGAAGAGCAGGGCATTGCCCGACTGCCTTGGTATAAAACATTGGAGAGATAGGCTGATTTCCCAGGTAGCCTTTTTGCCTTTCTGAAGTCTTGGTAAAAAAAAAAGTGAATATGAGTATGAATTTTAAGCAAGGAAGAGGGGATGGTCGCCGCCCTCGTGGTGCTGGCCCCGGGAAAAGTTGAGGCCCCTGTCACCTCAATCCCCTACGACCTCATGATTATGGAACTATCCAGGTAGAACCTCATGACCTGGCTAGCTCATGGGTTTATGTGTAGGCTTATGGCTTGTGCCGTGATCAATTCTGGATCTTCTCCATCACATGGCACCTGTGACGATGGTGCATATGGAATTCATTCCGAGCGCGGAGACGTCGTCTTGAGAAACTGAAACTGAAATGAGAAGAGGAATAGGATCTATGAAAGACTGACAATGTCAGAATGATTGAGGTACTTAGGTGTGCAGCGAACAAGACACATTTTGTGTCGTAGAATGGGACTGAACATGAAAAATGAGACTCTTACCAAAGGAGCGACCCAGCTCGAGTTAAACGTTGTCTCGCCCGAGAGAGTCGAATAGGAGGAGTGTTGTCGCAATACCAACCATGCACCAGTGTAGAGGTCGGTCTCACGAAAATAACTGTTGGCTTGTCCTTTGAGACGTTATATAACATGCTGAATGGTGATTGTGTGTATGTGTGTACGAATGTGTGTATGTATGTATGTATGTATGTATGTATGTATGTATGTATGTATGTATGTATGTATGTATGTATGTATGTACATATGTATGCATGCATACATGTATGTACGTACGTACGTACGTACGTGCGTACTTATGTATGTATGTATGTATATGTATGTATGTATGTGTATGTGTGTATGTATGTATGTGTCTATGTATGTATGCATGTATGTATATGTGTACGTATTCATGTATGTATGTATGTATATTGTATATATGTGCGTATTTATGTATGTATGTATGTATGTATGTATGTATGTATGTATGTATGTATGTATGTATGTATGTATGTGTGGTATGTATGTATGTATGCATGTATGTATGTATGTATGTATGCATGTATGTATGTATGTATGTGTTTGTATGTGTGTATGTATGTCTGTGTATGTATGTGTGTATGTATGTATGTATGTGTATGAATGTATGAATGTATGTATGTACGTATGTATGCATGTATGCATGTATGCATGTATGTATGTATGTATGTATGTATGTATGTATGTATGTATGTACGTATGTATGTATGCATGCATGCATGTATGTATGTATGCATGTATGTATGTATGTATCTATGTATGTATGTATGTATGCATATATGTATGTATGCATGTATGTTTGTATGTATGTATATTTATTTATTTATTCATCAAATTACTGTGACAGAGCCATGGCCTCAAATTCTGATATTTGGAGTTCACTCCTAGTCCACAACATAAAAACAGTCCTTTTCGAAACCCATATCAATGTTGTAATCATACTGGTGATATCAGAGAGAGAGAGAGAGGGGGGGTAGACAGAGAAAGAGAGAGATGGAGAGAGAGGGAGAGGAAGGGACACAGAAAGAGAGAGAAGAGAGAGAGAGAGAGGGGGGGGGGGAGAAAGAAAGAAAGAAAGAAAGGAAGAAAGAAAGATAGATAGATAGATAGATAGATAGATAGATAGATAGATAGATAGATAGATAGAGAAAGAGAGAGAGAGACAGAGAGAGACAGAGGCAGACAGACACAGACAGACAGACAGACAGACTGAGACAAAAATAGAGAGATAAAGAGAGACAGAGAGAGAAAGAAAGAAAGAAAGAGAGAGAGAGAGAGTGTGTGTGTGTGTGTGTGTGTGTGTGTGTGTGTGTTGTGTGTGTGTGTGTGTGTGTGTGTGTGTGTGTGTGTGTGTGTGTGTGTGTGTGTGCGTGTGTGTGGGGACAAAATACAGCAGTGTTCACCACTAATAAACGACACAGAATAAATGACTGTCCACAACATTGATCATTGCCACAATAAATAGTTTATTTCCAGAATGACTTCATGTAGTAAACAATATAAGCAGGTATTTGCACAAATTTCCATTTAGACACACATGCATTCAGACAAGCGGAAAATGACAGCTCGTCAGACTTCTCTGATCGAAGCCTGTCAAACGGAAGTTCATGCAGGTTTCAAATTAACAGCTTGCAGTTTGTTCATAAAGGATTCATCGTACTCGGACAACAAAATCTATGAAACATCCAGAAGAGAACAAGACCTACGAAACATTAACCCTTTGACTCCCGCACTCTGTCAACCTGCATCCTGCATTGTCAACCATGGTAGCAAAGCAAAAACTTAACTTTTTGATTCCATCACTCTATCCACCAGCTTCCTGCAGGAAGCTGGTGGATAGGATGAGGGAGTCAAAGAGTTAAAGTTTCTGCAGTCGGTGGATAGGGTGCGGGAATCAAAACGTTTAAGCTAGGTCAATCGACAATCGGTAAGAAAATATTGTCTTCACCTAGTTGATAGACAGCTGAGCATTTGGGCATTGACTGGGGGGGTGTGGGGGGGGGGGGGAGGGGTATTCTGTCATCTGAGACGAGTTTATACAGAATAGCTAATTGTGTTGTGATTTAGACCTTAAATTATTTATTTACTTTATACATATGTTCCTTTTTTGAAGGTAAGATTCACAGATACACATGTCATTTATATGTAACCAAGTTTATTCCAGTGGTAGTCTGAGAAAATACCAGTATAAAATATAGACTAGGTAAACATAGTTTAGGTAGGGCCTCGGGACCTGGACAGCTCATGGGTTTATGTGCAGGCATAAGGCGTGTGCCTTGATCACCATACACATGGCACCTGTGACGTTAGTGCCTATGGAATTCGTTCTGGGCGCGGAGACGTCATCTTGAGAAATTGAAACTGAAACTGAAAACCTTACGCATTGGCAAGGTCTTAAAATGGAAGAGGAAGGGGAACAGGACGTAGCCCTGCAAAACACTATGCTGACACCAACAGAATGACTGAAGCATGAAAATAAGCAGCGAACAGGCCGATCGTTACATTACCGGCTGGGTCTGAACTCGAGATATCAGATCTTGAGCCCATGGCGTGATTACAAGTCAGCCAATAACTAAACTCAAGGTTCCAAGGTTCGTTTTCCGTTGAGGCGTCGAGTTTTTTTCCTCAGTTTGACCGGAAAATCGAACTGCACGTCTGCTCCTTCGGAAAAGGGACTAAAAATGAATCAGACCCGTGTGTCTTCTGGCCTGTGCACGTCAAAGACCCCCACGGCTGTTGAAAAGTATGAAGAGCAGGTCTTTCGCCCGATTGTCCTGGTATAAAACATTGGAGACATAGGTTGATTTCCCAGGTCCATCCCCTTGAAAGCCAATTAGCCTTTTTGCCTTTCTGAAGTCTAACTAAGAAAAAAAAAAAAAAAAATTACAAATTGGCAGCCCGAGATTCACATGGTAAATCCACTGTCACAAAAGAAATGAATGTGAATATGAAATATGTTAATATGAATAAATACCCATTGCCATTTCTTCAAGATCATAATGAAGTTAACATGGGAAAAAGCGTCTAGTCGGAGAAGAGACTAGATTAGTAAGGCGTGATCCTCTTGTTCATATCAAAAAATCTGTCATCGGTATACTTGATGACCAGAATGCAAAATTTCAGTATCAATGTCGAAAAACTAGACAAGAAAACAGTCATCCACGAAAGCATAATGGCTAGGTTATACAAACCATGTTGTCTTTTCAATGAACCAATAGCACCAAACCCTTATACCGAAACAATGGAAAAAACGAAGTAGATGGCCAGGTAAAATTATCATCAATGAGGGAATTAATCAGTATGGCCAGGTAAAATTATCATCAAGTAGATGGCCAGGTAAAATTATCACCCTCCCCACGCCCCACATAGCTTGTGCCGTGTAGCTTGTTTTATCCACTTTGTGCGTATTTGTGACCTTGAAAATGAGCAACAGGCCTTCTGATTTGTAAAGTTTTAGGTCCTCTGTACAACTAGACCCAGTAAAGATCCAGAGATCAACGACAACAACAATACATGTAGAAGCAAAGGAAGCAGCAGCAACATACATTACATA
>CM060305.1:73161234-73163734 GCA_030674185.1 Monoplex corrugatus
CAAAATTGGTTAAGATCCATCTAGATAATAGGGGAGAAAATCTTGCTAACACATTTCGGCCACACACACATGTGCACGTATGCATACGCGCATGCACGCACAGAGACACACACAAACACATACACAGACCCACACATACAAACAAATCCCCCCTCCCACATACACACACATACATAATTATGTATACACACGCATACACACTTTTTCTGCTTGATATAAAACGATCTCTTTTAAAGAGAGAGAGAGAGAGAGAGAGAGAGAGAGAGAGAGAGAGAGAGAGAGAGAGAGAGAGAGAGAAAGAAAGAGAGAGAGAGAGAGAGAGAGAGAGAGAGAGAGAGAGAGAGAGAGAGCGAAGGGGGAGGGAGTAAAAATTGCCGAAGATAATTTGCGAAGACTAGGCATCCATCAAAAGGTGTGACACATTTAAAGGAAGACAACGGCCCCCGTGTTGTCATGCTTAGAAATAAAAATCAATCAATCAATCAATCAATCAATCAACCAATCGATCAATCAATCAATCAATCAATCAATCAATGGATTATCATGATAAGTGTTTGGTTTGTTTGGTCTCTTTGTTTATTTGCTTGTTTTTTTGGGGGGGTTTTTTGGTCTATTGCATGTTTCGTTTGTTTGTTTGTTTGTTTGTTTGTTGTTTATGTGGTCACAGCAGTGACGTCGTAATATTTTCTGCCCCAAGGTCTAAAAGGAACAATGTAACTTGCAAGCTTTTTTTGTTTTTTTTGTTTTTGTTTGTTTGTTTGTTTATTTGTTTGTTTGTTTGTAAAGTAACGCAACGTTATGCTAACGTCATATCCAGCAATATTTTTTTCATTCATTTTGTTAGAATATCTTTAGAAAAAAAATTACCACATACGTATTGTGCAATTCTTTTTTTCTTTGTTCCTTGCTGAAAAAGCAATGTAATATTATGTTAACACCATATCCAAAATTAATTTTCATTTTCGCCAGAATATCTCTAAAACGACATTAAAGTTCGTAACCAGTATGTATATCTGCCATGTGTGTGTGTGTGTGTGTGTGTGTGTGTGTGTGTGTGTGTGTGTGTGTGTGTGTGTGTGTGTGTGTGTGTGTGTGTGTGTGTGTGTGTTTGTTTTGTGTGTGTGCGCGTGCGTGTGTGTATGCGTGCGTGCGTGTGTGTGTGTGTATGTGTGTGCGTGTGTGTGTGTGTGTATGTGTGTGTGTGTGTGTGTGTGTGTGTGTGTGTGTGTGTGTGTGAGTGTGTGCGTGTGTGTATGTTGCTCCTTTCTAGTTTCCCGTAATTACTGAAAGATCACACCATTACAATGAATCCGTAATTAAGCGATAGTGTGTGTTTTGTTTTGTTTTGTTTTGTTTTCTCTTTTTTACAGTCATACAATGTAAACGCATATAAACTAACTTTAAGGTTCTTTCTGTCTGAGCCAGTGTGACAACATCTTGAGCAAAGCAGAAGCAGTTCTTTGTTTGCGTGTTTGATGTGTCGCACAATCACAATGCTTAAATCATACCTCGTTTGACTCTGAAGTGAACACACAGAAATGTTTTCAACTCTTTCGCTGGTTGTTCTAGTCTGTCTCCATTTCTCTTCCAAGGTACACTACAAACCTTCAAATTGCTTGCAGTTTTAATAAAAGGTAATTGTAGAGAAATAACAATATGGCACAACTATATGCTAGTGTTTCTCATCAGAGAATAAACGTATTATTCTCATGGCATGCATTCAACTTTCATGTTGCCATTAACATAGAAATGTTTATGCTCACACCATATGTGTTTCTTAATGTTCTGTGTTGCTAATGGGACGGTGCTATTGTTTCCTGTGTGTTCTATTTTTGTTTATGTTTGACGGCTTTTGCACACACACAAAAAAAATGAAGAAAATAAAAATAGATGAAAATACATAAAATGAATAAAAAAAATTAAATAAAAGGATATCTAAAAATAAAGGAAAAGAGATTTGACACTCTCAGTGACGCAACTATACGGGGGATGAGTCTTGACTGTGTGGTATCAGCCTTCCCAACGATCCCGTACTTCGATATACCTTGGGTAGGATCCAGTCATGGCCGCAAAACACCATATTAACTTTTTCGACTGACACACGGGGTCGAACTCATGCAATTAAATCAATAGTCTTTTTCTCTATCTGCTTCACCCCGTAGATTTATGATGTTCTTGGTTTTCTTTTCTTTTCTGTCTTGTTTTTCTCCCTTTTTTGTGTGTTTATTTTCTTGTTTATTATGCTAGTTTCGTTTTACATTGTCACACTGTTTACATCTTGTCGGGGTTTTTTTTCTACACTATCATGGCAAAAAGCACGAAGTATATATATATATATATCTTTTTTATAAAGTCTTAGGATGGTGTAGGGTGCCAGTCCAATCCAATCCTAATGAACATTCAACAGCTTAGTTTCACTCGCGTCTCATTTACACTGTCAACGCTGTTAGGTATGTGAAAAACAACAACAACAACAAAACACATTCACGATCCTTCAACC
>CM060305.1:73173734-73176234 GCA_030674185.1 Monoplex corrugatus
ACGACTGAACAGTAGATGGCAAGTCGCAGCGTATGGCCAGAACCACAAGCAGTGCTCTATGGCAATGCCCTTTATGCAGTATGTGGCTGCGGGATTTTCTGTCTGGGTTTACTCCCATAGCCTGTCCCCACCCAAGGGGCAACCCACAAGGCAGCGGAGACAGGCGCAGGCGTACAGTCTACTGTCATACTGTAACAGAGACTTAGCTCTGATCTGACCTGAGAAACGTGAGGTACCGCAGCAGCAAATGTTTAAATCAGGTATAAGATGCGGCACGGCAGCTTTCCTTCTACTTTGTATTTGAGAAGAACATTTCTCAGAAAGCAATAACACTGTTGACGGGAATAGGCGACCCCGCATCCACACATTTCTCTGCGAAACTTCTCTGTCTCTGTCTCTCTCTGTCTGTATGTCTGTCTGTCTCTCTCTCTGTGTCTCTCTATCTCTCGTTCTCGCTTTTTCTCACTCTCGTTCTCGCTTTCTCTCTCTCTCTCTCTCTCTCTCTCTCTCTCTCTCTCTCTCTCTCTCTGTTTCTGTCTGTCTTTGTCAATCTCTCTCGTTCTCTGTCTCTGTCTGTCTGTCTGTCTATGTCTCTCTATCTCTCTTTCTATGTGTCTGTCTGTCTGTCTCCGTCTCTGTCTCTCTCTCTTTCTGTGTGTGTGTGTCTGTCTCCGTCTCTCTCCATCTCTCTGTTTCTCTGCCTGTCTCTGTCTGTCTGTCTGTTTCTCTCTCTGTCTCTCTGCCTCTGTGTGTCTGTCTGTCTCTGTCTGTCTGTCTGTCTGTCTCCCTCTCTCTCTCATAAAAAAGGTACCGCAGTGCTATCGGTATCGTGTGGGTTCCGTAATGATGGATTCAGACAATGACATTTTCGTTGGAGAGATTTTTATCGTACCGGTGTCGTTCAGTGGCCGTTCAGTATCCGTGCAGACTCTATGGTTAAGTGTTCGCAAAATCCTATGTGTCGGTATGGTCCTATGGTCATGGGAAGGGGCTGGTAGTGGTGGTGGTGGTGATGATGATGATGATGTGGTGGTGGTGGTGGTGGTGGTGGTGTGTGTGTGTGTGTGTGTGTGTGTGTGTGTGTGTGTGTGTGTGTGTGTGTGTGTGTGGTGTGTGTGTGAATGAGTGTGTGTTAAGTGTGTGAGAAGGACCTTGTGAGATATAAAAAAGGAAGAACATTATTAAGTCTTATGAGCTGTGTCTGGACCATCATGCCTCAGCCATTTTCACGGACGTTCAGACAACCCCTGTGGTTGAAGTAAAGCAACGTTGGGAGCTTCCGACTGCTAAAGGTCGAGACTAATAGTAAGGGAAAAAGGAGCTGGCAGCTACGCGGTCTGGTGTCAGGGTGGGTTGCCCGAAAGAGAGACGAAGACCAGAGTGGAGCGAGAGAGGGGTTGAGTTGAGTTAATTTTAAAGTCCTACCACTCTTAGAGAGTATATGAGGACTAGCGAAAAAAATTTTTGGAAGAAGCCTTCAATAATTTTATTGCATTGTGAGAAACCGATGCTTTATTCGGTTCTCCGATCCACCCTGGACGGCAATCGAATGGGTGAATGATGAGCGAGAGAGGGGTCTTCCATTCCTTATTATTCTGGAGGCTGGGCTGGACCTGGTTGGTGCGCGTTGTGTGGCTATGTCCCGGGGTTTGTCATTTCCCCCACCTCGCCATTCGGTTTGTAAACAAGGTAACTGATGATGACTGGGTCCGAATGGGTCATCAGGCGAAGGGGGCCTGTCCATACGTTGCATGACCCATCCGGACCCAGTCATCGGTTACCTTGTTTACAAACTGAATGGCAAGGTGGGGGAGATGACAAACCCCGTGACACAGCCACACAACGCGCACCAACCAGGTCCAGCCCAGCCTCTGGACCAAGAGAGAATGGAAGCGCTCTCTCTCGCCCCACTCTGGTCTTCGTCTCTCTTTCGGGCAGCCCGCCCTCCCACCAGCTCGCATAGCTGCCAGCTCCTTTCCCCTCACTATAATCTCGATACCGATACCACCAGAACAACAATTACGTTAACCCTTCGACTCCTGCACCTTATACATACACCAACTTCAAACATTTAACCCTTGGACTCCCTCACCCTATCCACCAGCTTCAAGCAGGAAGCTGATGGATAGGGTCAGGGAGCCATAAGATTAAGATTTTGCTTTGCTAGCATGGTTGACAACGCAGGATGGTGAAGATGGACAGGGTACGGGGAGTCAAAGGGTTAAGATGGGCAGTGAGACGGCCCCAGTTTTAATACAGCACGCCTCGTCCATCCCACTGTCTGATGGAAAATGATAAAACACACTGCTGATCGGTAAGGACCTGGCCATCAACGACACTGCTCAAAGAGATGGTTTGGTGGTGCATCGCACGGACACTGGCATATGGAATGGGGCGATCAAATGACAAGACGTTACTGTACATCTATATCTTTTGCCATAAGACATGAACGTATGGTATTATGTAGATAACGTTCCTGAGATCTAAGGAAGACATGTGG
>CM060305.1:73186234-73208734 GCA_030674185.1 Monoplex corrugatus
GACCACGAAGAAGATCAGGTTGAATTAAGCTTGACATGAAACAAGGACAATAACAGATGTCAAGATAGTGAAAACAGATTTTTCATATGGTCAGAAAGTAAATATTGTCAGAATTTCGTTTTCCTCAAAGAGTGCTGATTTCAAAGAACTGTTGTTTTTTGTTTGTTTGTGTGTTTGTTTGTTTTTGTTTTATGTTTTTGGTTCGTATGATCTTGACACTTTGAGCTTTTCCTGCCAGACCCAAGGTATCGCCTTTTCTGAACAATTCATAGTTTAGAGCCAAATTTGTTAAAGATCCACCCGTAAAAGAGCCGAGAAAATAGTGTCCATGCATTTTGGTCACACATTAATTAATACACATAGACACACAGACACGCGCGCCCACCCACCCACTTACCCATCCACACACACACACATACACACACATACGAAAATCGGCGGTAGGAAACAAACAACAACAACAAAAAGAACTGTTGTTGCAAACAGACGGAGAAATAAATAAAAGAATGACAGTGATAAACAAACAAACAAACAAACAAAAAACAAACAGAAAAACAAACAAATACAAAGACAAACAAACAAACAATTCAGTAGTCACGATTGCCTGTGGACTCGTACAATTTTATGATGGGCAGATTTCGTGTGGGGGCCTATATCCTGTGTGTGAGATAAGGGCAATAGGGTCGACTAGGAGCCAGCATTCCTGACCTTGTTCCAAATTATTTTGACATCATCATCATCATGAGCCGTGCAGCACGGCGCTGGCGATCACGGCCCTCCATAAGACACTATCTTTTGTCGCTGCAAGTATATCTCCTACCATTTCTGTCCCCACCCACTCTGCAAAACTGTCTTATATTTTCTCCTTGGATCTGCCCGGTGCTTTGTTTTCCTCCAACTTTCCTGTTGTGACTAGGTGCTGAAATTTCCCTTGCTTCATGAAATGTCCTATAAATGTTGTTTGTCTTTTCATGATCTTCTTCTTTAATGTTCTTTTTGCGTTTGCTTCTTTCTAGATTGTTTGCTTGTTTTCTTTGCTGCCTGTGGACCTTGACATTTTTTTTTAGAAAACAAATTTCAGCTGACTCATTCTTGTTCAGACTTCGTTTGTTGATTGTCCAGGTTTCGCAGCCGTACAACAGTATTGGTTCTATGTAACACTGAAGAACTCTCTTCCTGATGCTAATTGATAGGCATTTGTTAGCAAGAACGCATTTTATTTTCTGGAACGCCGTTTTAAATTGGCTAATTCTGTTGGAAAAATAACAGTTCTCTTAAATGAAATTTGTGACACTGGAAAAATCCCCAAAGATATGTCAAAATCAATTTTCATTGCACTTCCAAAGAAGACAGGGGCTATAGAATGCGAACTCCATCGCACAATCAGTTTGATGAGTCATGTAACAAAAATCCTGTTAAGAATAATCATGATGAGGATAAGGAATAAAATCAAAAGAGAAATAGCAGAAGAACAATGTGGATTTGTGGAAGGGAAAGGAACTATTAATGCCATATACATTCTAAGAACTATCATAGAGAGGTCAATTGAGATGAATAAAGATTTGTATTTATGCTTTGTTGACTATACCAAGGCTTTCGATCGGGTACGACATGAAGAACTGATCAACCAGCTGGAGAGACTCAATGTTGATGGAAAAGATCTACGAATAATCAGGAATATGTACTGGGAACAAACAGCTGCAATGAGAATAGAAAACAACATAAGTTCTTTCCAAAACATCAAAAGAGGAGTAGGACAGGGTTGTGTTTTGTCACCAGATCTGTTTTCACTTTACAGCGAAAACATCACGAGAAACCTAGAAGATCTTCCCATGTGAAACACCAGACAATATAACCATTAAGAAGATGCTATCTGAAGCACTAAAGACAGCCATAAAATACATCATGAAGAACCACATATATAGGTTCGATGACACCATCAAGAAACAAGCAAATGGTGGCCCTATTGGACTTGAACTAACGGGTGAACTGGCAGGGATTTTCATGGTTTGGTGGGACAAGCAGACTAAGAACACTAGGGATCCGAGTCCTGATGTACAAACGATATGTAGACAATATTAATGTCATCCCTGATAGCTCCAGACAATAGACTGAGATACCTCAACGAAGATGGTGAGGAAGAACTCATAATTGAGGAGGATAGAGGAGAAACAAGGAACAATGAGGAAAGAGGGATCTCCTTATTAAAAGAGATAGGTAATAACATACATAAGTCGATCCAACTAGAGATAGACTACCCATCCATGCATGAAGACAATAAACTCCCCCTTCTCGATATCAAAATGTGGGTTGAGGAATTGAAAAAGAAGACAACAGGCACGTTAAGGTAGTAATGCATGAGTACTACGCAAAGGAAATATCTACCAAATCTGTCATACATGCCAATTCAGCCATGCCCAAAAGTACCAAAAGGACTGTATTAACCCAAGAAGTGGGGAGTAGAGAATGGAGCCACAAGGATTGATCCAACGGATAACGACCCAGGCATGGACAGGACAACGAATCAAGATGACAGCCCCAGGATCCACCGAGAGGGAGGGGCGGAAGATGGATCCACAAGGATTGATTCAACGGATAACGACCTAGGCAGGGACAGGACAGCGACTCAAGACCATCAAGAAGGCAGCTTCATTTGCGAGCAGTGTTGCAGAAAGTTCGGCACCTGGCGAGGGTTGAGGGTGCACCAGGCTAGGGTCTGTATGAGGGAGAGAAGACAGTGCAGATCGACAGATCGTAAGACACGAAGCAAATCATCCCAGGATGAAAACCACAGTAGATCGATTAGTGCTCCAGTCCACTCTCCTTCCATCCAGACCCAGAGCGATGCAGAGCAGCAAACCCAGGAACCAGGGACAAGGAAGCCGAGAATACTGTGGCCCGCTGCCAATGAAAAGGCAAAGTACAAGGTACTGGGAGATAAAGTCAGGAAGAAACTGAAAGAAGCCAAGAAGAATTCCAGCGGAGGCGAAGCCAAAGAGATGTTGAGCGTGTTTGCAAACATTATCTACGAGTCGGCGATGGAAGAATTTGGTAGCGGCGAGGTAGAGAAGAAAACACCTTTGCAGAAAGGGGGATTGAGTAGAAGGCAGAGAGTGCTAGCACAACTGAGAAAACAGAAACGTGACTTGCAGAAGCAAAGAAAAAATGCACCACCAGAAGAACAAGAAGGCCTGAGAATCATGTTTGAAGACCTTAAAAAAAAGAGCAGAGACCTCCAGAGGCAAGAAAGAAGACGCACCAGAAGAAAAGAGAGCAGAAGAGCACGTGAGGAATTTATGAAGAATCCATATGGAGCAGCTAAGAAGTGTTCACGGAGGCACGGAGCGGGAAGTTGAAGGGTACGAAAGAAGAGCCAGACACCCATGTTAAGCAGACGTACAGCGATCCAAAAAGGGATGAGCCGCTGCCAGACATGAAAGGCCTGAAGCATCCGACTGCCCCTGGCGTGAGCTTCCAGCTTGGTCCGATCAGAGAAAAAGAAGTGGACGAATTTGTCAGAAAAGCAAGAGCCAAAAGTGCACCTGGAGGAGATGGCGTGTCCTACAAGGTTTTCAAGTATAGCGACGAGTTGAGGCACATCCTTTTCGAGATGCTGAGAGCTTTGTGGGAAGACAAGGAGCTTGCTGAAGGTTGGTGCAAAGCGGAAGGAGTGTACCTACCAAAGGAACAGAATGCAGAGATTATAGGGCAGTTCCGACCCATCTCCATCATCAATGTGGCGTGCAAGATCTTCATGGGAATACTTGCGAAGAGGACTGTGGCATATCTGCAAAGCAATGGCTATGTGGATGAGAGCGTGCAGAAAGCTGGGATACCAGGGATCCCAGGATGCATTGAACACTCTTTTACTATCTGGGATGCAATCCAGGAGGCCAAGAAAACCAAAGGAAGCTTAAGTGTGGTTTGGTTGGATCTGGCGAATGCCTACGGATCCGTTCCCCATGAACTGCTGATGAAAGCAATGGACTTCTTTTACATCCCGCACGAGGTGCAAGGCATCATGAAAGAATACTACGGTAACTTCCAGATGCGATTCTCGACCAAAGATTTCATAACTGAGTGGCACCGATTGGAGATTGGGATCGCAGCCGGCTGCACTATATCTGTCATCTGGTTCATCCTGGTGATGGAGATGCTACTGAGATCTGCAGACTGCGCTGAGGAAAAAGCAAAGGTGAGATCACCAAAGAAAGCCTTCATGGATGACGTGACCTTGCTGACAAGAGATACGGACACAATGCAGGGTGTTTTGACTCGGCTGGATGAGCTGATCACTTGGTCCAGGATGAAGTTTAAAGCCAAGAAATCTAGAAGCCTGACTATTCACAAAGGGAAGCAGAAGCAACAGAAGTTTACAATCGCAGGGGAACAGATGCCTACAGTAAAAGAGCAACCTGTGAAAAGTTTGGGACGGTGGTATGCAGGAACCCTGTCGGACAGGAGTCGGGGTGTGGAAATCATGAAGCAGGCTAAAGATGGGCTGAAAGCGATTGATCAAACAAAACTGCCAGGAAAGTATAAGATATGGTGTTTACAGTTTGCCCTCTACCCTCGACTGGCATGGCCGCTGTTAACGTATGAAGTCGCCGTGTCGAGAGTTGAGATGATCGAGAAAACATGTAACACCTACATCAGGAAGTGGCTGGGGCTGCCTCGCACATCAGCCCTGTACAGGCAGAAGGGAGCGCTCCAGCTACTCCCTCGCATCCATCGTGGAGATCTACAAGGCAGGAAAGATCAGGACTGTGATGATGCTGAGGGAGTCGAGGGATCAAAAAGTCAGCGACGACCCGCCAGAAGTCAGAACAGCGAGAAAATGGAATGCGGAGGATGCGGCTGACGAGATCATCTCTTCGTTGGAACATGGCGACATTGTAGGTCCAGCACAGACGGGCAGGTTGGGACTTGGCAACGGCGACTTCAGACCTTTTAGGAAGATGTCCCAATGAGAAGAAGAGCAGCTGCAGCAGGGCAGGTGCGAAAGAATGAGGCTGAAAGGGAGAAGTTCACCTCATCCAGTGTGCTCAACAAGGGCGGGTGACCGGGTGGGAGGAGCATGTAGTGGAAAGAAAGATTGGATGGAGTGAGATCTGGGAGTGGAACACATCGAGGTTAAGCTTTCTTCTCCGGTCCACCTATGATGTTCTGCCTTCACCAGTGAACTTAGTCAGATGGAAGGTCCTGGAAGATGACAAGTGCAGGTGCGGCAAACTAGGAACCATGAAGCATATCCTCTCAAACTGCCACCTGGCCCTGAATAGATACACCTGGAGACACAATGAAGTGCTCAGGGTATTTACCAAGATGGCGAAGGAGCAGGTGGAGGAGGGAAAATACGCTCGTAAGCCGCAGAAACAAGGACTGGGCAAGATCGTGTTTGTACCGCAAGGAAGCAAGGTTCCTGATGGAAAGAAGGCAAGCGAGGCCACGGATGGCCAGTGTGGTGGTCTGTGGGAGGTAGCCGCAGACCTTGAGGGTGCGAGAGATTCTTCCCCATCCCAACAACGAAGAAGCCAGACCTGGTGGTATGGAGCAAGGAAGAGAGAGAGGTGCACCTTGTGGAGCTGACGGTGCCCCACGAAGACAATATCAGGGCTGCACACGAGCGGAAGGAGAATCGCTACGAGGCTCTTGTCGATGAATGCGATGAGGCGGGATGGAAAGCAACGCACTTCCCAGTCGAAGTCGGCTGCAGAGGTTGCATCGCAAACAGCGTCAGAAAGTGTATGAATGTGGCTGGACTTGGTCCGAAGAAAGTGAAAACCATGACAAAAGCTCTACAGAAGACCGTAGAGAAAGCAAGTCATTGGATCTGGTTGAAGAGAGAGGACACCTCCTGGAGCGAGTCCTGACGGTTGATGGCAAAGGCATACAGTCGAACTGGCAGGGAGACCTCACATCGGTGAGGGGGCTCAGTGCGTCATTGAAGCTGTAGAGAGGAAGAGCCCGAAACAGCGACGCATTCTCTCCTGATGATCTCCACGCCAGAGTCCGGCCCTCGGAGCTTTCGACTGTTAGCAGTGTAAGCTGTTTTCAATGATTTACTGCGCATACTACTTAGATGTAGTCCTAGGCTCCCGTGGGAAATGACAGTCAGGCACATTAACAAATTTATGATGCGCATGCAGTACTGCGGCTACAGCAGGAAGTTTAAGACCCAAATAGTCAAATCTGCCCTGGCAGCTTATGAAAAGATCAGAAACAAAGATGAAGAAGGGGAACAGCCGATGTACAGGCCGAAAGGTTGGAAGAGAGCAGAGAGGAGAGAGGAAAAGAGAAAGAATAAACAGGAATGGTATAAGAAAGGAGGATATGAGAGCGTAGTCTTTGTCCCTCCAACACCAAAATCCAAACTGAAGAAAGACTTTGAATGTGAAATAAAGAAAACTAACATAAAGATAAGAGTAGTAGAGACATCAGGGAAGTCAATCAAAAACATCCTCCAGCGATCCCACCCGTTTCCCAACAGAAAATGTAATGACCAACAAAATTGTATGGTATGTGCAGGGAGTGAGAAGGGGGGATGCAGGGCAAACAATATCACATATCAAATAGTGTGTGATAAATGTAAATCTGTTTACTATGGAGAGACCGCCCGTAATGGCTACAGTAGGGGGTTAGAACACATGGCAGCCTATAAGAACAAAGATAATGACTCAGTCCTCTATAGACATGTTAATACTACACACAAACATGAAGAAAACACACCTGAGTTTGTGATGTCAGTGACAGGCAAACATAAAAGTGCTTTAGACCGACAAATCAATGAAGCAGTCCAAATACACAACGCCCCAAGCGACCTACTGATGAACAGAAAATCAGAGTGGGGTCACACACGGATAGTGAGAAGCGTTCTCACTACTGAATAGTTCTACAACACGCCTCTGCCCACCAGTCTGACGAGGGTTCGCTGAACCGATCAGGCCTAACAAAAAGTAAGTGAAATTCCTTGATGGATAATATTCGTTTAGGCGTGATATGTGTAAATTATAATAAGATTGTGCCTATTATAATTTCTCAAAAACAATGGTCATAAAACCTAGAAGAAGACCCTGGATTAAAGGTTGGAGGGAAAATGATAAACAACATTCGGTACGCAGATGACACCGTGCTAACTGCAGAAAATGAAAGGGATCTACAAAACCTTGTGAATATACTTGAAATAAAAAGCAAAGGTAAGGGGCTGAAACTAAACAGCAGGAAGACTGAAATCATGGTGATCAGTAAAAAACATGAAATCCCCTCACGCAAAATAACAGCAAATGGCACAACCTTGACACAGGTTAATAAGTTCAAATACCTGGGAATGGTCATTTCATCAGACGGCAGATGCACATCAGAAATAGCTGGCAAAATCGGCCAAGCCAAAACAGCATTCAAGAAGATGACAAGCATTCTTACCAACAAATGTCTATCAATGAACACCAGAAAGAGTGTCCTTGAATGTTATATAGAACCAATACTGCTGTACGGATGCGAGGCGTGGACAGTTAGCAAGCAAAGCCAGAGCAAGATTGAGGCAGCCGAGATGTGGTTTCTAAGAAGAATGTTGAGAGTTCCATGGCCGGCAAAGAAAACAAACGAGATAGTCTTGATGGAGGCAGACACAAGTAGATCACTCATAAGGAAGATTAGGAAAAGACAGGCAACATTTATAGGCCATTTTATGAGGAAGGGGGATTTGGAGCACCTGGTCACAACGGGAAAGCTGGAGGGAAAGAGAGCACCAGGTAGACCCAGGGAGAGAATGCTGGACGGACTTGAGAGTGGCTTGGGATGAGGAGGGTGGGGAGATGCTAGGGGCAACGAGAGATAGAGATGGATGGAAGTTCATTGTCGGCAACGCCATGCGGCAGGGCACCTGATAATGATGATGAATTCTGCTGGACAGTTCTAATGTGCATCTGCTGTCTAATGTACTGGCTGTTCCCAGATATTTAAACTTATCAACTTGTCTCAATGTGGTACCATTTGCTGGTATTTTACATGAGAGGATTTTTTTAATGAGATTGGAGCAAAAATAATTAACAATATTCGTTATGCAGATGACACCACTCTAATTACAGTAAATGGAAAAATCCTACAAAATCTTGTGAATATAATAGAAATAGAAAGCAGAAATAAAGGGCTAGAAGTAAACAGTACGAAGACTAAAGTCACGGTAATCAGTAAAAAAAACAAGTAATCCCCTCATTCTGACATCGTCGACATAAAAATGATAAGATAGATTGCAGTAAAATAAAACAATAAAGAAGAAGATATCTAACTTAATATAAGAGATGAGTGAGTACGTGACCATACGAATTCGTTACTTTCAAAGATACAGTCTTTATATTTTAGTTATTGAAATACGAAGAAGAAGAGGGGGGAAAAAAGAAAGAAAAACAAACAAACAAACAAAAACGAAACAACGTCAGTGACAGTTCTGGATTGGTAACATTTTACTGTTATCTCTGCCCCTTGACCTTGTTTCCTTCATGAAACCATTTGGACATACTCTAATAATCTTTTGTTGTTATTGCTGTTGCTGCTGTTGTTGCTGCCGTTGCTGTTGCTGCTGCTACTGCTTTTTAATATTTTATCATTTGCCTTCACTGAGTTAAAACGTGATATCAATATTGCTCTACGGCTGCAAAACCCAGCATCTTAGGACCACATGGGAGAAAAAACTGAACACCTTTGACACCAGAGACGTGCGTAGAATCCTGGACATCAAATGGAATGACTTCGTGTCAAATGAAAAAGTCAGGGACAGATCACAACAGCTCCCCATGTCAGTCACTATTTGCAGACAGCGTCTCCACTGCTGGCTAACTCCCTAGGCTCTCCTTAACAAGATCTGCAAGTCGGGCCATTAAATGGATTCTGACAGGCCAAAGAAAAAGCAGCTTACGATGAGCTGACAACAGAGTGGAAAGGGACATCCAACTGGTAAACCGATTAGGACAGAACGACACCAGCGGAATAGTTGAGGACCGTGCACGATATTTCAGTTTCAGTTTCAGTGTCTCAAGATGACGTCTCCGCGCTCGGAACGAATTTCATATGTACTAACGTCACAGTTGCCATGTGTATGGTGATCATGGCACAAGCCTTAAGCCTGCACATAAACCCATGAGCTGGCCAGGTACTGAGGCCCTACCTGGACTATGTTTTACCTAGTCTATATCTTATACTGGTATTTTATCAGCCTTCCGCTGAAATAATCTTGGTTACAAGTAAATGACATGTGTATGTGCTTATTTTATCTTCAGAAAAGGAACATACATATACAGTAAATAAATAAATAATTAAAGGTCTGAATCACATACACAACACAGACCCCCCCCCCCCCACTCCAATCAATGCCTAAATGCTCAGCTGTCTATCAACTAGGTGAAGACAACATTTTCTTAATTCATAGATAGGTATATAAGTAAGTGAGTGAGTGAATAAGATGGAGCGCCTTGACTGCTTCATGTGTCGCATGATGCAACAAATGCTAAGACTGAATCTTTACTGAGTGTTTGGTTACTTGCTTAGGTGAGGAGGTCTTTACACTTTATGCCAACCAATTTTGCCGTGGCTCATTCTGTGTGTGTTGCCCTTCTTCTTCAGTTCAGGCATCAGGCCTGACGAGTTTTGCACAGAACGAAATGATTGTCACCTGCTTTGGGAACAGACAGGATCTCTTTCTTTGTGGAAGACCCAAAGACTGGCAGGTAAAAAAAAACCTGTTTTTCTCCCCATCCATTTCTTACAGCATTATATGACTCAGACATTTCTAAATCATAGTGACTACCAGTGTTTAAAAAAATCAGAAACACACGTAAATAGAACGAGAACGCGTTTTTTTTTTTTTATTATTATAAAAACAAAACAAACAACAACAACAAAAAGGGCACACATTTTCTCCAGCTGGTCTTCGTCAAGAACTCCTGCTAATCAAAATATCAGATAAGTTTTGTTTCTTCCCCCTTAAATTTTGTGAGTCTGTTCTTTGTTGTTTTTTGTATGCATGCTTGACAACGCTCACTTGGCCTAAAAATGTTTGTCCCTAACTTCTTTTATAATAGTAATCACGTGTTTGGACCGGTCGCCGTGGTGTAGTGGTTAGCACAAGGGATACTGATTGGAAGGTTGTGGATTCGAATCCCCATTAGTCCCTTCAAAAATCATTGTAGGATTGTTCAGGCTCAAACCAGCTCCTACCAAGAGGAGAGCGTGCTATGGGCTCATTGGGAAGACTGGGACCACACAGTCGAGTCTCATCCACTTCATGGATGCATCACTGAGAGTGTGCGCTGCTCAAGTATTTTGACCAGGGTATTTTCTGATGGTAAGCGTAGAGTACAGCCCTGCCACGCAGTCTCAATCCTAGATGGAACTCCATAGCATCATGATTGTCATCACCATAGTCGTCATCATCATCGCATTGTAAAAACTGTTCCAACTTCTGTGGTCGTTAAGTTGGCGTAGAAATAGGGACAAAAAAAAAGGGGGGGTAATGTCACTAAGTGCGATAATGCTTTAAAAAATAATCCCTCGTTCTTATTATATTTTTGTGTGTTTTTGATTTTACTTGTTTCCTTTGTCTTGTTACAAAGCAGACACATAACTATCTAAAATAAGTTATTTTCATTTACTTCTTTGTCTGTTTGTTTGCACTTATCGTTTCAAGGTGGATAACATTGTTTTCCCTTTCTTAGGGCTATTGACTAGCACCTATAGTTATTCATTTAAAAGTGCAGGTTTTTGCAGTCATTTCTTGGTATAGTTATAGTGGTGGTGGTGATGATGATGATGATGATGATGACGACGACGACGACGACGACGATGGTGATGATGATGATATGATGATGATGACGACGAATGTTGACGACGACGACGACACCATGATGATGATGATGATGATGATGATGATGATGATGATGATGATGATGACGACGACGACAACGATGATGCTGATGATAAAAAAATAATAATCATCAACATGTGCCCTACCGCATGGCACTGGCAATCACTGCCCTCAATATGAATCGATCCTGTGTTATCATTATTATCATTATTATTATTGTTATTATTATCATCATCATTTTTATGATGATGATGATAATGATGATAATTCCATTTTCATAGAGCAGTCCATGTCAGAGGATGTGTTGCACTTGACACAATGACAGATCATAACTTAAAACAATTAAATAAAATACAGGCTTGTTTAGCACCACTTAACAATTGATGTTTGGAGCAACTTACAGTACATCCATAACATGACAACCAAAATTCATACTAATGTCATGGACTGACAATCATCATATACAATTACAAAGACTTACATAATGCATAAAAAAAAGTATAAATAAAAACTCCCACGGGACAAAATTGACACAGACACATATTTTGCAGTATTATCCTCCACGTTCAGCATCCTTTCTCCAAAAGCTCACTGACTGACAAAACAGCAACAAGAAGAAGAACAACAATCCAGGGGCAAATCTATTTTTGTCACCTTTTTTTATTCATTTTTTCAACAATGATCCAGGGGCAAATCTAGCATCGGAGCATCTTTTACCATGTCACCTCCTCCTCCCCCACCAATACCCTTTGTGCATGGAGGCAGTGAGCGATACCTCCTCACTGTCTGTCTGAAGCTGCTGAGGGGATTGAACGGTCAGAGAAGGTCACCCACAGAATATCACCGTGAGATGGAACGATGGGAGAAGGAATCTGTTTAGAGGAAGGAGGGAGGAAGAGACGGTGACTGATGTCAAGGGATTGAAACAAAACAAGACAAAACAAAACAAGAACTGAACGGCTGATGGATTGATAGCCGTGACTTCATTTCCACTCTCCTAGATCCATGCATGGCAATCAGTGGAAAGTCTGTCTCCTTCCCTTTTCCCTGTTCTTATAAAAACAAGGAGTGTGGTGTGTTAGTACTTGGTGAGTGCAGTGAGTGGGTGACAGTTTAGAATTCGGAGTTTGTTTAAGAGTGATTCATCGCACTAAAACAACTCCATATGTGCTCCATCCACATCTGGCAGACTCCTCAAGCCTGCCCAAAACCTTATGCACTGGACAGATCTTGAAATGGGGAGGAAGGTGATGAAGAATGGGACTGACAAAACACTGACACCATCAAAATGATTAGAGCATTAAGATGGACAGCAAACAGACCAGTTTTTAATGAGTTGTTGGGAAGAATCTTTAAATGGACGAACGCTATCTGAGGTGTGTCCACCACAGTGATGAGCAGGTGTCAGTGATTCACAAATCATTATCACCATTTTCAGAATCAAGACTATTATGTGACTCTGCCAAATTCGATCCCATGTCCACCAGTTAACTGTGAGTGGACTGTGATGGGACTAGTCACACAGTAAACCATTTGATCTACAAAGTTAGCCAAGAGAAAATGGAAACAGTCGTTTTATTTGTTATTATCACAACGGATTTACTGTGTGAAATTCGAGCTGCTCTCAGCAGGGAGAGTGCATCATCACAGCGTAGAGCCACAGATTTGTTCTTTGTGCATTGTGGTATTTGTTCAACCATGAGAAGATTTTTTCCTACAAAACTTTCCCATGGACAACTCTTTTCTTGCCATGGGTTCGTGAACATGTGATGAGAAGTAATGGCACAAAGCAATAGTAGTAGTAGCTGTGGTCATAATAGTAGCAGTAGTAGTACAAGTAGTAATAGTAGTAGTAGTGGTAGTACCATAGTAGCAGCAGCAACAGTAGAAGTAGTAGTAGTAGCAGTAGCAGCAGCAGTAGTAGTAATGATATAGTAATAATAATAATAATAGTAGTAGCAGTAGCAGCAGTAGTAGTAATGATATAGTAATAATAATGATATATGCAGTAGCAGTAGTAGTGACATAGTAATAATAATAACAGTAGTAGCAGTAATGTCAACACAATCATTATCTTGTATGTGGTTATTATGGGCAGAGCTAGAGGAGGGAAACAAAAGCTTGGAGGTCATGGGCAGTGCTGGTCAGGTCAGTGCTGATGTTAAGATCCTGAAGGCCCAGCTGTACTGGACAAACAGGAACCAGAAAAAAACACAAAAGAAGAATACGAACGCGTAAATCATGTAATACAACAAGACAAGACAGGCGCAAATTTTCGGCCAAATGGCCTTTGTCAAGCATAAGATTACAAACAAACAAACACCAGATACAAACATTTTGAGAAAAAGACTGAAACTTCCCTGCTGCTGTGTCCAATGTGAGAAAAGGAATAAACTGACCAGAATGTAAGGTTTATCTGCAGACTTTAAGACATATGTCAGTTTATTCCTTTTCTCACATTGGACACAGCAGCAGGGAAGTTTCAGTCTTTTTCTCTAAATTTTGTATATGGTGTTTGTTTGTAATCTTACGCTTGACAAAGGCCAGTTGGCCGAAAATTTGCGCCTGTCTTGTCTTATTATATTAAATACGCGTTCGTATTCTTCTTTCGTGTTTTTTTCTGGTTCCTGTTTGCTTGAACACGGGCAGTCATACTTGTTTTGGACCAACAGTGTCACCTTCTGGACAGCTTCTGCATGCTATATCAATTCCTTAAAGCCAAACGTCTGTACAGGGCTACAGAACCTTTACAAACACTTAAACAAGCAACAAAAGACTATTTCCAAGTCAGATTCATTCACTGTGGCGTTTCTGTTAGTTTCAGTTGTTTTCTCCAAATGACGTTGCAGTGTTCACATGAATCCATATGCATAAACACTGAAGATGCTGTTTGATGTCAGGACCCAAATCAACCATGGCATGTCATAACGTCTGCAGATAAACCTTACATTCTGGTCAGTGTTGACGTTCTACTCATTTTATGGATTCTGTGGATTTTCTTTGTTGTCACAAAAGATTTCCCTGATAAAACCCGGGTAACTTTTTCAGTCTCCCTCCTTTTTCTTTCTATAAGGAGACTGTTTCCATATCAATGTGAAAAAAAGTGAGTGCCTCTTCTCTGTTTCTGTTTGTCAAAAAGTCACAGCATATTCATCTATATTCTGTTTTGTTTTTGCTGTTTTGTTTTTACTCTTTGTGTTCGTGTTTATGAGGTATCCATGGGAGTTTACCTATATTTTAAAACAGAATTGTTCTAGAGACAACTCCTCTGTTGCTATAGTTTGTTTTACATGTGCTGATTGTTTGCAACAAATGGAGCCTCAATTTACCGTCTCATCAGAAAGCTAGTAAATCGACCATCACTCAAGTTTCAATTGAAGGGAGACAAAAATCCCTGTTCTGAGAGTGATTCCCACTGGGGACTTCTAGCTTCCTAGTTAGCTACTTTTTCTGCCAGACAGCTGGAGTTTGAAGATTGCAGTGTGATTCAAGAGGGATTTATGGCACTCAGACATTTCCATATGCGCTCAACCCAACTCTGGCAGCAATTATCTGGCAGATTCCTTCTACTTCTGTGTTGGCAACATCTTCAAATGGGGAGAGGGGGTGATGGGACCTATGTAACACAGGCCAACCAGTGTGATTGAAGCACTAGGATGGGCAGCGAACATGACAAGATTTTATGTTCCAGGCTGGAATTGATCTTGAGATGTCAGATCCATAGTCCATGTCTCTATTAAAAAAGAAAAACAGCCCTCCCCCCCCCCCCCCCAACGATACGAAACGAAATCAAACGAAACCAAACCAAACCAAACCAAACCAAAAAACCAAACGAAATGAAACGAAACAAAGTGAAACAAAACGAAACCGAAACCAAACCAAAACAAATAAACAACCAATTCACGTCACAAAATATGGTCCACATATGGTTTGAACTTAAGACCTCAGCATCATCAGCACAGCGTGCTAACCAACAGAACCAATATGCTTCACATACTGTGGCTAACCTGAAAGTCGAACCCAAGACCCCTGCATTATCAACGTGGCCCTGTAACCAACGGAGCTAACAAGCTAACCGTGATAGAGACCCACGCACAGCACACACAAAAAAAAAGAAAAAAAAAGTGACAGATCTGGCGTGGGAACACTTTTGCCATGTCACCGCCCACGCCTCTAGTCCCCACATCCTTTCTCCATGAGGGCACATACATACCTCCTCACTGCCTGACAGCGCAAAAGGGAGGTGGAGGAGGGGGAAAGGGGAGGGTGAGGACGGTTGAAAGGTCAAAGAAGGTCACCCAGAATATATCACTGTAAGATGAAACGATAGGAGAATGAATCCATTTTGGAGAAGAAGAAGGGAATGAACTCACGGCGAGTGATTTGGGGGTAGGGTGGGTGGGTAGGTGGGGGTGGGGGAGAAGAGGATGGCTGATGGATTGATAACTGTGACTTCATTTCTACACACCCAAATTCATAGCAGTCAGTTGAAAGGTTATCTCTTTCCCCTTTCTCTGTTCTTCAAGAAATCAGGATGGTGTGTGTGTGTGTGGGTGGGTGGGGGTGTAGTATTGTGTGGAGCTCAGAGTGTGAGAAAGAATGCTTTAACCCTTTGACCCCCGCACCCTGTCACCAGCATCCTGCATTATCAACCATGCCAGCAAAGCAAACACTTAACCCTTTGACTCTCTCATCCTATCCACCAGCTTCCTGTAGGAAGCTGGTGGATAGGGTGAGAGAGTCAATGTGTTAAGTTTTTGCAATTGGTGGATAGGATGCGGAAGTCAAAGGTTTAACTTAAAATGAGCTATTGTTGTCTGCGTATATGAATCATCATCATCATCAGGTGCCCTGCCGCATGGCGTTGGCGACCATGGACTTCCAACCATCTCTATCTGTCGTTGTCCCCAGCATCTCCCCCACCCTCCTCATCCCAAGCCACTCTGCAAGTCCGTCCAGCATTCTCTCCCTGGGTCTACCTGGTGCTCTCTTTCCCTCCAGCTTTCCCGTTGTGACCAGGTGATCCAAATCCCCCTTCCTCATAAAATGGCCTATAAATGTTTGTCTTTTCCTAATCTTCCTTATGAGTGATCTACTTGTGTCTGCCTCCATCAAGACTGTCTCGTTTGTTTTCTTTGCTGTCCATGGAACTCTCAACAACGTATATGAATGTGCACCATAATTCTTTTGATGCATCTGTTTCTTTTAGGTGATGATGGTGGTGATGGTGATAATTGTTTTCATCATAATCATTATTTTTTGGTTCTTATTTTTATTACTAAATCATCATCATCATCATCATCATCATCATTATTATCATCATCGTCACGGAACTTGCCAGTGTACTCAACCCGTAGCAAATGGAACAAAACGAAAAACAGCTGACGGCCACATCATATTAAAAAACGTCAGTTGTCATCTTATGCCAAAGTTAGGCATCTTTGGGCCCAATTAACCCTTTGATCCCGCACCCTGTCCGCCACCATTGTCAATCATGCTCAGGTCAGGTCAGGTCAGGTCCCGTAGCCGGTGGGTGGCTGTAGGGGCACCACAGACGACTTGACAACCTCCCTCCATGCCTTTCGGTCTTCCGCTTTCCTCAGGGTGGAAGTGAGGGGGAGGCTGGTCCATTCTTTGATGTTATCTTCCCATCTTTTCTTCTGTCTGCCTCGTCTCCGCTGTCCTGGTACGGTGCCCTGCATGATGGTCTTTGCCAGGCCATGGGTTCTTGTTATGTGGCCGTACCACTTCAGCTTCCGTTTCTTAACGATGGTAAGGAGGTCGTCGTGACGTCCTATGGCCACGTGGACACGGTTCCGGACTTCCTCATTTGTTATGTGGTCTTTGTAGGAGATGCCGAAGATCTTTCGGCAGCATCTCATCTCGAAGGCTTGGATTTTCCTCTGGAGGTCAGCTGTGAGAGTCCATGACTCGCAGGCATACATGAATGTGGAGATCACGAGTGTCCGCATCAATCTGATCTTGTGTTTGCTGGTGATGTCTTTTTGCCTCCATATGTTCTTCAGCTTCGTCAGTGCTGATGTTGCTTGCGCTATTCTTGCAAGGACTTCTTTTCTTGAACCTTCATCTGTAACTATGGACCCCAGATATTTGAAGTTGGTGACTGGTTCAATTATTTTGTTGTTGATTTTGATTTCCGCATTGAAGCCATCTGCATTGTTTGTCATTATCTTTGTTTTTTCTGCACTAATTTCCATGCCGTAGGCTGAAGATGATATATTCAGCAGATTTATCAGGTTCACAAGTTCTTCTTCTGTGCCTGCTAGTCCGTCAATGTCGTCGGCAAATCGTAGGTTGGTAATTGTTCTGCCGGCAATGCTGACTGTTCCCTTGTGTTTTTTCTAATGCGTCGCTCATTATCCTCTCCAGAAATATGTTGAAAAGTACTGGAGAGAGGAGACATCCCTGTCTCACTCCGACTGATGTCCGGAACCAGTTTCCCGTGTTTCCGTTGAAGAATACTGCGCTGTTGGCTTTGTCGTACAGACTCTTGATGACATTTACAAGGTTGGCACTGATGTTGTATTTGTGCATGGTGGTCCAAAGTGCTTCATGCCACACTCGGTCGAAAGCCTTCTTGAAGTCAATGAAGACGTGGTATAGGTCTTGTTGGTGTTGCAGGTATTTCTCCATAAGAATTCTCAGATTGAATATCTGTTCAGTGGTGCTTCTTCCTGCTCTAAAACCTGCTTGTTCCTCTGCGATGATCTTTTCTGCTTGAGGTTTCAGCCTGTTCAGCAAGATTTTAAGCATGACTTTGCTGGGATGGCAGATTAGGCTGATTGTGCGGTAATTTTTGCACATTTGCAGGTTACCCTTCTTTGGCAGTGTAATTATAAGGGATTTTGTCCACTGGGTTGGCCATTCTCCACTGCGCCAGATTTTGTTGCAAATGATGAGAAGGGCATCAATCATGGCCTCTGCTCCAGCCTGAACAAGCTCGGATGGTATGTTGTCCACGCCTGGAGATTTTCCTTTCTTAAGGGATTTCACAGCTGCTTCTACTTCTGCTCGGAGGATTGGTGGGTCGTCATGATTGGTCGACTGCGGTCCGTTTAGCACTGCAGTATCACCCTGTGTGTTGTAATTATACAGGTCAGAGCAATACTCTGTCCAACGTGTGAGGATTTCTTGTTCTTCTGTGAGGCATTCTCCTGACTTATCTTGGATTGTGCTTACTCTCCCTTGTTTTGTGGTTGTGAGGTCTTTCACCAGCTGGTAAGCCTGTTTTGTGTTGTTTCTTTCCAAGTGTGCATCGATGTTTCCGCACTGATCTTCTATCCATTTTTCCTTGGCTTTCCTCATGGCACCCCTTATCTTCTTGTTTACTTCTCTATATTTTTCTTTTCCTTCCTGTGAGTTGTTTCTTTCTGGCTTCAAGCTCCTCCTTTCATCGCACAAGTCCAGGATGTCATTTGTGACCCACGGTTTCTTCTTCGGGCGATGTTTGCCTATAATTTCTGTGGCTGTTTCTGTGAGGGCCATGGAGAAGGTGTCAGTGAGTTGCTCAACATTTTCTTCGTCTCCCAAGATGGTCAGTGGAGCGAATTTTCCGCCTATCATTGCCTCAAAAGCTTCTTGAATGTTCGCATCCTTCAATTTCTCCAGGTCGAATCGCAATCTTGTTCCTGCTTGTTTGGCAACCTTTTTAAGGTGTACTCGGAATGTCATCATTACAAGCTCGTGATCGCTTCCAACGTCAGCCCCTGGAAAGCTTCTGGTTCTGGCGATGTTAATGCAGGACCGGAAGCGTTTTCTCACCATGATGTAGTCAATCTGGTTGTGACATTCTCCATTTGGGCTGTGCCAGGTCCATCTTCTTGATGTCTTGTGCTAGCAGAGCAAAATCTTAATCCTCTGGCTCCCTCACCCTTTTGCAGTTGGTGGATAGGGTGCGAGAGTCAAAGGGTTAAGTTTTGCAGTTGATGAATAGGGTGCGGGAGTCAAAGGGTTACGTTTTTGCAGTTGTGGATAGGGTGCGGAGCCAAAGGGTTAATATTTGGATGGGTGACCGCATGGGAACACTGGGAGGAAGAAAGGGAGGGAGGAAGGGGGGATGGGGAGGGGAGTTGGGAGAAAAAGCTGGTAATTGGCACAAAGGAAGTACGGAATGAAAAGAAACAATGTGAAATATAAAAGACAATTCCAGAACCCCTGCCTCTCGCTGCCCCCAGCCAGCACCACAAGGCAATCGTCACGGCCAATACAGCTTCAAGCTGTTTCCATGAATAAAAAATTGGGAGCTGTGATTTCATAACACAGAGTTTCTTGAAATTAACAAAGAAAGAAACAAACACTTGAACGGACAGACGTATTTATGAACAAACAGACAGACAGACGAACAAACAAACAAACAAACAAACAAACAAAACAAACAAACAAACAAACAAGCAAACATTTAAACGAACAAACAAACAATAAAGAAACCGACAAACAGACAAATAAACAAGCAAACAAACAAATGAACAAGCAAACAAACAAATGAACGAAGAAATGAACAACGAACAAATGACGAAAGAAATCAGAAAGAAAAAAAGGAAGGAAGAAAGGAAGGAAAGAAGAAAGAAAGAAACAAAGAAAGAAACAAAGAAAAAAATCGAACAAACAAACAAACGAAAAACAAACGAAAATAACAATCACAATGAAGAACAATCAAGACGCAAATAATTCTTTCTTGGTCCGGTGGCTGGACTGGACTTCGTTCGTGCGCGTTGTGTGGCTATGTCCCGAGGTTTGTCATCTCCCCACCTTGCCATTCGGTTTGTAAACAAGATAACTGATGACTAGGTCCCAATGGGTCATGCAACGCATGGACAGTCCACGCACCCCCCCCCCCCCCCCTTTGCTTGATGAAATGACTATTGAGTAGCGTCAGGAGCTTGGGAGGCGATTGTCCAGAGAGTGGCGAGGCACTGGTGCTCCGAGTCCCATCCGCACCCTCGTGATGTTTCTTGTTAATTAATAACCTTGTTCATCTTGACATTTTTTAAAACTGAAAGGATAATAGTAATACGGTTGTTAGGCCATGGTGAGATGCTCACTTACTAGATATTTGTTTTTGCATTCCTTTCTTTTTCGTCACTATGGATTTACAATGCAAAATTCGGACTGCTCTATGTGCGCGCGCGCGTGTGTGTGTGTGTGTGTGTGTGTGTGCGTGCGTGCGTGCGTGCGTGCGTGCGTGCGTGCGTGTGTGTGTGTGTGTGTATGTGTGTGTGTGTGTGTATTTCTGTTTATGTATAGAAATGTATTTTGCAACACAATTTTGCAAGAGATAACTTCTTTGTTGTCATGAGATCTTTAACGTACGTTAAATGCCCGACGCACGGGGGACCTCGGTTAAATGTTTCATCTCGAAAAGAGTAACACCTAGACAACAGCTTCATACCTAAGGAAGAGGGAATAAAAATCCTTGTTTGTTCCTTGGACCGAACCCGGGTGTCTCGCGTTCTGGGCAGTTACTTTAACCACTATTCCACACACTCCGTTTGGAAGTGTGATTCAATTAAACCCCTTGACTCCCGCACCCTATCCACCAGCTGCAAAAACTTAAACCAATGACTCTCTTACCCTATCCACCAGCTTCCTGCAGGAAGCTGGTGGATAGGATGAAGGAGTCAAAAGGTCACGTTTTTGCTTTGCTAGCGTGGTTCAAAATGCAGGATTTGGAGGACATGGTGCGGGAGTCAAAGATTTAAGGATGACTAAGACCCAAGGAATAAAACATAATTGCATATTACATTCAAGTCTTTACTGCAATTATACATATTTTCTGGGTCAGAATGAAACATGAGTTCGGATTTCCTGAAATTAAGAGAAATGATGAGAAGGACATTTTAAAATGCATAAACAGTAATTGTGAATATAAAATCTCTCTCTCTCTCTCTCTCTCTCTCTCTCTCTCTCTCTCTCTCTCTCTCTCTCTCTCTCTCACTCACTCACTCACCCCCATATCTGTATAACGCACTTCGCATATCATATTATATGTTTTATAGTTTTGTATTTATGACGTTTACACAAATAGGACATTTTAATTTTTCATGATTTGATAACTGTATTATGTTTATTCATTTTTATTTGCGTATAATGACACGAGTAGTTATACTCTAAAATGTTTAATAGACGTTTAAGTCCCTTACGGGATAAGACTGGTTGAAAACAGTGCATATATGGCTTATATATTACCTTTGAAAATAGAAAATTATCTTCTTGCCCGTTCTCTCTCTCCACTCTTTCTCTTCATCTCCCCCCTCTCTCTCCACACACACACACACACACACACACACACACTCTCTCTCTCTCTCTCTCACAGATAGATAGATAGATAGACAGATAGACAGACAGATAGATAAATAGACAGACAGATAGATAGATAGATAGACAGATAGATTGATAGACACATAGACAGATATAGATAGATTGATGTAGATATAGAATATATATAGATATAGATAATAATAATAATAATAATTACAATATTTATATAGCGCAAAATCTTGATAAAATCAAATCTAAGCGCTGAAGCAGACACACACGCACGCAGGCACGCACGCACGCACACACACGCACGCACACACACACACACACACACACACACACACACACACACACACACACACACACACGCATGGCTATAAATGGGGAGAAAGAATAAAAGCAATAAAAGCAAAAATAAAAGCAATGGAAAATTATGGAGAGCATAGCATATACAATTATATATTATAACCATGTGGTTCCCCTCCGAGCGGAGACAGGCTGCAGAGGGGGGGGGGGGGGGTTGAGTGAGGTTAGGATTTTATGCGGAGGAGAAAAGGTGAGTTTTGAGAGCGGACTTGAAGGAGACAAAAGTAGGTTGCTGACAGACTGAGAGAGGAAGTTTGTGGGGTTTGCCCTTTGGGCCCCCGTCTCATTGGGTCCCCGTCTCCTTGGGCCCCCGTCTCATTGGGCCCCCACACTTTTCTGTAGTAATAAGAAAACGTGTCATTGGGCCCCCGTCTCTTTGGGCCCCCGTCCCTTTGAGCCCCCATCTCTTTGAGCCCCGTATCATTGGGTCCCCGTCTCATTGGGCCCCCGTCTCATTGGGCCCCCACACTTTTCTGTAGTAATAAAGAAAACGTGTCATTGGGCCCCCGTCTCTTTGGGCCCCCAGCATAATAAACAAGATAATTATGTTCCCTGCTGCTGCAAATGTGTGTGTGTGTGTGTGTGTGTGTGTGTGTGTGTGTGTGTGTGTGTTGTGTGTGTGTGTGGTGTGTGTGTGTGTGTGTGTGTGTGTGTGTGTGTGTGTGTGTATGTGTGTGTGTGTTTTGTGTGTGTGTGTGTGTTTGATTGATTAAAAATGTGTGGAATAGCACCCAGAGAAAACTGCTAGGCAATTTTATTAAAACTTATTATGTTTAGTAGAGGCCCAAAATGTCGCATCGACCCAAAATGTCGCACCAACTCAAAATGACCACATTTGTGCATTCCAGCTACCATATAGTTAGAGTTTTGAGTATAGGTAAAACTCCATAAACAATGTGCGTTTTGCGTGTGAGCTTGAAACGAGCCCGTCAGTCTGCCAGTATGTATGAATGTAGATGTATGTATGTGTATATGTATGTATGTATGTATGTATGTAT
>CM060305.1:73213734-73228734 GCA_030674185.1 Monoplex corrugatus
ATACATACATACATACATACTACATACATACATACTACATACATACATACATACATACATACATCTCGCAGGAAATACAAAATAATCTCCCTCTAAAAACAGAAAGGAGATTAAAAACCAAGATGTAGCTGACATATCTCTTTTGTTTCAATTCGAATTTTGATACTAAGAATGAGCGTAGTCTTGTCCGTTTCGAGAAACAGGAACAGTCTTTAGCACACCATGTGTTATTAAACAGTGGACTTTAACCTGGCAAAGATAAACAATAACTAGGAAATCCTTGAATAGCCATGCAAATTTTCCCCAACACTGCACATAACCCTCCACCTCCATGCTCCCCTCGCGCGCGCGCGCCACACACACACACACACACACACACACACACACACACACACACACACACACACGCACGCACACACACACGCACGCACACAACACACACATGCACACACAAACACACACAACACACACACACACGCGACGCACGCACACACACGCGCACGCACACAACACACACATGCCACACAACACACACACACACACACACACACACACACACACACACACACACACAACCACAACAGAAAGAAGGAAAATTACCATGCTGATTTGATCATGCACCGTCCTGTCTCCCTCAAGATACTAAGCTATTATTGTCCAAAGAACTGTCAAATAAAGATAGACAGTGGGCTGACTAAATCGTCTGCTGTTGGGTGGCATTGAACTCAAGACTAAGGTCTTGAATTTACGATACTGTTAGCTGATCCAGTCAGCCTGCTTTTAATACATAATGATTGAAATATATATCAAGGAATGATCTGCTGCTTATGGCTTGATATATATTGAGTTTGGTTGACTTTAATGGCAGCTAAGTAAGGAAGTATGACGAATATAGATTAACAAGGACATTTTCTTTAATGAATAAAAAACATGGCGAAAGCAGAGGGGCATCCAGGAGTCATGACCTGGTTGCGGCCCAGCCACCTTAAGAGTGCCAGAAGTTAAGGGCCGAAACACTTGCTTGACGGGTGTTTCTCCTCTGAGGACCTTGGAGTTTGTTGTTACTGACTATTGAGTTTGGTTGACATTAATATCAGCTTAGTAAGGAGGTGTGACGAATTTAGATTAACAAGGACAATCACTTGCAGGATCACGAAGTTATGAAAAACGTGTAACAGTGTCCAGACTGGGAGATTGGTAGTATAGCTTGACCATTTCCGTTTCTTTCTTTCTTTTCATTTATTTCTTCCTTTCTTCGTCTTTTTTTTTTTTTCATAGTTCATTCTTTCTTTGTCCAATCTTCCCCTATTTCAAGATGTGTTTGCTTTCTGCGATCAATACAGCAATGCATAAGTGTTCCAGGGACTAACGTGACGTGATCAATATTGCTAGGCGCATGTTTTTTATGGGCTTGCATAGCTGTTTTCTGTTTGCAAACACAATATTACAATATTTAGATATCCCTTTTGCACGGCCGCGGTGGTTAATTAAGTAATGAATATACATTTTACCGAAAGATGACAGATGATGCTGAAGTCAATAAACGACTTGCCAAGAGCTCTACTTCGCCTACCAGGCTGATAAAAACAGGGAGGAAAAAAATAACGAGGAAAGAAAGAAAGAAAGAAAGAAAAAAGAAAATAAGAAAGATAGAAAGAAAATAAGAAAAAAAAAGAAAGACAAACAGACAGAAAAAAGAAAGGCAGAGAGAAAATGAGAAATAAAGAAAGAAGGAAGAAATACGAAAATAAGAATGAAAGAACGAAAGAAAGAAAGCAAGAAAATAAGAAAGAAAGAAACACAGACCGCCGGAAAGAAAGAAAGAAAGTAAGAAAGAAAGAAATAAAGAAAGGAGGAAAGGAAGAAAGAAAAAAAGAAAGAACGAAAATAAGAAAGAAAGAACAAAACAAGAAAGAAAGAAAGAAAAGAAAAGAAAGAAAGAAAGATCAAAAGAAAGAAAGAAAGAAAGGAAGAAAGAAACACCACACCACACACACACACACACACACACACACACACACACACACACACACACACACACACACATGCACACACACACACACACACACATACACACACACACACATACAGAGAGAAAGAGAGAGAGAGAGAGAGAAGTCTGACAGGCTTTTGATAAACTGTCCCAAGCTCTGTGGCTGTTTTCCATTGCTTTCACTGTCAGTTTTTTTTTCCGCCAGTGCCGTGACCGGGTAATTTTACCTCAAGATGTTTTATGTCATCAGTTCACGACGTCTGTCACTGGAGGGACGTGGCAGTGGTCTCCTCATCACAGAAGATGTGTAGGTAGTCTGGCTCTGTGACTGTAGGATTATTGTCATCGGTTATGAGTTTGCGCTATGTCAATACATTGGATCAGAATAGGTTACCACTGAACTGCACCAAAAGTGACCCAGCACACACTGCCAAGTCTTCTCTGGTGGGTGTCCTCAGTTGGTTGGATATCCATAGCTCCTGTAGACTCCCTGGACCTGAGACTGTGACTGAAACAGTTTGATCTTCGGGATGTGTCAGGGTCGGAAAAAGCGGTAAGTGGGCAGTGTCACTGATGAAAAACAAAACAAAACAACAACAAAAAGAAAAGAAAAGAAAACAAACAAACAAAAACCGGGGAGAAGAGAGGAAGCTTTATGGCTGTTATCCTCTGGTTAGCTCCCTTGGTTAGAGCACCATGCTGATAATGCAGGAGGCTTAGGTTCGAAACTCAAGCCAGCCACAGTTTCTGTTTGTTTGTTTGTTTTACGCAGATAGATGGCATTTTTAACAGGGCAGGGACTCAAGATCATGTGTCTCAAGTTCATCCCACTTCACAACATAAAAGCTAGTTTGTTAGTCACCCACCTTTTGTGAGCTTGAATAGCTAGTTTGTTAGTCACCCACCTTTTGTGAGCTTGAACAGCTAGTTTGTTAGTCACCCATCTTTTGTGAACTTCAACAGCTAGTTTGTTAGTCACCCATCTTTTGTGAACTTGAACAGCTAGTTTGTTAGTCACCCACCTTTTGTGAACTTCAACAGCTAGTTTGTTAGTCACCCACCTTTTGTGAACTTCAACAGCTAGTTTGTTAGTCACCCATCTTTTGTGAACTTGAACAGCTAGTTTGTTAGTCACCCACCTTTTGTGAACTTGAACAGCTAGTTTGTTAGTCACCCACCTTTTGTGAGCTTGAACAGCTAGTTTGTTAGTCACCCACCTTTTGTGAACTTGAACAGCTAGTTTGTTAGTCACACATCTTTTGTGAACTTCAACAGCTAGTTTGTTAGTCACCCATCTTTTGTGAACTTCAACAGCTAGTTTGTTAGTCACCCACCTTTTGTGAACTTCAACAGCTAGTTTGTTAGTCACCCATCTTTTGTGAACTTGAACAGCTAGTTTGTTAGTCACCCATCTTTTGTGAACTTGAACAGCTAGTTTGTTAGTCACCCATCTTTTGTGAACTTCAACAGCTAGTTTGTTAGTCACCCATCTTTTGTTAACTTCAACAGCTAGTTTGTTAGTCACCCATCTTTTGTGAACTTCAACAGCTAGTTTGTTAGTCACCCATCTTTTGTGAACTTCAACAGCTAGTTTGTTAGTCACCCATCTTTTGTGAACTTCAACAGCTAGTTTGTTAGTCACCCATCTTTTGTGAACTTCAACAGCTAGTTTGTTAGTCACCCACCTTTTGTGAACTTCAACAGCTAGTTTGTTAGTCACCCATCTTTTGTGAACTTGAACAGCTAGTTTGTTAGTCACCCACCTTTTGTGAACTTCAACAGCTAGTTTGTTAGTCACCCACCTTTTGTGAACTTCAACAGCTAGTTTGTTAGTCACCCATCCTTTTGTGAGCTGAACAGCTAGTTTGTTAGTCACCCATCTTTTGTGAGCTGAACAGCTAGTTTGTTAGTCACCCATCTTTTGTGAACTCAACAGCTAGTTTGTTAGTCACCCACTTTTGTGAACTTCAACAGCTAGTTTGTTAGTCACCCATCTTTTGTGAACTTAACAGCTAGTTTGTTAGTCACCCACCTTTTGTGAGACTCGAACAGCTAGTTTGTTAGTCACCCACCTTTTGTGAACTTGAACAGCTAGTTTGTTAGTCACCCATCTTTTGTGAACTCAACAGCTAGTTTGTTAGTCACCCATCTTTTGTGAACTTCAACAGCTAGTTTGTTAGTCACCCATCTTTTGTGAACTTCAACAGCTAGTTTGTTAGTCACCCATCTTTTGTGAGCTTCAACAGCTAGTTTGTTAGTCACCCACTTTTGTGACTTGAACAGCTAGTTTGTTAGTCACCCACCTTTTGTGAGCTTGAACAGCTAGTTTGTTAGTCACCCACCTTTTGTGAACTTCAACAACTCAGGTGGTTGAACGTCAGATCCGAATGCTGATGGTTGTGGGTTTGAAATCACGGGGTTTGCCACATTAAAACTGGCCTTCGTACTGCCCATCTTAACATAACTGTTGTTCTGCTGGTGTCGGTATAAGATTAATAAGTCCCCCTTCCACTACTTTGCTGGGATGGTTATCCCCGTCGGTCGGTCGATCGGTCGGTCAGTCAGTCAGTCAGTCATCAGTCAGTCAGTCAAACAACCAAACAACCAATCAAACAGCTTATCTTAATGTTTCAATCATTCTAGTTGCGTCAGTGTTTCAAAGGTTTCCTTCCCTGACAACAAATACGGTTTTTGCGCTGGCTCAAGGGGTTGCCAGAAACTGCTGGCAGATTGGGATAAAGCCCGCGCAATGGAATTGTCTTAGTGTGATGACTCCCTCTTGAACAATTTCCAGACTCCAAACTGCTCTGTTCTACTGTTAGCACGAACGTAAAGTATAAAAAAAAAACACAAGTTAAAAAAAGAAAAAGGACACACAGAATCTGATTACTGCTATTGTTATTTTTGTTTTAAGCCCAGCCAACTTCGTGGAGCCATATCAGTGCTATAGCCGTTTCAAAACATACACAATACTTCAACAGGAGGAAAAATTAAAAGAAAATTAAGTACACATATCAATGCATTCGCGCACTTAACCTAAGGAGATGCCCCTGGCGTTGATCACTCTGTCCAATTTATCACTCAAGGGATTTACAAAAACGTAGCTGAATACAAATTTAAACATAACTATGGACACTAAAACATATATAAAAACTCCTAAGAGAGGACTCTAAAACAATCTAAAAACGGGCCTAAATTAACTAAAATTGCTTCTGCATATCTCATTTCCCTAGAGTCAAAAATGCATTTAATATATATGTACCCATTTATCAGTCCTAACAGAAAGTACGTAAGATTTTATCGAACCCACACAGATGATTGAACCAGCAAGATATAAAATGATATGAAGAAATGACAGAAAGCAAAAGAGGAAGAAAGAAACAAAGAGAGTGACAGAACAGAGGAAAATTCTAGCACAGAATTTCCAGAAGGTGGGGGATACTTTTTATACTGAAAGAGCCCCCGGCATCCCCACGGGGACACAACTTGATAAATCACAAACTTTTTGGGTGGAAGGCAGCTTGAGTTGCAGGAACCATCTACATATTCTAAACGTTATTCCAGATCTGGTAAAATATACCCACACCGTGGGGAAACTTTTGCTTACAGATGATCACTTTACGGGTCACGGGTATCTTAAATTCTGGAGTTCTTCAAGCTTCATCGCCAGTGAATATTCGTATCGGTTCCAGCCTGTGACCTAATTCTGACAAAGTTCCATCGATCAGCAACAAAAAGTCTGTGAATTTGTTATATTTTCATCACACACGCTCTCCAGTTCAGTGTAAGCATAATATGTTTTAGTAATCTAGATCTATCCATTTCTAAGACTGAAGTGTGTGTTGTGTGTGTGTGTGTGTGTGTGTGTGTGTGTGTGTGTGTGTGTGTGTGTGTGTGTGTGTGTGTGTGTGTGTGTGTGTGTGTGTGTGTGGTGAGTGTGTGTGGGGAGAGAGAGAGAGAGTGTGTGTGTTTATATGCGCGCGCGCGTGTCTGTATGTGTGTGTGAGTGTGTGTGTGTGTGTGTGTGTGTGTGTGTGTGTGTGTGTGTGTGTGTGTGTGTGTGTGTGTGTGTGTGTGTGTGTGAGTGTGAGTGTGATGAGAATGTGTGTATGTATGCGAAAG
The DNA here is from genome assembly GCA_030674185.1 of Monoplex corrugatus. Taxonomy (NCBI): domain Eukaryota; kingdom Metazoa; phylum Mollusca; class Gastropoda; order Littorinimorpha; family Ranellidae; genus Monoplex; species Monoplex corrugatus. The sequence continues at coordinate 73,219,850 of CM060305.1, forward strand.
TGTATGCATTAAATAAACAAGAAACACCTGTGGGATGGGACTCAGAGCACCAGTAGCCAACCACTCTCCGGACAATGACCTCCCAAACTGCCATGCCACTCCATAGCCATTTCATCACTCAAAGGGGGCAGTTCATGGGTTACATGACCCTTCCGGACCCACTCATTATCTATTTTGTCCACAAACCGAATGGCGAGGTGGGGAGCTGTATGTTGTGTGTGTGCGTGCGTGCGTTCGTGCGTGTGTGTATTGTGTATACATACACAATATATATATATACATATATATATACATGTATACATATATATATATATATGTGTGTGTGTGTGTGTGTGCGTGCGTGCGTGCGTATGCGTGTGTGTATGTGTGTGTGTGTGTGTGTGTGTGTGTGTGTGTGTGTGGTGTGTGAGAGAGAGAGGAGACAGAGAGAGACAGAGAGAGACAGAGAGAAACAGAGAGACAGGAGAGTTTGCGCATATATGTAAGTGAGAATGAGCGTATGTATGCGAAAGTGTATGTATATAAGTGTGTGTGTATGTTTCTGTATAAGTGTATATAGTTTGTGCATGTAGATATGATACAAGGGAGAATAAACACTTAGGACAACAAAGAAAAAATGGAAGGATGAAGACAAAATTAAAGAGAATAAAAAGAAAGGGCAGTAAGCAGAGGAAGAAGTAGGAGGAGGACGAGGACGTGGAAGAGAAGAAGATAATGACACAGATGCTAATGAAGATAATGATGACCTCGACATCGACGATGACAATGATGATGATGGTAGAGCTGTTGCTACTGCTGCCTCTGCTGATGACGTTGATACTTATGATGATAAAGTTGAAGGAGTAGAAAAGAAGAATGAGGAGAAGGAAGAGGAGAAGGAGGAAGAAAAGGTAGCAGAAGTAGTAGCAGTAGCAGCAGAAGCAGTAGTAGTAGTAGCAGTAGTTGTAGCCGTAACGGCAGCAGCAGCAGCAGTAGTGGTAGTAGTAGAGTAGTTGTAGTAGTAGTAGTAAAAGACGAAGAAGAAGAAGAAAAAAAGAAGACGACGAAAAAGAAGACGAAAAAGAAGAAGACAAAAGGAAGACGAGGAAGAAGAAAAACAACAACAAGAACAAGAATAACAACAACAACAACAACACAACAACAACAACAAGCAGAAGTAGAAGAAGAACAACAACAAAACAACAACAAGAACAAGAATAACAACAACAACAACAACAACACAACAACAACAAGCAGAAGTAGAAAAGAAGAGAAAACAACAACAACAACAACGGCAACAGCAACAAGAAAAAAAGAAGAACAAAACTATTTTTTCATTTTATCAGTAGACTGTTTCCCCATCACGTGCGTTGCCAGAGGAGAAATAGCTGACAATCAACGGCTAGTTGTATGGACTGATGTGGAGAAATGCCGCATGACACCACAGTCTCTTTCAGGCCATTTATCCAGTCCTACACCACCACCACCACCACCAACAACAACAACAACAACAACATTGACGACGACGACGACAACAACGACGACGAGGACAACAATAGCAGCAGCAGCAACAACAACAACGACGACGACGACAACGACGACAACAACAACAATAACAGCAGCAGCAGCAACAATAACAACAACGACGACGACGATGACAACAATAACAACGAAGACAACAACGACGACGACGACGACAACAACACAGCAACAACAGCAGTAGCAGCAGTAACAGCAGCAGCAGCAGCAACAACAACAACGACGACGACGACAACGACGACGACAACAACAATAACAGCAACAACAACAGCGACAAACAGCAGCAGCAGCAGCAACAATAACAACAACAACTATGACAACAACAACAATAACATCAACAACAGCAACAGCAGCAGCATCAACACCACCACCACCACCACCAACACCAACACCCAACGCCACCACCAACGCCACCACCACCACCAACACCACCACCAACAACAACAACCAGAAACACAAACGACACTTACTACTACACCGTTGTTCCCGTCTTTTCTGTCCCTCCACTTGCGAGGCGTATTGCTTGCAGCCCTGAGCCAGGCCCACGATCCCCTGGGCCTCCCCTCCACCTCCCAATTTGTCAGGGTCTAGCCGCAGATGGAGCACTGTCCGCTTGGCCATTCCCTGCAACAGTCAAATAAATATGTTTCCTGCGATACCTTCAGTTTCAGCGTCTCAAGAGAACGTCTCCGCGTACGGAACGAATCCCATGTGCACTAACGTCACTGATGGCTACATGATGGAGAGGATCCCGAATGATCACGGCGCGTTACGCCTTAAGCCTTAACCCTTTTGACTCCCGCACCCTGTCCACCGACTTGCAAAAAATTTAACCCTTTGATTCCCTAACTCTATCTACTAGTGCAAAAACTTAACCTTTTGACTCCCTCACTCTATCCATGGGTGCAAAAACTTAACCCTTTGACTCCCTCACCCTATCCACCAGCTTCCTGCAAGAAGCTGATGGATAGGGCGAGGGAGTCAAAAAGGGTTAATTTTTTTGCTTTGCTTGCATGGTTGACAATGCAGGATGCTTGTAGACTGTGGTAGTCAAAGGGTTAAGCACATAAGTCATCTGTGTGGCAAGGTCTTGAGGTCCTACCTAGCTCATGTTTTGTGGCTGAATGGTTCAGACGTTCGCCTGCCAATAACTAAACTTGAGGTTCCAGTGTTCGCTCCCCGTAGAGGCCTCAACTTTTCTCCTCAGTTTGACCGGAAAATCAAACTGAACGTCTAGTCCTTCGGAAGGGGACGAAAAACGAGTCGGACCCGTATGCATTCTGGCTGCGCACGTTAAAGATCCCACGGAAGTTGAAAATCGTGAAGAGCAGGGCGTTGCCTGGCTGCCTTCGTATAAAACATTGGAGAGATAGGTTGATTTCCCAGATCCCACCCCTCCAAGATCAATTAGCCTTCTTGCCTTCCTGAAGTCTTGGTTAAAAATGTGAATATGAATATGAATTTAAAGCGAGAAGAATAGGGGGCAGGTGCCACCCTCGTGGTGCTGGCCCTGGGAAAAGTTGAAGTCAAACTCACAACCAGCCATAGTTGTCTTACAGTTAGCTGGTAATCATACACGTACGAGACATTTCGTAAAAAAGAGAGAAGTTCAGAGAACTGACACTTAAACTGGATGGTAACCTCTCTTCTCTCTCTCTCTCTCTCTCTCTCTCTCTCTCCCTCTCTCTCTCCCTCTCTCTCTCCCCCTCTCTTCTCTCTCCTCCCTCTCTTTCTTTCTCTCCCCCTCTCCTTCTCACTTACTCCTCACTAGCTACTTCTCCCTCACCTATTCACTACGTCTCCGCTGTCTGTCTCCTAATGCTATACAGCATGTCTAAATGAAAAAAAGAACAACAACAACAACAACAACAAAACAAACGAACAAACAAACAATCAACCATCGCATTCAAGGGAAACTCACAATCAGCAATATTCAATTCAGTTTTGTAAAAGTACCAATCCTAGGAGATGCTCTGTACGCCTAACACTTCCGGATATGTATTCCGTAAGAGATTTACGTAAAATAATAGAAAAATGTAAAATGTGTTAAAACATACAAACTAATATGGTTGTGAACAACAACAAATATACAGCGACAAGAACACAACAACAAAAACGAACTAACCACCATCACCACCACCACCACCAACGAAACAATCAATATTTAACACTGAATAAGACACAAAGTACAAAAACAGTAAGCTCAGAACACTCCTGAGTGTTCTGAGCTTACTGTTTTTGTACTTTGTATCTGCTTCTATGCTAGCTGAATGGGCAGCGCAAACTGTGTTAGATTTGACAAGTTCTATACAACATGGGAGATAATTCTCAAGAGTTATGTCCTTTGATTATAATATAAAAAATTCTCCCTGCTTCCCTCTTATTTCTTTGAATGGTTTATTTTTAGGCCTCTGGTCCATTTCAACGGTGTGTGGGTGCATCTGTTTTTTTATATCATTTTTAATCTAGCTCACGTTTTAGGATACATTTGTATCATAATTCAAGTTGTGTAAGAAAAAAAAAAGAGAGAGAGAGAGAGAGAAGAAAGAAAGACAGAAATAGAGAGAGAAACAAAGAAAGCAAGAAAGAAAGACAGAAAGAGATAAAGAAAGAAAGATAGAGAGAAACAGACACAGAGAGAGAGAGACAGAGACAGACAGACAGACAGAGAGAGACAGAGAGAGAGAGACAGACAGACAGACAGACAGAGAGAGAGAGAGAGAGAGAGAGAGAGAGAGAGAGAGAGAGAGAGAGAGAATTAAACTATATAAGATAAAACTACGAAACAATAAGTTAACATTTCTAATGTTATCATTTCCTGGTGGATGAAAAAAAAAGTCGATGCATTTGCATTCAAAGCTTACGAAACCTTCGGAGAGATGCTAAAGGGAAGAGCGAAGATATATGCATTTGGGTAGGCGAGAGGGGAAAAGGGGAAAGGGGGGGGGGGTGGGGGACAGGCGAAGAGACCGGCGGGCAGATGAGATGAACAGAAAAAAAAAAAGAAAAACGACAAGAAGAAAAAGAAAAAGAAAAAAGAAAGAGAGAAGGCAGAATAGAAAAACCGACAAGAAACCTCGTAAGGTCAGCAGAGATGCTTAAGTTCCGTACACAGTATCTCAGACATTTATCGTACTTATATGTCGAGGGCGGTAAGTTCGAGTGAGCCTGGTCACTTTTCTGGGTTATCTCATCTCATTTCATCTATCTCCGTCATCGTGGACGACGGTGGGAGCTCTACACTTTGTCACGAAGGATCGCCAGGCGACACGGTCTCTGCTCCTGTGTATGATGTCATGGAGTCCCACCCAGTCTGCAGGCGTCAGCGATGTTGTCCATGAAGGATTTTGCTGGTCTTCCTTGTTTTCTCTTTGCCTCCGCTCTCCCCTGCAGGACTGATGTCATCAAGTCGGTTCTTGTGTTTCTGTTCATGTGCCCGATATACTTCAGTTTTCTTTTGTCTTGTTTCTGGGTTATGACCGTGCCAAACCATGAAACAGAAATTTGACCATATGGAAATCTGCTGACTTCGGTTAAGGAAAGAAAACTACGTTGGTATGGCCTTGTAACAACATCCAGTGGCCTCGTTAAATCATTCCTCCGGGTTTCTGTTAAGGTAGGGAAACGGAGAAGAGGGCAGAAAACCCGATGGTCTGTGTTACATTTAAAAAAAAAAGAGTGAAAAGAAACTCAATGTGAAAGTGTGAATACCGACAAGAGAAGTGTGACGTCAAAATATGTCTGTCGTCGACTCAGCTACTTTCCGCTGTTCGTTCTTGAAAATTGGTTCGCGACTCGCTCGATAATGAATCAAGAATATTTGTTTTGGTTTATGCTAACATTGAAAATATATGTTAAAGTTTTGATTTCGTTGTATGGAAATATGTAGAATCTTTTGGACCAATCTGGAAATGACAAAGAAAACGTAGAATACCTTAGATCTTTCGAGAATGTTCCAGAAATCGTAAACAAACTTAATCTGTACAATGACTGGCTAGAACTACAGAATCTTCTAGAAAGGGAAGGTTCGAGAATGCGTCTATGATTGGCTGAAAATCTAGGGAAAAGCCGAGGATATTCAGGAACTTTCCATGGTGTTATAAATAAAGCGTGACTGTGGGTTGAGAGAGAGAGAGCGATAAAAGAACTGAAGTTTAAGCCTGCTGTCAGAGATAAAGTCGCTGTAGATTCGTGGAGTTGCTGCGTGTAGATTTGAGGGCTGAAGAAAAATAATTCTGCAAACTCGGAGTGGTGCATCGGATGTGTGAACTTTTACCCAGTTCCTGTTATGTTTTCTACGTTCTTCAAATAAAGGATCATTTTCGTTTAACCTGGACTGGTGTATTCTATCTCTGAGAAGAACGATCAACTGCTAGATCTTCATGAACCTGCATAAACTGCAAGACACTACCAGTCACCTACATCTTTACATATGACAGTCTGAGTACATGAGGAACTAGGCAGGGAAACTGTCTGCAAGGACCAAGGTTTTGTCACACAGCCGACAGAGCTGGAAGGATATAATGAACAGTTCTTTAGTCCGGCACTTCAGTGACTCTTCACGGAGTCAAGAAAGAGAAGAAGAACAGAAGAAGAAGAAGCATGCAGACAGGAATCATTCAGTACTGGAGGACCACAAGACATTTGCACTGCTGGGCGGACATAAGTCCTATCAGCGTGTGTGTACTGTGGCTGTAAAAATCATGTGTATGGTGGCATGTTACTCGCAAGTTGAGAGAAATGTGCAGGCTGAGCAGTCAACGTGGCAAAGTGGTTAGCACAACGGACAACTGACCTGAAGTTGTGGGTTCAAACCCCCATCAGTCCTAAAAATCAGTATGGGATTTTTCGTCTCTGGCCGTTTTCTCACCTAGAGCTGATCGTATCGTGGGATCTCTAGGAAGACATGGACAGTACAGACGACTCTTATCCACTTAACATAGATGCGTCATTCAGTATGTTATTTACATGGCCTGTCCAACGCTGCCAGTGTCTGTATCATTCAGGTCTTGTTGATGTCAGAATATTTCATATTATATTCGTTCATATTCACACTCACATTCATTTCTTCTGTCACAGTAGATTTACCATGTGAAAATCGGGCTGCTCTCTCCTTTGAGAACGCGTCGCAGACAACACAGCGCCACCCGACTTTTTTTTTTTTTACCAAAACTTTAAAAAGCCAAGAAGGCTAACTGACCTTCAAGGGGAGGGACCTGGGAAATCAGCCTCTCTCTCCAATGTTTCATACAAGGGCAGCCGAGCGAAAGCCCTGCTCTTCACGATTTTCAACTGCCATGGGATCTTTAGCCTGCGCAGGCCAGAAGGCACACGGGTCCGACTCGTTTTTAGTCCTCTTCCGCAGGATTAGGCGTTTAGGCAATTTTCCGGTCAAACTGAGAAGAAAAATCGAGGCCTGGAACCTTGAGTTTAGTTATTGGCAGGCGAACGTCTGTACCATTCTGCCACCATTCTCCTTGTTTCCCTATATCATAAAAGTAAGCGTAGATTACACTCCTGTCATGCAGTCTCAATCCACAGTGCAACTCCATAACATCATTATTGTCATCCCCATTCTCATCATGACAGCATTGCCAAAATTGATTAAGATTCTGTGCTCTGCTCCGTTGGTGATCTTAGTATTTGTGGGTTTGGAAGTGTTCTGGAAAGTTGAAATGACCGGCGTGGGGGTAGTGATACAGATGAGGAGCAGAAAATGGGACAGGAAAAAAATCAGACTCTCTGGACTCTCTGGAGCAGTGTCCAGCAAACCACTGGCCCTTGTGCCAACAGGAATCATTGGCTCCACCTACATGAACTAGCTGGAGCTGCCTTCACTGGACTCTGATTGGCTGATTGGAAGACCCCCCCCCCCACCCCCTGCAAAGAAACTGTTGTCAGCGAATAAGTTATGAAAGCCATAGTGTGACTACCGAGCATGACAGAACTCATCGTTCTGGACTTCTTCATGATTTCTGTAACAGTTGATTCTGGTCAACACAACTCACACGTGCTGGGTGCATACACACACACTCACGCACTCACGCACGCACACACGCACACACACGCACGCACACCACACACACACACACACACTAACACTAACACTAACGCTAACACTAACACTAACACACTAACACTAACGCACTACTACTGACGGAGTCACAAACAGACACACAAATAGACTAAAAAGTGTCACACATACACTTACACCCATACATACACACAGCCGCACACACACAAACAAACACATACACACACTAACACTAATACTAACACTAACACACAACCACTGACGTAGTCACAAAAACACACACAAACAGACCGAAAAGTGTCACACATACACTTACACACGTACATACACTCAACCGCACGAACACACATACACGTACACATGACGCATATGCACACATAGACAGGCGATCGACCTGAACCATGGCACTCAAACCCCACCTCCATTCATTCCCGTTTTCTTGGGTAGCATCAAAACAGATCTTAGCTCTCTCTCTCTCTCTCTCTCTCTCTCTCTCTCTCTCTCTCTCTCTCTCTCTCTCTCTCTCTCTCTCTCTCTCTCTCTCTCTCTCGCTCTCTCTCTCTCTCTCTCTTCTATCTCTCTCTCTTTCTATCTCTCTCTCTCTTTCTCTCTCTCTCTCCTCCCCCCCCCTCTCTCTCTCACTCACCGGCTGACCTTTAAGCTGTTGCAAGTGTAAGTATTGCGCAAGTTTCTGCAACCAGAAAAGGTCAAACTGACGTCCATTTTAAACAATTTTACTGTCCCTGGATGGACACATAAAGCGAAGATTTGGCTTTAGAATTTTAACAACAACAACAACTCGATTTCACACAAATATGACATCACTGGACCTCGGTCTTTTCAACAACAGAAGTGAATCATCATCTATATGGCACCAAAGATGACGTTTTGTTCAGCTTCTCCACTCTTGACTCTATTTGTGTTCTGACACTCGACAACCGAATAGAATAAAATAAAAATGTGTAAGTAGTATTTTGTCCTCAAGGCGACAAAAAGTACCACGCCATCAGCGCGCTTGATCGAAAAGAGTAGCATTGTATGGCACAGGAGTTCGTTTGTGTTTATTATCACAGAAAACATTAACAGCGTCAAACATAAACACGCCTTTATGGAGCACCAGTCGCAAGAACCAGTCTGCCAGGAAAGTAATTACCATATGCATTTATAAAGCGCTAGATTTTGATTTGGTAATCAAATTAAAACGCTTACTCTCATCGTTCACTCAAACATTCACAACTATTGACCCCCTCCCCCCCCCCCCCCGAAAAAAAAAAAGAAAGAAAAAAGAAACAAAGAAAGAAGGAAAGGAAAAGAAAGAAAGAAAGAAACAATG